>CM076574.1:1149745490-1150189210 GCA_034641835.2 Pinus albicaulis
TACCCAGCTTTAGGTGGGAGCCCGAACATCTTTTAATTACTTTTCTCAAAAGTAGCTTCCAGCCCTACTATGATATATAATTAAATTGATGATCACCTTCATCTCTCCATTAACAATAATTAGATTGATGATCGCCTTCACTTCTCCATTAACATTATCATCAAGGATTACCTTTGTCTTGAGCGGAAATATGAACGAACTCACTTCTGTTCAAAGATGTAGAGTCAAAAAAATGTTTGTAAGTTAACACGGGTAAAGAGATATGGGTATTGAACTTGGATTTTGAAAATATATAAAAAAAATTAGTAGTTATTGATTTTAGTTTTAAAATTATTTTTTAAATTTATAATGATATTTTATTTAAATAAAAATTTATTAACTTTATTTATTTATAAATGTCAAAATATTTTGGAAATCTAAGATCAGACTAAATAAAAATGCCTTTAAAGCATGCAAAAGAACGAAAAGGGTTGCTAGGGACCATAAGATATATTTATTAGTTTAGATTTATTTAACTAGGAATCAAATCTCTAGATGTGAAAATCATTATTTTTATTTTGATGTGTAGTAGTTGAGAAAATGTTTTGCAGGTGCACATATTTGATGGATCTCAGGTTAGATGGATAGAGTTGAGGGAAACAATATTTTATTTTTATGCTCCATAGTGGCTTTACATACTTCTACTCTTCAGTTTCTTTTTAAGTTTACTTAGTTACCTTGGTTTGTTGAAATATTGAAGATTGTTGATAACTTGAATCATGAAAAATGAAGAAATACAAATTTTGAATGCAAAGTGACAATGTAATAGTGTTGTTGAATCATAAAAAAATTGACTAGTGAGAATGTAGTGAATTACAAATAGTCTTGATTGTGACCCATGTCAAACTGTTTTCTTCAACCATTCTTATTGTCACAAGTGTTGGATTTTCCATATATTCACATGGATCATATGAAAGGGGTGGTTGAAATCATAAACCATTTATATTTAACACAAGCTATTGTAGTAAATACCATACATTTTCTCTCTTGCTATCCAATATTAATAGTCATTTTTTCCAAAGTCAATCATGGTAAGTTATAGAGTGTTAAACTCAAAATAATTTTCAATTAAGTTTGAATGCAAAGTGGCTACAAATGTTTAATGATGGAATTTAGGAGAATAATCAAAATGTATTCTATTACAAGTATGTTACAGTTTCATGAAACAAACATTTCAATTAAGTCAACATTTTATTTAATATGAAAATTCAAGGAATTTTTTTATGGTTGTTGTCAATTTTTTTTTTTGTTCTTACACTCAGATAAATTCTCACTATTAATCTAATTACTTTGAAATTAATGTACATCATACATCTAGGTGAATCAAATCAAATTAGGGATCAATATATACATTTAAATGAGCGCATCTAGTGCAAACATTCAAATAGAATAAAAATCAACATCTACATTGATTTCAATGCATCTAGTCCAAGCATTCAAATATAATTAGATATCAACATCTACATTGAAATCAATGCTTCTAGTGCAAGTAATCAAATGATATTATAAATTAGCATGTATTGTGAAATCATCAAGGGAAAAACAAACAAATGGGATTAGAAATTAGCATCTATGTCTATGCATCATGCATAAAGCCACAAACACACAAATCTCATTAGAAATAAACAACTACACCAAAACTAATGCATCTAGTGCAAACAATAAAATATTATTAGGCATCAACATCTAAACTGGAATTAATGCATCCATTGCAAACAATCACATAGGATTAATAATAAATGTCAACACTAAAATCAATGCATCTATTTAACTTAATAACATTCTCTCTCTCTCTTTCTCTCTCTCTCTCTATATATGCCTCTCTATCTCACATCCCCAAACATACTCACTCTCTCTTCATATCTATTTTCCTATCCCTCCTTCCTTCCTCCTCTCCCTCTCTTCTCCTTCTCTCCATCTATATTATATCCTTCTCTCTCTTCTTTCCTCTATTTATATTTAAATTAATATTAATATATAATAATACGATTAAATATATATATATATATATATCCCTCCCTCTCTTTCCCTCTCTCCCGCATCTATCTATATCTCTATCTTTCGTTATCTCTCTTTTCTATTCTCTCTCTCGCTCTCTCTCTCACCCCAAAACATACACACTCTCTCTCCCCATATATATCTTATCTCCCTCTATTTCTCATTCTCTCTCTTTCTCTCTCTTCCCTTTTTCTTTTTTTTCTCCCTCACACTCTTCTTATTTCTCTTTTCCCTCCCACTATATCCATATATCCCTTCTAACTCCCTCTCTCTCTCTCCACCTTTATCTCTTTATATCTTTCTTCCTACATGCCTCTCTCTCCACATTCAACTCAGTCTCTCTCCTTATCTCTCTCTTCCTTCCTTTTTTTTATTAATATTAATATTAATACCATTAAAAATTAATATGTATCCATCTCTCCCTCCCTCCCTCTCTATATCTCTCTTCTTCCCTCTCTCCCCTTATATCTCTATTCCTCTATCCACTACAAGGAAAAGATCCTCTAGTGGATGTTTTTGAGGAACCCCTTATAAAAATACCACATACATTCATTTCTAGTGGAGGTTACTAGAGGAGGTTGGCAGGCGGAGGGTTTTGCGGATGTTTTTTGCTCGGTATGCTTATCATCCAAAATCCCACCAGTGCTCTCTACAAGTGAAAGCATGAGTGCACACAAAACATTAACACTAGACACTGTCTGCTCTGTACACACCCGCCCGATGCGTGGTAGTACTATAGAACATCGATGCTTCACAACTCTTTCGTGCCAGTGCATCATAAAACACTGCGCCAAAATAGAAACCGACCAGTGCATTCTTAAGAAATAGCATCGGTGCACCTATAAACCACGTGCACTGGAAAATACTTAAATAAAAAAAATTATGGCCAAAAAACCACATTTTTCACTTTTTTCAGTGCTCAAGAGCTCTCAATCTCTGGTGTGCTCTACAAGAGAAAGCATCGACGCGCACAAAACATTGGCACACCAGACACCGTGTGCTCTGTACACACCCACCTGGTGCGTCCTATAACTGTAGAGCACCGGTTCTTCACAACTCTTCCGTGCCGGTGCATCATAAAACATCGTGCCAAAACAGAAACCGCCCGGTGCGGTGTTAAGAAACCGCACTAGTGCATCATAAAACACCGTGCCAAAACAAAAGCTGACTGGTGCATTCATAAGAAATAGTACTAGTGCACCTATAGCACGCATCAGAACATGGTTAATTAAAAAAAATTATGACCAAAAAATCGCATTTTTCACTTCTCTTAGTGCTTTAGAGCTCTCAATCACCGGTGCGCTCTACAAGAGAAAGCATTAGTCGCACAAAACATTGGCACACTGGACACTGTGCGCTTCTTCCACACCCGCCTGGTGCGTCCTATTACTATAGAGCACTGGTGCTTCACAACTATTCCACCCCGATGCATCATAAAACACCATGCGAAAACAGAAATCGTTCGATGCAGTGTTAAGAAAACGCACCAGTGTATCATAAAACACCGTGCCAAAACTGAGACCGCTCGGTGCGTCTATAAAACCTCGTGCATCAGAACAGGGTTAAATAAAAAAAAATATTACGGCCAAAAAACCAAAATTTTCACTTTTATCAGTGCTCCAGAGCTCTCAAGCACTGGTGCAATTTATCCTTTTCTAAGCCGCCCTAACATTGGTGCTCCCATTGCACCCATTGCACACACTGCTGCTGTGCATTGCCCACCAATCTCTAGCTTGCATTTTGCAAAATGGTGGGAAAATTTTATTTTGCAAATTCTACAGCCAATATGTCTCCTCGACGGTGAAATGCACAAGTATTTTTCTTTTTTTTCCATAATTAAGATTTTTAGCCGATTAGAATTTCAAATAACCTTAAAATTAACCATTTAAAAGAAAAAAAGTTGTCGCGCAGTGTGCACGAGCTGTTCGGCTCGCACCAGTATGCAGTGCCGCCTGTAAAATTTACAGGTCGCACCGCAACCAGTGCTAAGGGTATCTGCACCATGTCCAGGGTAGTACCAAAAGGCACCCTACATTATTTCAAAATTAAAAAAAAAAAGTGTGGTGCGGTCATTTAATTGGTCGCACCGTTCACCCTGGGAATAGCAATGCAGTGCATTGATGGAAATATCTGCCCCGGTGTCTGTCAGCGCATCGCATTCGACATTCCGACAGGGTCAATGGTACAGCCTGGTAAAATACCGCACCATTGACTATGTAATTTGTCATGAAGTCAGTGCACTGACACAACTATATGTTTCGGGGCGTATATTTTAGTCAGCACACCACTCTTCTGACACCATATATAGTCAACGGTGCTTTAAAAAGTTTCAGGTGCACCGCTTATGGTGCATTTTATGTCATCTGGGGCACCACCCCTGGTGCGTTACAAAAAAATGCCACACCGAAACCGGTGCATGCCTATTTTTATGGCACACCGACTGATCTGTTTTTTTCTTTTCTAAAAGAAATTATATATTTATATTCCTAAATACATGTCTGATTTAATAAAATAAAATTATTTAAGATGTCAATGATTCAGAGAGATGAGGAGGAACAACAGGCGGAACAATATGACATGATTTGCCTGTGGGAGGCACAAGAGAGGGAGAGAGATGCGTACCCTTGCCCTATTATAGTAGATACCCAGGGGCTCCCGAGGTAGGTAAGCCTCCTCAAGTTCTATGAGGAGGCTACTTCCCTATAGGCCCATAGTGTGTTTTTGAGACATCTTATCTGTAGGTGGAATGCCCAGTGACAGGCTTTCTAGGTTGGTCCTGACCTTTGGTACACACCCACTAAGGAGGATATATATTTCATTATATGGCTATCGAGGAGAGGGGTATATTTTCCCTCGTTCCCAGAGGTTCCAGCTGGTTGTGTAGCAGGTATTTTTTTAGTTTACTCCCAGAGATACATTAGAGCATCAGTACTGTCTCTTGCAGAGTTTCAGGTCGCTAGAGGTCAGTTACTAATTGGTGCATTTGGTATTGAGGATGTGCAGTGCCTCTCACTTCTCATTTCAACCATTTCACACAACACCAGTAATGGGAAACACATTAGTTTCTCACTTCTATATTATGTTGATTCTTTAGTATAGGAGCCACGAGTTGTCAGGTGGTCTGCCATTTTTTTACAGCAGTTCTGTGCAGCCTTAGATAGATGTCATGCTCATGCACAAGGGAGGGTCAAATTTCCTTTTGCTTTATAGCTTTTTTGTTAATTTTTTGAGAGGTTTCCAGAGATGAGGCCTACTTTTGTTTGGCAGCCTCGTAGGTCGATGTTGGAGGCACGAATGCACATGTGGGGGTAGATGATGCCCAAGAGGGGAGAGACATTGTTTCTAGCTAGGATATTGCATGATGCACTGGACTTGCTGCCAGTGTTGACGAGTTGCATCCCTTCATTATGGTCCCCTGTCCTTATGCTAGATTGGATTTGTGAAGGTGTGCCAACATCCTCTTCACAGATGATGAGTCGCCAGATGATAGAGGTAATATTATTGTTTTATTTATATTTATTCTAACATGTTCTTTAACTTGTTTTTATTAAATTCTGTAATGAAATTGTCTAATTATTGTTGTGTACTTGTATATATTTTGCAGAGATTGGCTCTTTTGATGGCGAGGAGATGCCGACACAACCACATGATCCAAGTGTGGATCCTTATGATGATCATGGCATGCCAGATGTCGAGGATCATCAAGAGGCCGGTGTAGAGAGATATTCTCCTGCTGGTGCACCGATACCACCTTTTTCTAGGTGCAGTTGACTTGATACTAGATACAGGATGGAGTTGGGCGACCAACTTAGTGCATTGATTATTGAGGCGGGCGTCAAGCCCGCTCATTACAGAGACATACAGGTCGATGATAGGCTATTATAGAAGTGGAGAGGCATGCCACATGACATGTACAACCTCGTGCAGCATGTTGTAGGAGCTATGACATCTGTTACACGACTGAGGAGGATTGTTGCACATTATAGGTGTGGTTGAGTTGTAGCACGTGATGGACAGTCCACGAGAAGCAACTCATTATCTCATGATCGTTCACCTCACGCCACGTTTGTAGATGTGCATTGGCTCCACTAGCATCTAGCAGTCATCATGGAGATGAGGTTGGACCATCGGTCATGTTCAATCAGTAGCCTACAACATCTATCATTACTAGTCATGATCATGAGAAGGCTAGACCATCAACCGTCAAGGCTGCACCATTGACTGAGCAGGCCTCCACTAGTACTGCTATTGATGTTGTACTACCACTAGCTGATCCATGAAATTTATAATACAGATGTATATTTTTAATATATATATATATATATATGGTCCATGTATTTTATGTTCATGTTGCAATTGTACTTAATTTACACGTTGGTAATCATCATGATGTTTATATTGTTAGGTCATGTTAGATATATTCATTTAATGTGTAACTTGTAGATAGATGTGTATGTGATAGCATGAGTTATTTGATGTGAAATGTATATTTGATGTGTGTTGAGATGAAGTTAATATATCAATTTAATTTGATGTTTGAATGTGTTTTTTAGTCGAATATGATGTTTGTACGATGGTTATCATGATCGTGATGTTTATTAATTAATTTAATATTAAATTATCATGATATTTATTAAATATTATGTCATGATTGTAATTGAAATAAAAATATTAATTTTATGTAGAATTGTAATTGTAATTCTAATTATATGTAAAATTCCGAAATTGTAATTGTATTTGTAATTGTAATTGTATGTAAAATATGTGTAAAATTGTAATTGTAATTGTAAATGTAATTATAATTATAATTCTAATTGTATTACTGTGAAATGATTGTATTTGTAAAATTTTAATTGTAAATGTAATTGTATGTAAAATTAAAATTGTAATTCTAATTCTAATCATAATTGTGTGTGAAATTGTAAAATTGTAATTGTAATTGTAATTGTAATTTTAATTATAATTGTATGAAAAATATTTGTAAAAATTTAATTGTATTAATGTGAAATGATTTTATTAAAATATTTAAATTTGTAAATTTGTAAATAATTGTAAAATAATAAATCTAGAATAATATGAATTTTTGTAACATAATAAAGTTTAGAAAATAATGGAAATAAATTCATGTACTTTAGAATTATTATTAGTTTATTGTGATCTTACATACAACAAAAAGAATTTTATATAGTCTGGTGCGGTTATCATCGTAACATGCACCGGTGCGTCTTAGTACTCAGACACACCGGTGTGTCACAACTCTTCTGCACCAGTGCATCATAAAACACCGCGCCAAAACATAAACCTCAATCTTACAAACCGCACCGGTGCGCTTATAAAACCCCGCGCACCAGAATAGGGTTATTCTGTAAAGTGCAGTATTGGAGCAGCGGAGGGTTCAAATCGGGGGCAAGAATTTTTCTGAGAAGATGAGGGTTTGAAAAGACAAGAGTTAGAATTTTCGCTGAGAATTTTATAGTAGAGAAAATGAGTAATTCAAACAGAAAAACAGACAAATATGCTTACAAGGATGCAGACGGCTACAGAGCTTGAAAGAGTACAAAAAGATAAAAGGAGTACAGGTTGAGATTGGAAGAGAGCATTCAGTTTAGGCTGGCTATAGGGTTAAGAGGTCCCATGATGGAGAAATGGAGAGCAGAGTTGATGGCAAAGAAATATCAACCGAGGCATTCGATAAAGCCAAGATGCATCATGAAGGGAAGGATTCTCATTCCCTTAAGGACAATAGAGAAACATCAATTGATGTTGTTGATCAGGTTGGTAGGTCCCATGAAGGGAAAGATTCTTCAGAATGCATTTAAAATCAGCTGGGTGTATTTTCTAAGCTTTGGTTGGCTTACATAAAATTTTACCGAAAAAGATGACGTTGCATAAAATCACATCTTCGGCTTTCAATTGAACCTGAATGGCATTTCTAACTTGTCTGAGCTATGGTCCTGTGGATGAAATGAGTAAAATTTCCGCTTGTATTATAAATGGAAATCCAGTGGCCATTTCTGTGGGAAGAAAAGCATAGATACTTGCAACTAACATATTTCCACCTACAAACCGGCTTCCCATTGGAAAAGCTAATGTAATAGCCCATTTTGCAATGTCTTTCCTCTACTCAACCATATACTCATTTTCTATGGGAAACCATTGCCTCCACATGTAATAACTGCATCTTCTAGTCGAAAATCAGTCTTCTTCTGCTAACAAATGCAGAATGAAGGACTCGTTGTGATTTCTCCCAGAACATTCAAGGTCAGTTTCTTGTAAAACATAGATTTTATAAAAAAATTTAAGATCAAGATAGAAAGCACAAAGGATAAAAGAGGAAATTGGATGCCAAGATGGAGGATGAACTTACAAATGAGCAAGCAGATCATGGGTCAACAAGCAGATCATGGGGCACCTTTTCTTGTTGCGGGTTATGGAAAGGTTGAAGTTTTTTTTTTTTTTTTTTTTTTCTGAAAGAAGAAGAGGTGTAGTTTTGAAAATAAATGGCCCAAATATTTTCACAGCAAAATGTACATTTCCAACATGTCTAAAAACTAAAATATCTCCAACTTTAATAAATTGCTCAGAAACAAAACTTTCCCAACCATTTGTGAAAACTGCCCATGTCTTAGCATAGCACAGGTTCACATGCCATAATTTCCCAATTGGGTCATGTAGTATTGCATATTCACATGCCCCACATTGCATTCTCTCCACATAATCAGTGGGGACCTCTTGCAATAAACAAAATGCATTGGAAGAATAGTTATTTCCATCAAAAATTTATCCAATTCCAATTCTCAATTCTAATTCTAATTATAATTCTCAAGAATAAACAAAATTCTAATTCTCAATTTCTATGATTGGAGTTCACTAAATTTTGGTGTACACACCTAAAAGTAATTTTGGTGCCTTAACTGCAAATCAATGCTACTGTACATATAACCACACCGGTGTATTTTAGTTACTGTGCACCGGTGCTAGTGTTACAAAAGGATGCACCGGTGCGGTGCTATTAAGTGATGCACCGGTGACAAATAAAATCAAATAAAAAAAGTACAACTCTATTTTCTTTAAGTGAAAAAAAAGCGGGAAATTGAAAAATGGGCGGCAAAATATTTTCAAAAATCTAATTTCATAAAATAATTCTTTAAATACTAAACGCTTTTCATTATTTCACTATTTTTGCTAAACTTTTCAGCCAGAGATTTGCAAGAGACATACCTGGAGCAAGAGAGCATGAGAGCACTGTGGAGCAGTGAAATACGTTCGACAAAAGTATTCAGACAATCAAAAACCAAACCTCTGGTGATTCAAACCCTGTATCATAGAATTTCAAACCATCTCGTGATTAAATTTGATTATTTTTTTTACTTTTTCTGCAGTTTTATCCATTTTTACCCTAAACCCTTTTTTTTTTGTTTCTTCCCTTTCTTCTCTGTGTTTCTATGATTTCAGAATTACGTATTTTCATTTTAGATTTACATCCAACCCAAGGGATGACTTGCATAGTCGTATCCCAATCCATTCAGCCATTGCGTGAATTTTTAGAAAAAATGGATTTTTTTTTATCGATGCGCCCTGCGTAACCTAGCGCACCGGTGTGCTATATTATACAGTGCACCGCGCAAGTATTGTGTAATAAAAAATTGAAAATAATTCTTTTAAATCACTGTGCCATATTTGACACTACAAGAAAAAAGCACATTGGTGAGGGTCATGCTTGTGACGGACCTTTAAGGTCCATCACCAATGTCACATATGGTGACGGTCCTTAAAAAACCATCATTGTAAGTGTATATAGTGATGGTCCTTTATGGTCTATCACCAAAGACACTTTCAATGACACTTTTGGTGAGGGTCGTTAAAGGCCCATCACTAATTCTCTCTTTGGTGACACTTCTAGTGACAAACTTTTAATGACCCTCACCAATGCTCTTTTTGTTACTTTTAGTTATAGTCAAAAAATGTTCGTCATCATTGATCATTAAAAAACCGTCACTGTAAGTGTATATAGTGATGGTCCTTTATGGTCCGTCAACAAAGAAATTTTCAATGACACTTTTGGTGAGGGTTGTTAAAGGCCCATCACTAATTCTCTCTTTGGTGACACTTCTAGTGACGAAATTTTAATGACCCTCACCAATACTCTTTTTGTTACTTTTGGTGATGGTAAAAAAATGTTCGTCATCATTGATCATTCCAATGAGTTTTTTATGACGCTATGTGTCTGCTAATATAGTTTTTGTCAAAAGATAACGATTTAATACCATTATTTTGGAGTATTTTTTATAATATTTCCAAGGCCATAGTGGTTAGGTTCAGTCAATTTTTTAAGAAGTAATTAGTGTGTATCATTTCCCTCAAGTAATGACTATTTGAATAGAGATTTCCTATGAGTCAACACATGATTCATATCTATTAAGTTTTTTATCTAGCAAATTCCCTTTAGATAAAGTTCCACTATTGTGTTTAGGAAATATATTATTTTGATACCTAACCAAGCTCTAAAAATTCTATTAATGAGAAAGACCTAACAATCCTCAATAATCTAGGTATACCTTAAATTAATGCTTTGGCACACACTAACATTTCTTAGCACCCCACATGTCTTGGAACATCTTTGTACCTAGAACATCTTGTGATGACACTGGCGCCCAAGCACATGGTGGCATGCACTAGCACAACATGGAACTCTCCTAGCATGTGTTGGCATGCTGCATATAGTCCCTAGCATGCCTTGGAACACCTTGGTTGAATGCATTGACATACATTAGCACTTGGCACACAATGCCACTTGACATGTATTGGGACCTATTATTAGTGTGCCTAGCATGCCCCTTTTCAAAAAGATAAAGTCTTGACTTATTAACCCTCTTATTGGTTCTTCCTTTTGTTGTCTTGACACATATTGACATACCCTGGCACCCTGCGCCACATCCTTAGCACCTAGCATGTATTGGGATATCTTGGCACTATTAATTGGCACATGATATAATTAGCACACCCTGGAACTCCCAAGCACACTTTGGGAATTCTTGACATGCCTTGATATTCCCTAGCATGCCTTACCAATGCTTAGCATACCTTGTCACTCCCTCCTTGGCATGACAACTAACATATTAATAGTAGTCAATGTTAGTACATGTTCCCTCATATTCATTAACTTCCAAGAATTTTTACCTAGTTCTCCTTAATGTTTTCCTAGTACTCCTAACACTCATCAACATGCATTATCACTCTCTAGCACACCTTAGCACTCTTCAACATTCCCTTCCACTTCATAACATGTAATAACATTAGTCCCCGACACATATTGGCGCTTTGGAGTCTTAGCATGTATGGAATACGTTAAGATGCCTTGGTGTGATTTGGCATGGTTTAATATTAAATTTATTTGTTATGATCAATTGTTGGAAAGTAGATGAGAAGCAACAAAGGAATACTTGGCACTTAGAATGCACTAAGACTTTGCACTTGGCACCTATTGCCACCTAGTTTTGGTGTGCCTAGCATGCCCCTCTTGGAAAAGGTAAATTGATGACTTATTAACCCTGTTATGTGTTCATTTCCTTGTAGTTTAATTTTTTTCTCCGTTTTGTTGTCTTGACAGTCCCTGACACGCATTGACACACCCTTGCACATCTTGGCATGCCTTATCACTTGGCACATCTTAGCATGTTTGATAGTATTCCCACTATCTGGCACATCAAGTGGGTGAAGAGAGATGTAGTCCTAAAGTAGGGTGAGTACGAGGGCCGAGTAAGGGTTGTTAAAGGGAGGTCATGATCATCCTCCAAGAGTAAGATCATCATGTGAGGGTTTAGAAGAATGTTGCATACCTTAATGGTCGGTTTGTACTAGGAAGTAGGATGGCATATTGTTGCTTCTCTTCTGGTAGATCGAGCTTAAGGGAGGTTTCTCATGAGAATCTGGGCATGTGATTTCAATGGTGTCTTTGTGTGAAGGCCGCATCAAATTCTGAAATGTTGAAATTTGCAACAAGAAACAGTGAGATTGGAAACCAGAAAGGACAAAAAAAAAATGTACCCACACTAGTGAGGAATTTTGATGCACCAGGAGTGAGGAATGTGGGGCGTCTAAATTATTTTTCCCTTAAATAAATTGTAATTTCATCTCATAACAAATTGTGTCAGTTAATTAAGTCATGATGACCGAGTTAGCTCAAGAAATTTGAGTTGAGGGTCTAAGATGAGGCATCTAGAGGGATTCTAATATTTTTGGGGTCCAATTGAAGTTGATGCATTAGTGGGGTGCAAGTGTAATTACCTAAAATAAATGAGTTAAAATCAGTTTAACTAGTTCTAATTGAGTGATGAGCTAGTGAGAGGTCTAGTGAATTAAATTAGATTTAATTCACAATGAGTGATTAATAATATAACTGATAATTCGCTATTAATAGTTGCATGCATGTTAGTTTCGAGGAATACCTAGCTGAGACAGAGGTTAAAGGGAACAAAACTATTAGTTGTATTAAGAGAAAATTTCCCATGTGCAATTATAAAGTCATTGGGATGCCATGATGGATTGTGCAATCAAGGAAGACTGATTTTCCTAATTAATAAGGAGTTAATTCCATAGGAATTGCATGAGCAAGGCAAGCTGAAGTAAGGATGAGAATTTGCTAAGTACTAGACCAAGTTTGCCTAGCTCAATGGGAGACAATTGACAAAATGTTGGAGAATCTCATGAGAGATTAAGCATTGTATTGTTTCATGATTCCTTGACTTAATACACAATAGAGATAGAGGGGTTTTGAGGATTTTCTTTCCCCAAATACATCATGTTGTTGTGCAATTGATAATTTATTTCTCTTACTTATATGTGATTATGCTATTGTGTTTTGTTTTCGCAAATTGTAGGAAGGATTCAATATCTTGTTTTAGTAGATTACAATATCAGAATGAATCTCGTTGGTTATATTTTCTACATGGTATCAGAGAAGGAATTTTTTGGGTGGCATGTTTGTAGAGAATATCTGAATCTTTTGTAAACTTAAAAAAAATGTATATATATATATATATATTTGGATTCCTTGCGAAAATCTACCCAAATGAAAAAAAAAAATTGGTCGAATCGGAGCTCAGATGAGGGAGATATGATCGATTTAAAATCAACTCTTTTTTAGAAAATTTTTGTAATGTCGGGACAATTACATCGTGCACGAGTCAAGAACTTATATGCACTTGAGGTACCAGATGCATGCAAAGCTTTGAGGAGAAAGGCAGAAGTTAGAGACTTGGTGGTTTAGAGGGAGCATAAATTACCTCTCAACATGCATCCTCATGAGAAGTAGTCTCAGAAGGTTGTGGAGTAGTTGCCACAATTGGAGAAGCAGAGAGGAGGCTGAGTGGAAGTGTCCACTCAAGCAGAGACCTCCATGAGGGGGAAATTTCGAGCTAGATGGGAAGAGGGAGCAACCATACCTCGAGGTGTAAGGTGGGGTGATATGTAGACATAATTCCAAGATAAGAAATTTTGGCAAGGTCCATTTAGATGGCGTGTCTCATGGATCGAACCTAGCTATGAGGAGCCCACAGTATAGTAGTAGTAGGAAGGATCAGTTAGATTGATGTAGGCAGATGTCAGCAAGACATAAATCAGAGTGCCATATGTCAAATACTGGAGCACAAATCAGAGTTAGCAACAATTCAAAGGGCATGGATGCAGTGTCAGTAGCAGTGCAGAGAATCCAGTACTAGATAGGTGCAGTAGCTAGCAGTAGTCAGAAGACTCTAATGATAGATGCATTATATTGATTCAATTGTTCAGAGGCTATTCAGTTTCAAGATTTGCAGGTGCAAACAACACTAGAGAAGTGTAGCATGCAAAACATTCAGCAAATGATGATGTAGACTGAATTTTCCAAGGAGAGGTGTTGAAACTTCAACAACAAGATAAATGAATACAACTCAGAAAGGACAAAAACCACACCTGTGGAGGAATTACTAAACAGAGTGAGAAGATGTGAGGCCCTAATTTATTTTTCCAAATAATTTGACAATTAAATTTGTAATTTTATCTCATGAACAACTCTGCCGTTAAACCTAAGTCACAAGATAATTAAATATTCTGGAAATTATCATGTGATCAGGATTGATTCACCTGCCATTCCACTTTAAGTCTCGCCATTGTTCCTCTTAGTTTACTTCCTGGCTTGATTGGCTAATACTTTATTTATGTTTTTCAAATCTGGACCTATGAGCTACTTTGAAATCACACAAATGTTTTTAAAATTGTTATTGAATATCATCTGAAATTTACTAAATTGTAGTCTCAGAGATCTGTCATTTGGTAAATACAATTAACGAAGATCATATGACCAAGTTACGACCTCGGGAAGTTGGCTGCCCAATTAACCCTAACGGGGCCCATAAACTCTTGGTGTTACATCTTCTCGGGTTAGGGTTTTGGTTGTTTAGGGTTTTATCTTATTTTAAATAATAAAATGGCCCTTGATCCTTATTATAACACAGTTCAGAGGAACATAACTATCAGTTGTATTTATAGAAAATTTCCAATGTGAAATTATAAAGTCATTGGGATGCCATGATGGATTGCGCAATCAAGGAAGGTTGATTTTCCTAATTAATATGGAGATAATTCCATAGGAATTTTGTGAGCAAGGCAGGCTGAAGGAAGGCTGAGAATTGGCTAAGTACTAGACCGATTTTGTTTAGATCAGCAGGAGACAATTGGCAGAGTGCTGGATAATCTCAAGAGAGATTAAGCATTGTATTGTTTCATGATTCCTTGACTTAATACAAAATAGAGATAGAGGGTTTTGAGCAGTTGCTTCCCTAGATACATCTTGTGTTGTGCGATTGATAACTTGTTTCTCTTAATTATATGTGATTGTGCGATCGTGTTTTGTTTCCACAAATTGTAGGAAGGATTCAATGTCTTGTTTTAGTACATTACAAGATTAGATTGAATCCCGTTGGTTATATTTTCTACATGAAATAGAAGGGAGGGTTGATACCATCTTTCCTTGTGGTGGTTAGTAGGCTGCAAGGTCTGTGATAAAGACCAACATAAATGGAGGAGGGCTTGCACTGTAATTTAGAGCCATAAAAGAAGTCAACGTAGGCGTAATATTAACTGAGTTAACCCTAGTTTGAGGGTTGACATTAAGATCTGAAGTTCATGTCAAGATTCAGTCAAAGAAATGCCCAGAATCTATGGATCCATATGAGCTAGGTCAAGTCTCTTATGGAGGTAAGAGTCGTGTTTTTTCTATGTGTGGATAGGGTTTGTTCTACAACAATTAGAAGTACATAAGTATAATGCCTTAGTTAGGACAATTTCCTAGCATGTTTAGTTCATAAGGTATGCCCTTAAGGCTATGAAAAATTTGCGTAGAAGAAGACAGGTTGTGACCCTTAGAGCAAGGATTATTTTTGCAATAAAGATCACAGATCTAGAAGATGGTTTGCAGATTCAGTATGTGTGGAGACAACAGATCCAAAGGAGGGTGGAACCTGAGCAGAAGATTGAGCATGCAGAAGAAATGTGCCATATGAAGAATGGATTGACATGCAGAGGAGTTGATTTTGGTGGACTTTCCATAGAGTTTTAGGAAAAGATCTGAAGAAACCTATAAAAAATTAGTAAATGGACTGTTAGTGGTTGATTTGTGACCCTAGTTTAGTCACCTACAGATTGTTAGAAGTATGATAAGAGGAGTAGTTCATATTTGTTCATAGATTGGACAACAAATATCAAATTGTTGATACACAAGAACAATGATCTTGAGAGGACTCAAACTATTTTTAGGTGGCAGATTTGAAGAGCCCTAGATGAAGACAATATTGCGGGCCCTAGATCAGTAAAAAAAATTAACTGTGGTTGGGCAGATTGATGGTATTCCAAGTACAATTGAAGGGTTTTTAGGTTACTGTCAAAGAAGAGCCCTGACTCTTGTTCTGGTGAAGGACAAAAAAATTGGTAGAAGGGCAGGTGTATAGGGCCTAAGGATGTGTAGACTTTGAAGGACTAAAGTAACAGTCAAGTGGGCCAACCAACTAGCCCTAGTTCACTATATTGTATAGGATTGATTCAGTGAGAATAAGGGAAACCTCCATAGCCCTGGACTTCTCATCTTGGAGCTGTAGTATGACAAAAGTGGGCATACCAAAGAGTTGTTCACAAATGGAATTGTGAACAACTTGTTACCACTCAAACTAGTAGTGGACCTAAAAGGGGTTCCTAAGAGGGGAACTGCTAGGACAAGGGAAACGATGGAGGCTTAGCCCATTGTCACCACAGCTAAGGCTCCTTGCTCTTCATGGAATTTCACTGATGGGTGGAGTCTCAGTAGTTTAGGAAGTCACTTGTAGAGTATAGGTCAATGAATAGGTGGGAAGTGACCCTTGAAACCCTTTCCCTAAGATAAAATAAAGAGTGGGACTTGCTTTCCTTTTAAGCAAGGGAATTTATCTTCTAGGGAGAGAGGAGGGGGATTGAAGGGTTGAGGGAGAAGAATAAGACTTATGAAGGAGGTTCTCAATCCCTAAAATCCTTTTGGAACTTGCATTCCCAAATGGTCCTTAATGAAAGGCCTTTGACACCAAATGGGACCACATGGGGCCAAGTGGACCCAACCCAGGTTTGAGGATGGAATTTAGCAACCAATGATGTTCCTACCTTGGACAAGGTGATAGGAAAGTATTAGACAAGATTTTTTGCTTCGATAGGTCAAATTGATCCTATTAGGTTCTATCCTTGGGAACACCTAGGAAAAACTTGATCCTAGAGCTAGGGCCTGAGGTATCCGGAGATTCCACTGTCGAAATTGGCCCAAGTTCTGAGGAGAGTGAGGGCACCCAGGAGAGTGATTTGTGTAGATTTCATTGTGCATTAAAGTAGATGTGTTGTGGTACTTGAGTGTGTTTTCATAAAAAATTCTAAGACAAAACCCAGATTCTCATGTGTCGTTGAAATTGAACATATGCCTTATTCACCTAAGAACTACATGTAACTCATCTTATGCTACTCATGTCCAATCTCATCTAGCATGCCTTAACACTGCCTAGCATACCTTGACGTTACTCCCTCAGCACATCCGAAACTCATTGACACTTCCCTTAACCCCGAAGCCATACTCCCTTAACCCCTACACTCATACCTCATAAGCCACATACACCTTGACGCATGAAACCTTAAGCCATTAACTCATAACCTAGAATCCATGAACCCCCTAAGCACTAACCCTTTATTCTCTTAACTCATGACCCTTAAACCTTAATACATAACCCCCAAACACCTTAAAACCTAACCCCTTAGCCCCTAACACCTGAATCCCTTAACCCCTAAATCCCTTCTCCCCCAAGTCCTTGGCCCTTAAATCTTAACTCTTGAAGCCCTTAACCACTTAGTATCTAAGGCAAAACACAACACCTCAAATCAACAAAATAACCTCTTAGGAGAATCCTTCACCTCTAACTAAGAATATTGGTACCATTTGATTTTTAGAGAACTGGGTATTGGTCTCGAGGGTGTGTGTTTTTGGTTAATGCGCTTATTAACATGTATACCAAATGTATAACAACTGGATAATTTTAAAAACCTCGATAAGAATTGCTCATAATATCTACTCTTCATGTTCACATGGAGCTTGTAGTGTTCTCCCACATAAGGAGTTGACAATGAATAAATCACTCATAATGACACAACATATTCAACCCTAATGAACAAGGAGCTAACCCTTGATAGAAATATTTTTTTGCTAAAAAACCATAATTGTGTCAATGTATAATACTATACATAAGAGAAAATAAAATGATATTATCCACATCAATTCTCGAAATAGCCTCACATTTTCCACAAGTGGTGAGCCAAGGGGTGAATGTAGGGCACTATTAAAGTTACATCATGTTTAAATTCCTTTTACATCATGAGATTGTTCTCCATTAGGGTTGATGCACCATCACAAGGGAGCATGACACCTTTTTGTGGGGGAGCGATTAAAGTTGTAACACAATTCAGGTGGCATACACCTCCAATGTAAATGACATCATTATACATTTGTGTCAAGTTGTTACAGAGGTTATTTATAAACAATAAATTCAATACTTGGACTTCATATTTTAATGGCCTTGATTCTAAGATGGATTTGTACTAGGAACACTTCATTCAAATAGGAGGGGGCCTTATTTTTTAACCCTCATACACACAAGAGCACTAGATGTTGCCCTTCAGATCCCCCATGGTGGTTTCAAAGTGGGCTTACATTAGTGTCTAGTTGAAACCAATGACATCATGATATTCCCCTTCTCAATAACATCTTCTAGCTTTTCCATATACACAACATTGAGTTAGAGGATGACCTCATCTAATGATCTTACAATTACAAGTTGTAAAAGTTCACCTGCTAAATTAATACTAAATTTGAGAAATTTTAAGTGACTGAACTAAAAATGACTAACTTAAATGGCAAAGTTAGTTTAGGGATAAAATATATGACTAGATAATAAGTGACCAAACTAAAAATGACTAACTAAAATGACTAATTTAGTCCACGACTAAAATATATGACAAGATAATAAGTGACAAGATTAATAATGATTAACATAAATGACTACTATAGCCCAAGAATAAAAATATGACCAAATAATAAGTACAACAAGTATATGAATTAGTCATGTATGTTAGTAATGTTTAATTGTGTCACTCCAGAAATAGAAAATTGCAATTTTGATACTGAAGTGTTTTATTTCACTACAGGGGTCTCTGAATCCATATGTAGTGTTAAATTTAGACAAAGGGGTCTTTGAATCCATATACAATGTTAAAATTCTAAATGCCCCTTTGTCTCTAAATTTTAACACTGTAGATGGATTCAAATATTCTTAACATTAGTTTTTCCTTCCTTCATCGTCGCGACAAGACTCTCCTTCACTAGTTCATCCAAGGAGGGCAAGGCCAATGGCACTTGAGATGAAGGACAAGAAAAAACAATTCAGAGAAATTCATAACTTTTGAATCTTCTGAAAACCCTAAGAAAGTCATAATACATTGCATGTCTTTCTCTGATCTCTAAGATGAAAGGGAAACCAAACTCAAAGCTAGACAACGTACATACATTGAAGATGGACTCAATTTTAGAAACTATCATATAAAAAGAGGCTAGCTCTGCCCCGAAATGACAGCCCCTCCTCCAATACCTTGCCACAACTTCCATAGTTGTCAAATTTTACAATAATAGAACCTCTAAGTACAAGCTTACCATATACTTAGAACTTAGGTTGGAGTTTATTTGATTCTTGAACTCTTTAGATGATGAATGAAGATCATTAAATATATATATTGAAGCATTTGCTTGTAGTTATTGATGAACTTGTTAACCATCCATAGAGGAATACTTCCCTCAGACATGTACTTGATTTTGTCCACAACGAAAGAATCCTACTATGTTTTTGGTATATTCGACAAGACTACATCTTTAAAGTAATGAAAATTTAATTATTAATGTTTGAAAATCCTTTAAGAGATGGAGACAATCAAATTCACATAGGAGGAGGTATTCCCTTTGTGTAGAGAACCTCCATGGAGAGAAAGCAATAAATGCAAGATTAACCTATTGTTTATGTGATAATTAGGGAATGCATATCCATTCTCTGAAATATTAGTCTTAGATAAAGAGAAAGAATCTCCTATTTATTCTAAATAAACCTTAACGCCATTTATAGAATACTTTCTCACCATCACAATCACAATAGTCATTTTTTTAAGAAAAAAACTACAACAAAACTTTAAATATGCAAATAAATAACCTCCATACATAAAGGTGAAAGCATATTTAAAACAAGTTTAAGGTAAATTAGAATATAATATAGAAAAATTAACAAAAAATTTGATACAACATTAATTTAAATAATTTTCTTTGACAAAAATTTATTATTAAAAACTACAAATTAACATTAATAAATAAATAATTTATATAAAACCCCACTTTAATAATGAATAATTACTTAATTTATAATTGATTTATACAAAATCATAATGTATATTGATTCAATGTGACTTTAAAAAATGACATAAGCCATTATAATTATCCCACCCAGTCACTTAGTTTCATTCCTTTGCCCTCTTGTTCCATTTATTTTTCCAAATTAAAAAAAAATTAAACCATTCCAATGGAATCATTTGACTCAAATACAAAAATACAAATATATGGCGCCTTTACATTTAATGCCTCTTTTTATTTTGCCGCTATTGCATTATCCCTCTCCCTGCCCTGAAACGAGCTCACACGTTGAAACAAGCACTTTTTTACAATACTGGTATGCAATTGCTCTGGAATAAATCCCCGAGCCCCCAGCTCTCTTCATGAACGACTTCCAATAGTTCATTTATGCACGACTTCCAACAGAACATTTGTGTTTCTTCACCATCAAAACGAGTTCAGAAAAGGTATTTTTCTGCAAGAGAATGCTTAAATTGCAAAATCCCATAATTTTTCTTGTGGCTGTCATGAATCCTGTATGCTCTGTCTTGGAGAAAATTCATTAAACAAGCCACTGTATTCTCTGAACTAAATTTTTCGAAATAGGTCTTGCTCAAAACACTGTTCTTTCAGTTTCAATTATTCTAAGTTTTCAATGGAAAATTTTAACCCTATTTTGGCTTATAGAAAATATCTCATAAGCTAAGGCTCTCTATAAATGGACTAGAGGAGGTTGTGCTAAAAAATTTGTTTAAAAAAATGACAGAGTTTGCGAATAAATTCATTGAGTTAAAGGATGGGGATTCTGATACATTTCGAGTAGTTTGATTGAATGAGTTCTCGTTCTGTTCTGCACATTTCAAATTTTTGGGAGAATGGACATTGATTATTCTGGTATTTGACGGTATTCTATTCAAATTACACAAAGGATGATAGAAAGTCAGGGCTTTTAGAGGCTGGGCGTACAGAATGCCAAAATATTTACAGGTTTTTGTGAGCTTTTTAAGACTGTCAAATAGGATAGAACATTAGGGCTTTCACTAAACCAAGAAGGCTAATGTCACATTCTTTACATATTTACTTAAGAGTTACGAGACTGAACATTTTTGATGTTCAGGTGGTTCATAGATATCTTCAAGTGGTTTCTATTTGTATGGAACAAATAGTTTCTGTTTGTATGCAACCAAGAATTTGATACATCAACTGAAATACTATGCTTTAATAGGTTTTCCCTTTCAGATCATCTTTGTGCAATAGAATACAATCTTTAATGCTCTTTAGTGTATGGATAAGTCAAAACTAATGGATCAAGAAGCAGTGACTATAGAAAAAGTTAGTAATAGAGGGAAACGTTATCCTTCACAAGATAACAATGTATAGGTAATTTTTTTCTATTTTGGCCAGAATAGGCCATCCAAGTAGGCCTTAGAAGTTACAGAGAGAAGCTCTTTGTTTTCTTTTACAATGGCTGAAGTGGAAAATTGTTGCCACATTCTGGGGTCACCTCTGTCCATTATAGAAGGAGGTCTTGTAACCTGCTCCAAGTTGCCAGTTTCTCTCTAAGAAAGTTTGTATGGCAAACCAATTTTCTATTGAAGGTTTAATCATACAAAGGATGCGTAAAATGAAACTCCTTTAGTGAGTCCAAGAAAAAGACCTGGTGAAGAATTGGTGCAAAATGATACCTGTAGAAGAGCCGACAAAGTTCCAAAATTAGAGCCAACTTCACCAATTAAAAACTGCAAACAACCTGGAATCCTATCTTCAGGACGAGATTGTTTGAAGCACCCCTAAAATTCAAGTATGTTGCTACTATGCTACCTTTATATAGAATAGAATTATTTCTTTTATTTAGTCCTGGTTCAAACATTTGAAAGATAGACTTGATTTTTCATCCAGTTGATTATGAGACATTTTACTCAAGGTCATGAGAAAAAAAAATCCAATACTTTTCAGCTAGTCAAGCATAAGTTCTTGAAAGTTAAATAGTAACTGTCTCTATCTAGTTTCCCACTATGCAGCGGGCATATCGTTGATTTTAGCAAGCCTTAGCATTTTCCTCTCTAACTGCACAAGGAAGCAAATTTCTTAACTCTTCCCTGACACACATGAAATTCAGATGCAGTTTTGGCAATGGTATTCACAAATTATAAGAAATTATTGTACAAGAACCTTCTTACAGTCCTTGCTTCTCAATGCCAAGCAGATGCTACAATGAGAATTTTGTTCAACCATCCATAGACTTTTAGCTCTTGCAGTATGATTTATGGAGCAAAGATTTAACTTTGTCTTTATTGTTTATTTTCTCTTTCCAACCTGGATTGTTTATCTGCTCTTAATAGTTCATTTCCTTGAGAGCACAAGGTTGCCTTTTAAGTGCCCATTTTCCCTTCTTTATTACACAAATATCCAAAAAAACCTAGTTACCTTGCATCTATTCTTTGATTCCTTCCTTCTTCCATTGATCTTCTAGATGATAATATGGAGGTTAATCATAAAAACAAGACAAGGTACACTACTCATATTCCAGACATGATTTCTTCATTTCTACATGTGCCAGAAACCAGTTGAATTTTCCTGCTTGTGACAAATACAAAATGATACACCGCTCATATTCCAGACAGGATTTCTCCATTTCTACATATGCCAAAACCCAGTTGAAATTTCCTTCCTCTTATCATCTTGATTCTTGCTTAGCTTAGTCCAACTTCTTACTTTGGAAGTTTACAAAAAATTTACAAAATCCATAACATCTTGTGTACCTGAGTGGTGCATTTCCAAAATCAATAGGTGAAGTCCAATTTCCTAGCGTCCAAATTCCTTCAATTCACTATTGATACAAAACAAGAAATTATAGCTAGCTGCTAACATTCTCACTTAAAGCTTTAACAAGATTCCCAGGAATTACATATATCCTTTAGTGTTTCTAGTCATCAGAATTTAAGGAGCCAGTTTAGAAAATCTCACACATACAGGGAAATCAACAAGAACATTCTTCAAGAGATTAAAGCCAGACTCTCAAAAATTACATCTCTATCATTCCTACTAATAAAAATATGAGTCGATTAGGCTTGCACTAGTGCAATAAGAACATATACCATGCTAAGGAATAATGTTTTATTCTTATTTGGCACAAAAGTGACCAGGTTTATCCCCATTTCTAGCTTCCAAAATGAGTGGTTGCCTCTGGTGATTTTTCACCATCAACATTTAGCCAACATAAGGCTTGGTCTAGTGGTAAGTTGGACCAAGTTCGATGCTGGAGACCAAACTTCTATTCCCTATAGGCATAGAAGTTTACTAGGACTATCTTGATTGGCTAGCCTGCAACGTTAGTGGCACCCTTAAGAGGGCTTTTGGCCATCAACATGAGCTACAAGAAAAAATGATCTACCAATAAGGGGGAGTGCATATGATGACTTGGGTTCAAACCCTTACAAGTGCACTCCATTGTCTTACTAAGGTCCCATGATGAGGCCAAGAGGAAAATACAAAATTCAAGTCCAAATGGATTTTATATGGGCATAGAAACCCCTCAAATGCGGCAACTTAGCCAATGTTCCATTGTGTTTGACAGTTCTCTTCCCCATTTTATAGTGGGGAAGTGTTTCCCCTGCTTTTGACCAAAAATAAAATAACAACCTAGAGAAGATATTAAAGCCAAACCATCCTTAAAAATCGCATCTCTATCATTCCTACTAATAAAAATATGAGTTGATTAGGCTTGTTCTAGAGTAATTTAAGAACATATACCATGCTAGGGACTAATGTTTTATTCCTATTTGGCACAAAAGTGACCAGGTTTATCCCCATTGACTAGCTTCCAACATCAGTGGCTCCCTCTGGTGATTTCTCAACATCAATATTTATCCTACATAGGGCTTGGTCTAGTGGTAAGTTGGACCAATTTCGATGCTGGAGACCAAGCTTTTATTCCCTATAGACATAGAAGTTGACTACGACTACTTGATTGGCTAGCCTGTAACATTAGTGCCACCTATTGTGGTCGTGTAATTTATAAGATTGGCAAGAATAAAAAACAGAGGACAACATCAAACTGCTTTGGAGTCCAGGACCTATCCTTCCTAGACTCAGAGAGGGGCTCTCTCTGTTTTTATGATTTAGCTTGATGGTTATAAAGGTTGATATTAGGCTAGTTATAGAAATTATGAGGGCTATTTGTTTTGATTGATTATGTTGTTGGACAGATAGAGCTATGAAACTTAATCCATTGAGCTATGGAATCATAAAAGGCTGAATTGTGCATCAACTTTTCAAGGGCATTCACAGGGCAATCTAACTATGTAGACTGGATCTTACTGGCAGTGTGAATATGAGATGGAAGAAAACAATGAGTTCAGTAATAGCTAAAGAGCAGTTAAGAATTCTTTAACTATACTTCAGAAGAAAACATTAAGATAGTAAACACAAACAAAACTAAGGTGCTCTCTTAGCAAATATTAATCTAAATTTTCTGTTTCACAATTAGACAAATTGATGCTCATCATGAAAGACAGAAAAACATTAACATAGAACAAATATCACCATTAACATAGCTCAAGAATACTGTGAACTGTCTCTTATTATTGATGCCCTAGCAAAAACTACAGTGCTCCAATACAATGATCTTTACAACGCAGAGTCTAACAAGGTCCAACCCTTGATAATGAAAATACAAGCAGTATTTAATTGCAACTATGCTGGTTGCCCTAATCTACTTCGGCAATCTTCATTAACTACAATTTAATTAAAATTTGACAACTGTGGCCATGCAAGGCCCCGAACAAAAAATATCTTTGGAAAAACTGACTGTAACATTAACTTTGGCAGCTCTTCGTAAATAAAAAAGGTATGCTGAAAGTGGCTTAGGTGGTCACAAAGAGGCAATGTTGGGTGGCTCTGACATCTGGCTTTGCCATTCAGGCCGCCTTTCCTAAATCATTAGTTCTAATGCGGCGCTGGCTACCATGTGTACCCTCGAATATCTCTGTCCAATATTTGCCATCGGTCACCAATTTTTGCATGTACATCGTCAATTTCTTTTCCTAGCTTCTGAAGCATAGCATCGATCCTGTTTATCATAGAATATGAAACATTGCTTCCTACAGAAACTTTAGTCGCATGACACTTTTCATCCTTTGATAGCTAGACACAGAGAATCCTTCACCCCTGTTAGGAAAGGTTGAATTGGTAGCTTCACATTGCTGTTTACACTCAGTCACACTGTTTGAAGGAAGAGATTGTGTTGCCTTCTGTGGTATCTCAAATATACCCTTTACAAAACAACCAATTCCTCCTGCTATCATAATTTCCTCCATGTCGCCCTCAATTATATCATGTAACACCTGTGTTGGAGTTCGCCTGACCTTTTTTCCACAGTATGGCATTTGTTGCCGCTTGTAATCTCTTACTTCAGCTAATGATTATTCTCTTGTTTTCTCCCTCTTTGTCCCCTGATAGGAAGAACGCTTCCATATAAGGCCATCTTGCTCAAGTATGGGTTTATAATCGGAACGCCTTTTCCGCTCCTCTGTAGCCTTCCTCACGGCATTTTCATGCTCAGCTAATAGCTGAAAGAATTTCATAATCGTAGGAAGCTTTACCTCTTGGACAAGGTAATTAAGACCTCTGCATGACAAATGATGAACTCAACATCCAAACCAAATCAATAGAAAAACACTAGCAATACACATTCTCCAGATTTTCCACTACAACGTATTCTCCTTGTGAAAGCTTAAACTTTTGAAAGTGCATCATATCCCATTTCAGGGACAGACTCAAGGCAGACATCAATATTCAGAACAGGTGGACCAACAGTCCCGATCGTTGAAATAACATTTGGAATAAAAACAAAACTTCTTGCAAAATTTTCTATCAAACCATAGTCCTATGCAACATGGAAACATGTCACTACTCGTAGAAACTCTTCCACATGTCTTGCAAGTGGAGCTGCTCTTGATGACATTACACGGACACATCCTCCCAGACCTTGTTTAATCTTGCTAAAGACAACTCGATCAAAAATTGGAGATGCTTTTCATGTTTCAACCCTTTGCGCATATTATTAAGCTTGTATTTGTATGCAAATTCAAACACCTTTCTATTTAGAAATCCTCCAACGTCGATCTTCTGGTTTAAACCTGAATATATGTGATCAAAAAAACATGTGGGACACCACAAAAGACAGTTGGTTTTAGTTCTGCAATATCCTCCACCAAAAGCTTCACATCCCCGTGCCAGAAGCCTATTGAAGCACTTTTTGATATGAAAAATTCCTTTGTCACCTGATAAAATATATGTGCTACAGGAAGAAATGAGAAATAAACATCCTTCTCTGTGAGCTCTTAATTTTGACATTTAAGAAAATAAGCAATTTCAGTCACCATAGAAACAATGTTTTCATTTGTGATCAATATGCCTTTAGGTTCACCAGTTGTGCCATTAGTGTACATTATCGTGCAAATATCGCTCTTTTTGGGTAATGATAGTTCAAACCTCCTTTCCTTACCCAGCAAAAAAAATTCGTTCCAAGTATAGACTTTGAGTGTTTGTTTTACGAAAACCCGAAACCGGATTTCAAAGGGCCCAACATATGGTAAGACGTATTGTGATGGGGGCGGGGGGGGGGCGGGTGCGAACATACCCTTCGCTTTCCACATGGTTAATGGCTAAGTTTTAAAAGTACCCATTTCGAACCCCCCCTCCTCCACTAAAATTCGAAACACCGAGGGGGTTTGAAATCAACTTGAACCGTCAATCTAAACCAACAGTTATCCTTCATAAGTCAAACATGCGTGAGGTTTAGCATAATATCGGCAGAAGATCCACTACCATAGTGTTATAGTTCTTAGCTCTTAAATCTCCTTCTACCAGACCATCCTCTGTCGGAACACCAATACGCATAGCCTTACTTGCATCAGGTTCATCTTGGGATTATCTTCCTCCATTTCAGGAGATCTCTGCTCATTTTTAATAATAGATTTTGAATTGACAAAAAATTCAACCATTTCATTGTTTATATTGCTTTTAGACACACCTGTCGCTGTTGATATAGTGTGGGGAAAATACTTGTTTTCATATTTATAACATGGAACCACCAGCTCAATCATTTGAGAATCTTCACTACCTCTATGTATATGCTCAATAGAATCTTTACTGAGGCTTACTATTTCATTGTTTTTTTTTTTTTTTTTTTTCTTTCGTTGATTCAATTTTTTGCATGTCATATCTTTGAAACATGGGTAGTCATCGGTTGTCACTCTCGCTATCTCCGTGATTTCTCTGTTACTAATTGATAGCTCTCTGTCAGCTTTATTTGACGAGCAATAATGTCAGCACATCTTGGAAGAAGTTCAATTAGCTGCCCTCCTGGGATCACAATATATTCAATAGCAAGTCTGGCCTCTTCTAAAGCATCAATATCTTCTCGGGAAGATATTTTCTTGGTTGCTCCATCTGATATCTCAATATCATTCTTAAGCTTTTTGAATGAACTAAAATAACTTGCACCAAGAGTCTCCAAACCAAGAATAGTACGCATGACCCTTACCATCTCCGCCATCATGTTTTTCTTCATCACAAATATGGGTAGACGCTGATATTTAGCCACTTATCGAATACATGAATTCTCCTTGAGCTTAGAATGTAAATCAAGAACTGCATCAGCTGCTCCAATGTCATTTGTGAATTTAACTGCATTCTCTAGGCCCATTACTTCACTACTTGCTCCAGATCAGCCTCCATGATCTTTTATAAGTATATAAAATAAGTGGTGAATCATCATCCTTCCAAAATTTCTCATAACTACCTTTCAACCCAAAAATATCATCATCACCACTCTCATTACCAGCCTCAAAACACCATCAGACTCTAAACATGTCAAAGTGTTCCTAAAATGGCTTCTAATGCCTGGTTCTGTTGTGGCAGGACTTCCATCTGTCACTACCTTCATAACCATCTGGCAGACCTCAAATGATGGAGATTTTCCTATTCACAACATGTAATGGAAATTTTATATGAAGTTTGAATAGGCCAAGATAGATACTTGATTAATTATTTCTATTTTTGAATTGACATTGCATACAATATCATCCAGCATATTTATCCCCTGGGAAGGCTATGAAAAACTTTATAGAGCACCTACTAATATGGCATCCACACTTGATTCTAAGCTGTGATGAATATGACATTCAGTCCTTGATGTCATCTCTACAGCATAAGTAAATGAGGATGGTCCTTTTCTCCCAAGTATAGCCTTCTGAACTCCCCTTCTCTTTGCCTCATCATCTCCAAGGGTAACACTCTGCACACTCTGTACAAGCATCTCTAAAGAAGGATTCTTTATGAGATTTTCAATATTCATTCCATGCGCAGTTCCAACCAATTGGATTCCATGCTGAGAAATAGTACTCGCTACCATTGCTTCAGGCTCTGTTCCAATTTCATCAGTAATAACTGTTTAATGCATATGATTTTCAACTGCTTAAATCATAACTTTATGTTGCATATCAACATTTGGTGCTTGCATTCTCCATGACCAACCAATGCATGCATGATGGATGTCTCCATCACCAGCTATTTCATTTGATGTATCAACTACCATAGTGCGCTTCTTATCTGGTTTCATATTAGGCTGATTGGATGGGAGAGACATTGATGTTTCTGAAACATCAAACATATTTTCCAATTTCATATTTACTCCCACACTTATTGCTTCAACACTACCAACTGCAATTTCTTCTACTGTCAAGACACTCTTCTTCTTCATTATCTGAATGTGAATCAAAATCAGCATCAGAGGAAGATGAGTTTGCCTTTGATTGAACTTCAAACCCCTCATCGTCAAATGAGTTAAGCCTATCAGTTCCATATTTGTGTTTCCCACTATCATTTGTGCCATCCATAGCCTGATAAATTCCCTCAAGATTGGGTTCAGTTGCAACATCATTTGTGTCTACAGTGGGCTTTGATTTTTTTGAGAAATATATTCTATTTTAACATTGATTTTGCTTCTTTTCACAATGTCTTTCCTCAACTGTCTGCATAGAAATTCCACCTCCCTTTTTCCTGTGACAAATACCAGTATACCACCAGGTGGTAACTTCTTATGAATATTTAAGACCTTTTTGTAAGCCTTCCCCAAGTAATCTACCAGCTCTGTCTTTGCTGAGAGATGAATGGTTATGGGAATTTTCCTTGTAACCACTTCTACTACAGATGGACTCGAAACAGGAGCTACAAAATTTGCGCCCAAAGGAGCACATTCAAAAGCCTTAGAAGTGGCACTAGTTTTTGTATCTAGCTTTGTTAACAAGTGGCTAAGGGATTCATTGTTGTGAGTGTCAATAAGATTCACGATACTGAGGCAGCATACAACATAAGTAGCAAGTCCAGGTGGAGGGGCACTAGTTGGTGAAGCCAGTTCAAATTTGTTCCATTTTCACTAATGAATTTGAAAATATGCAGGACAAAGTGTAAATTTAAAATTTATCCCGTGCCAACACCACCCTTAATAGGGCTTTTGGCTATCAAAAAGAGCTGCAAGAAAAAATGGTCTACCAATAAGAGGGAGTTCATATGATGACTTGGGTTCAAACCCTGACAAGCACACTCCATTGTGTTACTATGGGCCCATGATGAGGCCAACAGGAAAATACAAAATTCTAGTCCAAATGGATTTTATATGGGCATATAAAACCCTCAAATGCAACAGCTTATTCAATGGTCCACTGTGTTTGACAATGCTCTTCCCCATGTTATAGTGGGGAAGTGTTTCCCCTGATTTTGACCAAAAAAAAAATAACAACATAGAGTGTTGTAATATGTGCACCTCAATGCAATTGATTAATATCGAAGGCGGGTCTTTTTTCCATCTTGGTAACTCCCTCATTATCGCAAAAAGAATTATGCTTATCCTAATGAACTTGCATATCTGTAAGTATTTTCCCAATCCAAATTTCTTGACATGCCCATTTTGTTGCTACTCTGTCTTGAGTTTCCTACATTAAACCTTGGAAGTTAGGGGAGAGACAGATCTAGTGATATAACCTTTTCCAAGGAATTTGATACCTTTTGCAGGGAAACAAGCATCAAGAGGATGCTAAGAATGTGCTTGTAGAGTAACAAATCCATCATTGAGATAGCTAAAACCATGATCCAGGACATGGATTTACCCATGTGTCTTTAAGCCAAAGCTTGCAACACATTGTCTATATCTTGAACCAATGTCCTCACAGGATCTTGAAGGACAAAACACCAAAGAAATATTTTGTTGGTGAGAAGCCACAAGTATTAAATTTTTGTTTCCTTTCTTTTTTGTCCAATTTATATTCATATTCATGATGAGAAAAGCACTAATATTGAACCCTTGAACATAAAGGCAGTCTTTGTTGGATAGAGTAAGACATCCAAGGCCTACATGATCTAAATTAAAGTGAAACTTAAGACATTGGTGAGCAAGGATATGAAGTTTGATGAAGATGAATGGTCCTCAAAACCATAAAAACATCCTATGGTGATTAATGCATGTGAAAACGTTGTTCCAGATTCTGTTCTAAAAATGAAAAAGAAATCAAAGTCAGATCAGCAAGATTCTAGTCAAGGAACAGAGACCTAATTACTTACTAGTGTAACCAGGAAGTTAAGATGGCTTACTCAAACATTGTAGGGTGTACAGGAACAAGTGGGAGCATCTAAGTCCATGTTTCAGGCAAGTCGTCAACCTAAGAAATTTCCTACTTATGTTGCACTAATGTCTTCTATTCTTCAGACATTGCCCTCCCTTTTTTACTTCAATTTCATCTTTGAGAAAGGATGTTTCCCTGGTAAATTTTTGTCATTGTATGCCAAGGGGATTTGATGAGCTGAGGAGATAAATATGGCACTTGATGAGAAGTGGCTCACAATTGAGGGTAAACTAGATTTCAACTGAAAACACATAAGTGTGTTCTTCCAAATGATCATTGAGAAATGTCTTTCAAAGTTGCTGAAAAAAAATCTGGGCACAAATTTGAACTAAAATTGACATCATTGTTGTGCCCTTGGGATTGATTTCTTTTACATGTAGTTTATAAGTTGCAGATATAAGGATACCATTTTGAGGTCATGATGTGCAGATATCCTGAGCTCACATATTTTTGGTGAATGAAATAAGAGGTAGTGGTGGTACTAGTGTGAGAAAGAAAGACCATCCTCCTTTATGAATTATTCCTTATAGTTATAATTGTTGTAATGAAGTGAGTTCTAGGTGGGAAGACTATCTTCAGTAAGCTACAATGGTCCATCAAAGTGTTTTTCGGTTAGTTCTACTGCCAGAATTGGCAAGAGATGGCTCAAAATTCTTGCAAGTGATCCACCAAATATATATCATGGAGAATTGTCAACTCAAAATGGCTACGATACAGACTAAGGGATGCATCAGGGATTTGATTTATGATTTCTGGTTGTTTACCTTGTTTTTGTAGCTGATTGGATTGTTTCCTTAAGGAGTTCATGCTAGTAAACTTCCTTATGGACCCATAAAATAAATATGTTCATAATCATTTAAATTCCTTTCTTGTAGGTTGTCGTATCAAAGGACTTACCCATGGCATGATCAAAGAAACTGTAAAGAAAAAGAAAAGAAAAATTTTCTAAGCTTAATGACTTCTTTCCATTGTTAAGCTAACTAGGACAACCTTGAAATATTTTCAAGAAATTTCTATGATGATGCTAAATTGGTCTTGCAAGGCCTGTCAGTGGCAACTTTTACAGCTTGATTTCACAAATGGAAATTTAGGGTGACTAAAATATCTTCTATAAAGTGCAGAGGACCAGTCACCAGAATGCAAATAATTGTTCTGCTACAATGTTTATCTAAATTGATGGATAGACTCTTAACCAGACTCCTCAATCATTGATGATTTCATAAAATGATTGAGGGGCTCTTCCAATTCAGCACCATACCCAGCATATTCATGATCATCTTGGATGATATTTAGGCCATTAATGAGATTGGAAATTGCTCTCATATTGGAATCAAATTCAGCATATAAATAGATCTATCTAGGTTTGTACAATAATTCAACTCATCTCAAGGTGGTACAAAAGTCCCTTCAGGTCATGAAAAGCAATGTCTTTCTAATTTATTTCATAATTTGAGTGAATTCCAGTGCTTTGTGCCTTACTGATCTTAAATTCTTAACTGTCTGAGTAAAATCACTAACTTTTGCAATTTACCACAGTCAAACTGTATAAGTCACCTATCAGGAAAGAACAACTGCCTTCACACAATAACAGGTCTAAGAGGTTCAAGAAGCACACTGAGCTCTTTTCTAGCATTATCTTATAGGATTCAATGGCTTAGAACAAAGTATTCTGATTTAGCACACCACTAAATTGGTAGAGGTACTCTTTCAGCTGGAATTGCAAAGACAAAATATTTAATGAAGTTCAGCAACATTTGACAGCACCATGAATGTAAAAAAACAAGATCAGTAAGTCTTGATGAAGACTTCAGATAGCATGAGCTTCATTCATTGTGTGAATATAAGCATATTTATGATACCAAATCCCTTGAAATAGAATTGGGTATAGGGTGGTGATCTCACTCTGAAGACAAAGGGTTCACAGTTGCAGCAAAAAAGACACTAGAAATATTAGTTGTGTAAAGTTTAAACAAGGCCTCTTGTCTTGCATATTTTTAGTCGAATGCCTTAAAAGCGTTGATGACTGTGTGAGCCTTGTCAATATTCGACAAAAAGGTTGTAAGTTCATTCATGCTTGAGAACTATCATACTTATCCAAAACAATTTATGTTCTTGTTATGTATCTAGACTCTACCTACTTTCCTTGTTTATGGTATAACATTTTCGGTTCAGTCTGTTTTGGTGCTTATCCTTCTGTTTATAGGACCTCATATTGTGTCTTGTTGGATAGGGGATGCAGTTGGGATCAATAAACCTAAATGCATCCTTGTCAGAAGAATCAATAGGTTTGTGTGTTGAAGATATTTTCAATTATCTATTATCAATATAGGTGTTAGCCCCCCTTGGTGACCCAACAAATTACATGCTAAATTTTCTCTTTAAAGAGGCCCAAATTTTGATAATTTTTGTGAGATGGATGTCCAGCTGTATAGTATCAATAAAAAATAAGATGCAAACTTGGACACTTTATGCAAAGGAGATCAAAATAGTGATCACAAGCCTAATATCATTGACGTATATCAAGCCATTAGATATTATTCATTCTCAACATAAAAAGTACTAGGAAAATGGAGAATCAAAGATAGGAAGAATGTGGGAGATGTCCTTTCTGATGTCTCTCTTATGAGTTTGGGATTTTTTCTTGTTCTTTGCAGTTGTGTTGAAAAAAATAATGTTGCAAACATACCTTTAGCTATAATTGATATGCTCTCAAAAGGTTTCCTTGCATCTAATACATGGGTTCTTGTTTTTCAAAAGAATTTTCCCGCAAAGTGTGTAATTAGTCAGCTTCGACATGATAGTTGGAGAGATTAAGCTCTTGCAATCCTGAATTTACGTTTATCTTTAGCATGTGTTAGAGGAGGTGCTGAGATATTGCAATTTGCTGGGATTTTTTCAAGCTTTTCAACATTTAGTCACTTCCTACGGGATGAACTTTCATCGGGCTTTAGAGATAGAGAGGGTCCATTCTTTGTATGGCATAAAGATAGATAGTGTGATGGGTTATGCGGTTTAGGGCTAGCAGTTGTAACAACGAGGGTGAATTATATTGGGGAAAATGCTACTGTTGTTTCAGTTCTAGACAATGCATTGCCATTTTATTTTTTATTTTTATTTTTTTCGAAAAATATTATATCTTGTGTGCATTGTATGTCGCTAACCTTCCAACCGATGCACTTGGTAGGAAAATAACATAACATAAAGACCCTAGAATCCTCTTGTTGCATTACAAGAAAAAGAGCATGTCATTACTCTTATGTGCCATCTTGCAAAGAACCGAGTGACATGACTACATGTTATGCAATGTGCAGATTTAGAACTTAGGGAAACTAGTATACATCTATTAGCCTTTATTGTTGGAGAAGGTCTTATCTATACTCAAGATAATACTAGGGAAAGTATGTTTTTGCAATGCCCTCCCATTCAAAAGGAAAATATAGCTACACACGAAAAACCTTAAACAACAAAAATGGATGGTTTGGTGTTTCAACAAGGGGATCTATGGCTAAAAGAAAATGGTGGATACCATTGTAATAATTTGCACTTGATCTTAGAACAAACATTTTGTCATTATTCTTGGTAAAGGGTGAAGCTAAATAAGAAAATATCACTGCTTCCTTTACGAAATACTCAGATTTGGTTTCATTACAAGTGTTCATAATAAATTTTCTAATTTTGAATTTTTTGTGAAGGCAAGCAAATGCAACAATTGAAAGAGTAGAGGAAGTTGGCAATATTGATCTTGTTCATTTCGTAGAGCTTCCAGTGTCTGAATATAACACATACCCAGTAGGAATGAGTATTTAAATATGAAAGTCATTGGTTTGATGTATTGTTTCTTGGGTCTAGAGGTGTGGCCAAGTACAAGTGAGGTTTTCCTTTGGCATGGAAAGTACATGGTTGAGACCTTGAAAAGATTCCAAATGATTGTTTGTAAATCCATGGTCACCCCAATGATGCCAATTCTAGGTTGCATGCTGACTTGAACTCAGATATGGTAGATCCTTTGATGTATAGACAATTTATTAGATACTTGATGTAACATCAAACTTGATGTATGTTTCATAGTGAACACCTTGATCTAGTTCACAGTTGATCTGAGGCATATTCATAGGGTAGTTGCAAAACATGTTCTTTAATATTTTAAGGGTACAAAAATAGTATGGTTTGAAATATGCAAGAGATGGTGAGTTGATGCAGCATGGATTTATTGATTTTTATTGTGTAGGAGATGCAAGTGATAGGAAGAGTACTTTCTGGTGCTGCTTCAATTTGGGTTTAGAAACAATTTTCTGGTTGACTAGGAAGTAGCGTTTAGTGCGATTGAGTTTAGAAGAGACAGAGTACATTGCAATCAACACTACTAGTTGTAAAGCCATATATGGCTTCACAAGTTGATTGCACCACTAACATGTGAGATGTTGGAGCCCACTTGGGTCAATTGTGACAATTAAAATTGTGTTAAACTCTATGATAGTCCAATATTCCATGATTTCTCCAAGCACATTAAAATCAGGTACCATTTGTTGGGAACATGTTTTAGAAGGGAGCAATTGATCTAGAGTACATTCAGATAGGTTGCAAATATCTTGACTAAGTCCTTGGTGAAGGGAATTTCAAGATATTCATGGGGAGACTTGGATGGGTGGAGAACAATTTCCTCAATAAGAGGTAGTATTAAAATATTGTACCTTGGATAGTCTTAAAATCTGGTTGCACATGTGGTACTCCTTGGCACATGTATGAATGAAGTATGAGTGCTTTAGTTGCAAAATTTCGACAGGATAGTGAGGGGCACACTTCCTCTTTCCAAATTCAACAGTATGGAACTTTAATTGTGAGGGAGTGATCAATCTTATAGATTGGATTGTTGCTCTATTCTTAACAATATATTCTTAGCAATTTGCATGTGTTTTCCATGTAAAATAGGGTGCATGCACTTTTCAAGTGTTAGTTTTAAATTCATTTAAGTAGTTTGCTAATTTTGACCTAGTATGAAGTCTAGTTAAGAAGGGTGCACGCAATCTAGTGATAGGGTGTAGATCTCAAGGAGATTTTATCTCTTCCTTGGAGCACACTAATTAAAATCTGTCCATTATGTAGAGATAGGATGCAGACCCCAATGACCTTAAAACATGTACTTGCATATTTTTAAGTTTTGTATTGTCACCATTATTTGACATGGGTCTGTAGTATATACTAGCAAGTTGTACTAGTCACTATTATCAGAATTCTAGGTTGGGTTTGGAATAATGGACAATGCCAAAATGGAAAATATGCAGTAAGAATGTCTACAGGTTTCAATCTCCACCTATTGGTATGAACGTATGCAGGTTCGAAACTTTACCTTTCTTATTCCATTACACTTCCCTAACATTGTGCTGGGATAAAAACTCGTACAAAGTTTTGTATCACGTTTAATTTGTTGAAAAATAAAGAATAAAACTGTTGTTTAGCTGCTAAATATCCATATCTAGATATGACTCTGACCTATCCATGCTAAAATTAGAATCATATGCCATTGGTGTTCACATTTTCTCCTTTTCCCCATATTAGTTTTCTTTAATTCTGCTATATGAAATTGATGGTAATACCAGGTAAGGATGGACTTTGTAATGATTTTTCTTTTTTTGGAAAACATGTCTTATATTTGTAGAAATTATTCAAAAACAGTAGAGAAAAAAGTGGAGATCATAAACTCTTATCAAAATATAAGAGCATATAAAAATAAACAATTGGATCTAAACATTGGGCATCTTTGATCAGTAGTGTCTTTGGCCAAACGCTGATGGTATACCTTATCCCTACACAAAACATAAGCATATAATGAGCTATCCTCATGGTGAAAAACATAAATCTTCCATAGATTGAATAATTCCAAACTCTGTAAGGACTGCCATATCCCAAAGTGGGAAATACGAACTAGAGATTGACAATCTCCAAAAAATGTAAAATGCCAATGAATCTTTCCTGGAAGCAGAACTGAACATTGATCATCTATATGTCTCCAGCAGTGTTTGAAAAACTAACACTCACAAAATATAGGTAGGACACTCGTCATTAGAAATGATGGTGGAGAGGGAGGCATTCCATAGGTTCCATGGGATGTGCCTTCCTTGTGGCCGAGTAGTGTGGTGTTTAGGGGTTCAGTGCCTTGGAAGGGCTTGTATCTACATCTTCTATGATTAGCACAGGATTAGACACTGGAAGCTTATCAAGAGAAAGAACAGTTGCAATTGAATTAATAATAGTGAAATATGAACTTTTGTAGTTCTACTTAGGTAATTGCGCCAATATTGACAATCAACTGCTCTAGAGATTGAATTCTTTATGGAAGAAATCCAAGATATTTGTGGCAATTTTCAAGCTTATTATGTGAGTCGATGAAATCTTCCTTACCCATTACTCTTATGTGCCATCTTGCAAAGAACAAAGTGACATGACTAAATTTTATGCAAGGTTCCTTACCCATTACTCTTATGTGCCATCTTGCAAAGAACTAAGTGACATGACTAAATGTTATGCAAGGTGTAGATTTAGAACTCAGGGAAACTAGTATACATCTATTAGCCTTTATTGTTGGAGAAGGTCTTATCTATACTCAAGATAATACTAGGGAAAGTATGTTTTTGTGATGCCCTCCCATTCAAAAGGAAAATATAGCTACACATGAAAAACCTTAAACAACAAAAATGGATGGTTTGGTGTTTCAACTTTCAACAAGGTGATCTATGTTTCGAGAATTTGTAGGGCTAGAGATTAATTCAAATTCTCTTCTTGATAATTACTTGTGAGTTTACTTGAGTTACTTATGTCTTCTCTTTCTTAGCTTATTTAGTCTTTCATGGGAGAGGTTTTTCCTTCACTCTAGGAGCCTAACTTTGTGTCTTTTGTATTTTGGTAATGGATGGTTTGGTGTTTCAACTTTAAACAAGGTGATCTATGTGTTGAGAATTTGTAGGGCTGGAGATTAATTCAAATTCTCTTCTTGATAATTACTTGTGAGTTTACTTGAGTTACTTATGTCTTCTCTTTCTTAGCTTATTTAGTCTTTCATCAAGTTAATTACCAAAATACAAAAGCCACAAAGTTAGGCTCCTAGAGTGAGGGCAAAACCTCTCCCTCTTGGAGAGGAAAAATCACGAGAAATTCTTCTTCTATATCTTCAAATGAAAAGTACCATGACCAAGACTTAGACCCTTGACCTATGAATGCTTCCAAGACCTCACCACTGCTTCTTTCACTGCTTCCAATGCTGATCCTTTATATTTTCATCGTCTTACACTGATCTGCTTCAACATTTAGAGAACTTGGTTTCTGCTTATATTTTCCTTGGTTTAGTCAAGACACTGCTTCTTACTTCATATTCACTTGAAATATATATATTACTTTCTTTTGAATACTAAGAATAGGAAGTTAAATCTCCGATTTAGCTTCCTTTCTTTTACTTTCTCTCTATGCAGATATACACCACTTTAGACTTCAGATGATTAACTTGGCAATTCATATCACAGTATCCGCACACTTTTTCAGTCCTGATTTGTATATCTCTTCACTGGATTCTAATTCTTTAAAGGGTGCTAGCTCAATGGAAGAGCACCTGCTTTACAAGCAGGAGGTTGGTGGTTCGATTCCATCATGCCCTGATATTTATATGGAATGGCGACGATCAATTTTTGGTGAAGAAGCTCTTTTGACCATCACCAATGAGCTTATGGTGACATTTTTCGACCCTCACCAAAATATGAAATGGTGAGGGTCAACGAATGCCACCATATATACGCATCAATAGTGATGACCATGAAAGTTCTGTCACCATAAATCGTTGTTGTTGATATGAAATGGTGAGGATCACTTTTTGTCATTATATTCATTATTCGTGATAGACTTTGAAGTCACCAATGAACTTATCATGACATTTTTTGACCCTCACCAAATATGAAATGGTGACATTCAATGAACATCGCCATATATATGCACCAATAGTGACGGCCATGGAAGGTCCATCACAATAAATCGTTGTTGTTCATTTGAAATGGTGATGGTCACTATCCATCATTATAATCAATATTCGTGACGGACCTTGAATTTCACCACAACACATACTTTTGGCGACACCACCTTTGGTGACGTTCAACTTTTTGGTGACGAAGGCTATTTTCCATCACCATTGCTCATATGAAATGGTGACGGTCACTATCCGTCATTATAAATCATTATTGGTGACGAACCTTGAATGTCACCACAACACCTATACTTTCAGTGATGCCACCTTTGGTGACGTTCAGTTTTTGGTGACGAAGGCTCTTTTGACCATCACCAATGAGCTTATGGTGACATTTTTCGCCCATCAGCAATGTCCTTTTTTCTTGTAGTGTGAAATAGGTCGCAGGTGCTCCATGTTATGAGGATAACATTGTATGATCTATTACACTATTTTTGCGGCGCGTTTATAATACCCACACGCACCATACGATCTATTATATTGTTTTGGTGGTGTGTTTTTAATACCCCCACGCACTGACGACAGTGCATACATCATGAAAGGCACACTGATTTCTTGAGATTTATTTTTTAATTGAAAAGTGGACACTTTATTTATAAATATATTAATGAATGATATGGTACAGGTTTCAGATTGATAAAGAAATGACTGAAAAGAGATCAAGTAACAAAAATATTGATAACACATCAAGAAAAACAAAAAAGGCAAGTTCTTTGTAAATTATTTATAAAAAAATATTATTTTTGAACTATATGTAACTTTAAATAATATGCATTTTTTACTGTGTATCATGCAAAGCCACAAAATGACGAAGCTCGATAAGATTATTTCTGGTATAGGACTAGAAGAGCGTAAAAGCTTGATGGAAAAAGTGAAAAAGGATGAATCAGGTGAATGAAAAAATACTATCGATCCAATATGAGTTTCTTTTTTAATTATCATTAATAATATACTTAAAATTATTAGATAACATGTGTCAAAAATTCTGTTAATTCACATATATTTAATGTTCTACAGGGACCAACAACTCAGAAAAGGAATGTTGTTCTAACAAAAGAAAAAAGTGATATTTATTTAATCAGACATTTTGTTTAATGTAATGGAGATAGTGTCCCAATTGAAAGAAAAAGGTATACCAATAACTATCCCATTTTGTATGACAAATAATGTCTTATTTACACACACACATATACATATGTTCTAATTTACTCTATTGCATTCTCCATTGTCATTCTCAAATTCACTAATAAAAATTTAATTCATATGAATATTGTTATAAGATATATATGTGTCGAATTTTGATGAATAATGAATTTTAAAAAACCACAATAATTATGATATGATATAACAAATTAATCCAAACATCACATTCAAATGCATTAATAAAAATTTAATTAATATGAATATTGTTATAAGATGTGTCGACTTTTGATGAATAATGAATTTAAAACAATCAAAATAATTTCATTGTCACAGGCAGATGTTTCTAAAATATACAAAATGAAAACTGGTATGTGTCAGTTACTATACACTGGTGTGTTTGTATTCTGAAGTGCACCGATGTGTTTCTGCGACCTATGAGCACTGCAAAAATACCAAAACCAGTTAAAAATATCGGTGCATTTGTCTGGTACGGCACACCAGTGCGTTTATATGTCTATACACACTGGTGTCATTGTACGACCTATGGGCACCACACGAATATCGATACCAATTATAAATCTCGGTGCGTTTGTGTGATACTACACACCGGGGCATTTATGTGTCTATAAGCACCGGTGCATTTGTACGGCCTATGGGAACTTCACGAATACCAATACCAATTATAAATCTCGGTGCATTTGTGTAATACTCTGCATCGGTGTATTTCTATAAGTCTACGCACCAGAGCGTTGATACGACCTATGGGCACCGCACAAATACCAATACCAATTAGAACGACCCCATGCGTTGTATCACCCACACTACGCCCAGTGCAGTTATATAACTTAACAACTCGGTGCTTTCTCCTTCGACCGCCCTGGGGCACCTTCTACATGTACGCACCGGTGCGTTAAAGCTAGAGTAGTGCACCGATGAAAAAACAAATCCATAATAACCTCCGACCACCCATTGTTTTTTAGTTGTATTGAATTCTCGTTAAAAGCTCCACCAAAAACTCCGTAACCATAAACAGATGTTGTAGCAATTTTTTTTTTGACAATTTTGGCCAATTTTATAACACTAAAAACCTCCTTTATAACCTCCGCTAGAGGGTCTTTTCCTTGTAGTGATCTCTCCTTTTTCTCTCTATCTAACTCTTTGAAGATACACACTCTCTCTATATATATCCATATTTCTCTCTCTCCATATTCCCCTTCTCCCTCTCTCTCCCTTCCCGCTCTCCTTCTCTCTCTTCCTACTCTTTTTTATCCCTCACTATCTCCTTATCACTCTCTTCTCTCCCACTCTCCTGTCTCCCTCATTTTCTCTCCATCTCTCTATATGTCTTTGTTTTTCTTTCCCTCTCGCTCCCACTTCAACTCCATCTCTCTCTCCCTCCCTATCTCTTCCTCTCTTCCTTCCTCTCTTTATATTTATATTTATATTGATACCAACCTAGATCCATCTAACTCAAGATCTATCATATGCCCAGAGGGATCAAATCCCTCGAGGTTCAAGCCTTATTTTTAGAGTGTAGAATTTGAGAAAGGCTTGCACCTTCAAGGATTTGATCCCTCTCGGTGAATTATAGATTCGAAGTTAGATGGATCTAGGTTGGTTTGAGTTGAGGGCATCAATGTCACATTTTTATATTATTATTATTATGTATATGATTGAAATAAACATAATACCTTGAAACTTACATTATATTTACGTTGATTGACATGATGATATCATTAGCTTATTTAATGTAGTCTCTATTGTTTTCCTTGAATGTTTTTTATGTATGTGTTTGGATGATTTGAGTAGTTTTTGTGTTTAATATGTTTCCCAATAGTCTCACTTAGTTTTTTTGTTTTATAGTCTCACAAATTTTCACATATTAGTAGTGACATTATTTTTCTTTCTATCTTTTCATATCGACTATATGAAAAGATCACTTGAAATCATAAACCATTTAAATGTTTAATTTGAGCTATTATACTAAACAACATACCTTGTATTTCTTTACATCCAATATTAATAGGTTCAATTACTATATAACACAAAATTCAATGCACGTTGTCAATAATTTATTTTTTCTTAGTGTGAATTCAATGCACAATGTTAATCCAACACTTTAATATTAATGTACCATCATACATCGAGTTACATCAAATTAAAAATCAACTAATACACTTATATGCAATAATCATTGCATATAATCCAAGAAATCAAATAGGATTAGAAAACAACATCTACACTGAAATAAATGCATCTAATGCAATCAATCACACATGATTAGAAACCAACATCTACATTAAAATCAATGCATCTAGTGCAAGTAATAAAATATAATTAAAAATAAATATCTACATTGAAATCAATGCATCTAATGTAAGCAATCAAATAGAATTAGAAAAAATGTACATTGAAATCAATGCATCTAATGCAAGCAATCAAATAGGATTAGAAATCAACATATACATTTAAATCAATGCATCTAGTGTAAATAATCAAATAGTATTAAAAATCAGCATTTACACTGAAATCAATGTATCTAGTGCGAGCAATAAAATGGGATTATAAATCACCATCTACACTCACATCAATGCATCTAGTGCAATAAATATTCTTACCTCTCTCCACCCCGAACCCTCCCCTCCACACACGTATGTGTTTGGGGGGTGAGGTAGAGATACATGGAAGGATATATATATATCCTTCCTTGTATCTCTACCTCACCCCCCCAAACACATACATTCTCTCTCTCTCTCTCTCTCTCTCTCTCTCTCTCTCTCTCTCTCCTTCCATCCCTCTCTCCACCCTTTTATCTCTCTTCCTTATTCCTCTCCTCTCTCCCTCTCTGACCATATCCCTTATTATTCTCTCTCTCTCTCTCTCTATCCCTTCTCTATCTATTTAATGTTACCTCTCTCTCTCACACACACACTCCAGCTCCATCTCTCTTTTTCCCTCCCACTCTAATTCTCTATCTCTCCCTTGTCACTCTTGTTGGGTATGTGTTATATTCTTTCCACGACTAGCCCCACGCGCTATACGTTGCGTCGGGCGCAGCAGGGGGGTCACAGGGGGGGCGGCAGCCCCCCCTTTCGAGGTCTGGGGCAGCGCCCCAGCGAAATTTTTTTTTGGTATGCGGTCCCACTCATATGCGGACCCACCCATGTTTTGTGCATGAATTTGCACATGGTTTTGGGTTATGATGGTTTTCGGCCCCTGGTATTTTGTAGATCCGGTCAAGGGAACTACGGCTATGTTCTAATCCAGGGTTAATGGATTGGGGTTTATGTATGCTTTGGCATGTATATATATGTGTTGTAACACTAAAAGGATTATAATGAAAAATCAAGCTGGTCATCCCAATTTGGGATCCAGGGGAAATTCTATGTGTTTATCTGTTTTATGTTTTATGCTCTCGCTATTGTTTATTTTCTGTTATAAGATTCGTGTGTAGATAATTTCCGTTCAGGGTTAAAACCTACATTTGGTATCAGAGTTGTTTCGGCTTCAAGCGGACGCCTTTGCTGGTGAGGGTTTTTTTCTTGGGCCTGAGGTAGACCCTGTTCAGTGGGAGATCTGCGGAATCGATTCTTGTGGTGAAAGAAGATGGCAAGCGGCAAAAAGATAGAGATCGAGAAATTTAATGGTTAGAGTTTTGAGTTGTGGAAGCTCAAGATGGAGGATCTGCTGGTGGATAAAGATCAGTGGATCGCGGTAGATCCAGGTACTAAACCAACGGAAATGTCAGATGAATATTGGAAGAAACTGGATCGGAAAGCTAAAAGCACAATACGGTTGTGTGTCTCAGATTCAGTATTGTTGAATGTATCTAGGGAAGCTATGGCGAAGAATTTGTGGGAAAAACTTGGGACTTTGTGCCAATCTAAGTCTCTGGTGAATAAGTTGTTCCTGTGGAAAAAGCTGTATAACCTGAGGATGAAGGATGGAGACTCGGTGACAGAGCATATGAACGCCTTCAATACTGTGGTAAGTCAGCTGTCATCTCTTGATATTAAAATCTCAAATGAAGATAAGTGCATCAGTTTGTTGTGTTCTCTACCAGACTCATGGGACAGTCTAGTTATTGCAATAGGTAGCAATACAACTACCTTTAATTTTGATGACATTGTCTCAGCCTTGATGTCGGAGGAAATGAGACGGAGAAATATGGAGGGTCAGAATGGAGATGCCTTATCTATACGAGGAAGGTCCCAAAGTAGAAACAAGAATAAGGTTTTGAGTGGGAGATCTAAATCTAGAGGAAGATCTAAATCTCCTGGAAAGTTTGTAAAGGTGTGCTGGAAATGCGGAAAGGAAGGACACTACAAAAAGGAATGCAGATCTAAAGCTCCTGAGAAAGGAAAGGGATCTGATGAAGCTCCTTCTGCAGAGGCAAAAACCACCTCGGATGAAGGTGGGGATGTGTATTTGGCTTCTTCTTCAAATAGACATGTAGATCATGAGTCATGGTTGATTGACTCAGGTGCATCCTTTCACTTCACTCCCCATAGGGAGTGGTTCTGCGAGTATGAGAAATATGATGGTGGTGATGTCTTCCTAGGGGATGATAGGAAGGCCGGAATCGTCGGACGTGGAAAGGTCAAGCTGAAGCTGCAAGGTGGAAGGATTAGAACACTTCCTGGTGTTCTGCATATTCCTACATTGGCCAGAAATCTGATTTCCGTAAGCAAGATGGATGATGCAGGTGTAAAAACAGTGTTCGAGAAAGATGCCTGCAAGATGGTTCGGGGAGCACTTGTATTAATGCGGGGAGTTCGGACTGGAACTCTGTACAAGCTACAAGGTAGCACTGTTATTGATGGGTGTAACAGTTCTGTGGTTCTTGAAAGAGGAGCGGAAAGCCTAGCTGTCTCTGGAGAAAAGACCATGCTATGGCATCAAAGGCTTGGACATATTGGAGAGAAGGGCCTTCGGATACTACATAGAAATGGTATGGTAGAAGGTATGTCTAATTGCTCTCTAGATTTCGATTTCTGTGAACATTGTGTATATGGGAAGCAGAATCGGGTGAGTTTTCCTTCTGGTGCTAAGAGGGTGAACAAGATATTAGAACTTGTGCACAGTGATGTGTTTGGACCCGTGTCAGTTCCATCACTGGGAAAGTCTGTGTACTATGTTTCATTCATAGATGACTTCTCAAGGAATACATGGATATATTTCTTGAGGAAGAAATCTGAAGTCTTTGACAAATTTAAAGAATTTAAGGCTCCGGTGGAAAACCAGACAGAGAAGAAGATAAAGGCGCTGAGGACAGATAATGGTGGGGAGTTCTGCAAGAAGGAATTTGAAGAGTTCTGTAAGAAGTGTGGTATAGCACGGCAGAAAACTACTCCATACACACCTCAGCAAAATGGAGTTGCAGAAAGAATGAATAGAAAACTGATGGAAAAGGCAAGAAGCATGCTCAGTGGTACCGGGTTAGGACAAGAATTCTGGGCAGAGGCAGTGGAGACTGTATGTTACTTAGTTAACAGATCACCTTCATCAGCGTTGGAGGATAAGACCCCACATGAGGTATGGACTGGTAAGAAACCCTCTATTTCACATCTAAGGGTATTTGGATGTGATGCATATGTACATGTTCCAAAGGAGAAAAGGACCAAGCTGGATAATAAATCTGAAAGGTGCATCTTTATTGGGTATAAGGATGGTTTAAAGGGTTACAAGCTTTGGAACCCAGAAACAAGGAAGGTTGTGTACAGCCGAGATGTGGTGTTTAGAGAAGTGAAAGATGTTGTTAAACATGAAGTCCTACCAAAGGAACCTAAGAAGATATAGTTTGAGCTAAAGGAGGATGAATCAGACTCTACAACAGAAGAAGACTCAGAAGATGAAGAGCCACAAACTCCAGCTTTGAGAAGATCAGTTCGGGAAAGAAGGCAACCAGAAAGGTATAGTCCATATGCTTTCTGTTCAGGTTTTGCCTTAACTATAACTGATGATGAACCCAGAACTGTCAGGGAGGCAGTAGATTCAGAGGATGGAAAACTATGGAAGGAGGCCATGGTTGATGAAATGGCATCCTTGCACAAAAATGAGGCATGGGATCCGGTGGAGTTGCCGGCTGGAAGGAAGCCCATCGGGAGAAAATGGGTGTTTAAGAAGAAGATGAATGTAGAAGGCAAGGTGGAGAAATACAAAGCTCGGTTGGTAGCAAAAGGTTATTCCCAGGTGCCGGGAATTGATTTTGGTGATATTTTTTTCTCCTGTTGCCAAAGTTACTTCTATTAGATTACTTTTATCTGTTGCTGCTGCATTTGATTTTGAGATAGAACAGATGGATGTGAAGACAACATTTCTTCACGGGGATCTAGAAGAGGATATCTACATGAAGCAACCTGAAGGCTTTATGGTGAAGGGTAAGAAAGAACTGGTGTGCAGGTTGAAGAAGTCTCTGTATGGGTTAAAACAGTCACCAAGGATGTGGTATCAGAAATTTGATACCTATATATGGGGACTTGGCTTCACTAGAAGCAAGGAGGATCATTGTGTTTATTTTAAATTAATTGGTGACCGTGTTATTTATTTGGTCTTGTATGTGGATGATATGTTGTTGATTGGAAATGAAAAAGAAATTATCCAAGATTTGAAGACCCAACTGTTCTCCACATTCGACATGAAGGATCTTGGTGCTGCAAACTATATTTTGGGCATGGAAATTAAGAGAGATCGGGCAAAGAGGAAGCTTTGGTTAAACCAGAGGAAGTATGTCGAGACTATATTGCAGAGGTTCAATATGCAGGATAGTAAACCGGTGAGTGTTCCTATTCCTGTAGGTGCAAAGCTGTCTGCTGAACAGTGTCTCAAGACACAAGAAGAAGAGGAGGATATGTCCCGTGTTCCATATGCAAGTGCAGTGGGTAGCCTGATGTATGCAATGGTCTGTACTAGACCAGACATTGCACATGCAGTGGGAGTATTGAGCAGGTTTATGTCAAACCCAGGGAAGGAGCATTGGACAGCAGTGAAGCGGGTTTTCAGACATTTACGTGGCACTAGTGATTATGGCTTGTGCTACCAGGGAAGACCAGGATTGGAAAGAATGTTGGACATTCGTGGTTTTGTTGATGCAGACTGGGCTGGAGATCTGGACCAAAGAAGATCTACAAGTGGGTATGTGTTTAGCCTATTCGGAGGTGCAGTCAGTTGGATGAGTAAAAGACAGTCTGTAGTGGTGCTTTCAACTACAGAGGCAGAATACATAGCAGCCACTCATGCAAGCAAGGAAGCAGTTTGGTTGCAGAGATTGTGTTCAAGTATGGGGTTGGTACAGCAAGCTATAAGGATAGACTGTGATAGCCAAAGTGAAATTTTCTTGGCTAAGAACCCTGCTTATCATTCAAAGACAAAGCACATTGATGTTCAATATCACTTTGTTATAGATATGGTTGAGGCTAAAAGGGTGTTGCTGGTAAAGGTGGACACTTTGAAGAATGTTGCAGATGCATTGACGAAGTCTGTGAGCACTCAGAAGTTCTCTTGGTGTAGAGAAACAATGGGTGTTGAAGAATTGGCCAAATGACTAAGCTCTCCTGTGGCCCCCCGTGGAAAGAAAACAACAAGTGGGAGAATGTCCCACTTGTTGTTGCTCTCGCTATTGTTTATTTTCTGTTATAAGATTCGTGTGTAGATAATTTCTGTTCAGGGTTAAAACCTACAACTCCCTCTCTCTCTTCCCACTTTTCTCTATCTATCCCTCCATCTCTCCTCCTCTCTCCCCCTCCCTCTCTCCTCCTACATCACTCTATGCATTTTTTCCCCTCCCATATATATCTAGAGTTAGTATATATCATGATATATTAATATATATTATAATATAAAAAATTAATATTGGATAATCCAAACTTATTAAATTTAATAATATTAATATTAATATTAGATTTAATGATATTTTTGACATAGTATGATAAAAGAATTATAATAAAACTACATAAAGTTAATATTTTCAAATATTACAACTTTCATGTGGAAATATTTATATCTTTAATGATTTTAATATATCCATACGATATGGTTTTTCCTTTTAAACATTGTTTTTACAAATATTTAATTAAAAGAAATAATTAAATATTAAAATATTTTGGAGCAAGATTTTGAATTACTTGTGTTGAATTAACCTTTGACCTTTCATTTAATAAATGGTATTTGATTTAGTGAAAAGTAAATATGTTTAAAAATTTACCCAATTTAGAATTTTGATGTGGTAAAAAAATTGTTTAAGGTATTTTTTTAGGGCTAACATTAAATTTTTTGTTTTTATTATTAGTTTTATTTTTTTTAATGAAATGTTTTCAATATATTTTTATAAAAAATTATGAATATATAATAAACATTGAAAACTAAAGAAAATGGTGTAATATTTTTTGATTAAAATAATTATCAAAATAAAGTAACAATATTACATCCATATATTATTTAATTATATCCTATATATTATTATTTTCTGAATTTTTGAATGAATAACATTGGATTTAATTATATCCTGTATATTATTATTTTCTGAATTTTTGAATGAATAACATTGGGTTTAGTAATTGTGTTTTGAACATTTATGATTAGGAGTGTCTTATTAAATTATTAAGTACTTTACAATCTATTTAATTTGAGAAATCATCAAATTAACATTAGTATAAAAATATATTCATATAGGCATTAACTATTTGAAACTGTACCAACATGGCTCTCAAAACTTTAAATAATATACTATTGGAGTTAATGAGATTTATACCAATATGGAAGGTCAATGTGGAATGTAGGGAGTTGGTAATGAGGTTTTTCGTAGAAGAATGAATGATAAGACCATAGTCAATAAAATAAATAAAATAAATTAAGTGAAAAGAAAGGAATTTGAACAACCAAAATCTTTTGATTGTTTATTAATCTTGGTTAAAAGCTTAAAAGCCCTTGAGTGATTATTGATAGCTTTAGCTTTTACTTAGATCGAGTGTTTTTTAAACGTACTAAATTAGTGTTGGACACACTATTTTTTATTATCATGAACATTGAAAGAATAAGAGTGTTTTCTTATAAATTATAAAGACAAACTCTACTTCTTACTATTACCTTAGATATTAAACACATAATTAGTGTGATTAGTTCCAATGCCATGTCAATAATAAATGGGATATATTATGATAAAACATTTAAAATTTGGATTATGTAGGAGTAGGAACATCTCTATCTCTTTGTGTGACCACTATAATAGTTATTTTTAATTTGTTTGGAACTGATTTTGTTGGAATAATCATCAAGTGCTAAGAAGTTTTTTTTAAGCTCTATAGCGCACAATCATCTCTACCATTGTTTGAAAATTAGGCATGTTCAATTTTTACCCATTTTTTGTTTCAATTTCACCCTTTTTGGAATAATCATCAAGTGCCAAGAAGTTATTTTTAAGATCTATAGCCCACAATCATCTTTACTATTGTTTGAATATTACACATGTTCAAATTTTACCCATTTTTTGTTTCAATTTCACCCTTCCTTTACATATTTTTATTAGTGAAATGTTATTTCATTCAAGCTTACAAGGTGAATATGTTTATTTAAAAACAATTACAACCTAAAACATACCCTTGACCAATATACAATTACAATTTAAATCATATCCTTGGCTACATAACGTGAGAAAGAACATGACTCGTAGTAGGAAGAATATAGAACTAACAATCTCAATTTATTGTGTTATTCCATTCTAAATTTTTTATTTACATAACTATTTAAATTTTTGTTTAAACTCACAATATTTATATTTAGATTATTTGGATTTCTAATTTTTTTATTTTTATGTTAGATCATATTAATTAAAATTTAACTCTAAGCACAGACACACTTACACATGAAGATTTAGACTATAGAATAAGCATCTGACCTCAATAAATTAATATTGTTAATATAATATAATAATTAATATCAACATTATACTATATACTAATTATTTTTTAACATTAATATAAATATGAATACTATTAATATAATATAATATAATATTATACATAAATTAATATATATATATATATATATATATATATATATATATAGCTTAAGTGGGCCTAATGGTTAAGAGCATGTGCTTCCTTGTAAGAGGTCACATGTTCAAATCCAGAGAGGGGTAGAGTATGTATGCCTTCGTAGACTTAGCAATCAAATAGCGGAGGTGGATCCCTTGTCCCACAAACAAAAAGGTCTCATACTTGAAAGCTTTGTAAATTAGAATGATATAATGAGACACATTTAAAGTTGACATAAAAAGAAATGAAGTGTAAATACTATAACTATCAAATACAATGCCTTTAAACTTGTTGTGTCACTTATAAAGTTTTATTTAATATTAAAGTAAAAATAAGATTCAAATATATTTTAAGATGCACATAACTAATTTCATATTTAATAAAACTAATTTTAAATGTAATTAAAAAGTCACTAAAAATGTAAGTAAAAAATCACTGGTTGCTAATTGAAACGAAAACATAAATAAAAGAAAAACATTTTTATTTAGTCTTTCACATTTTTATTTACTCTTTGTGATAGAGATCCTAATTGTGTATCAAGTATATTGTTAGCACTGGTAATATGTTGAGAAACCTTCCATGTAGACTACTCAAATGGTAAACTCGTGACTGGTAAGAGCAAGTCAAATTGCTCGAAGACCGTAAGTTGAATCTTTTTAGTTAAGTCCAATTGCTCGAAGACCGTAAGTTGAATCTTTGTAATTAAATTTTGTGGAGTTATTTTAAATAAATAGCAAAGTAAGTCAATCAAGCCTAAAATGGTTGACTCATCAAAATACATATCTAGCCTAAATGTAATGTTAAATCTAAAATAGCCTAAATGTAATGTTAAATCTAAAATGAGATTGTTTAACTTTAATCAAAATATGTTAGGTTTAAACCATCACTGCTTAGAGATTCATAACTTTAAATGTGAAGGGAAATCTAAAATCGAAATGAAATTTTAGTGTACAAATTTCTTACATTATACAATGTAAAAATATTATAAATGCTGCTATTAAATATTTATGTTGGAACTTTAAAATGTTGCAATGAAATTTATATTACTCAAGTTGATTTAATAAACACGATCCATTTTCTCAAGTTTTATTCGTGTAACTTGGCTACTCTTGACCTAGTAATTAAAATGTTAATTGTTGTCACGGGAGCAAAGCTAGTTGACAAGCTCATCGGAGTCCAGATTCAAACAAGGTTGGCTGCAATATGGCAGCTAGTCCCTGTTTTAAAGGAGAGCTTCTGCCTGCAGTCAAAGCTCAAACTCCTCATTTTACCTAGTTGAAGACGCCTAGTTACGTGTAGTCAAAGCTCAAGCTCTTCAATTTACCCAGTTGAAGTTCGAGTAACAGAAACAGATTTCCTGCGCCCAGTTCATATTCTCTAGCAAGAAACAGATTTTCTGCGCCCAGTTTCATATTCTCTAGCAACAGAAGAAGTAACAGTTTCACTCAGTTTCATATTTTCTAGCAACAGAAAATTAACAGTTAGTAACAGTTTCAAGTAACTCATTACAGATAACAATTTCTCAAAATATATATTTTGCAGCAAAATTCTTAAGTTAATAAAAAATTGTCTAGTTTCCCCGAATATTCATTAATTTTAAGTTAATAAAAAATTGACTAATTTCCACTCAAATTCCAGCATTAAGCATTGAAATCAGTTTCAAGCAATGACTCATACTAAGTAATATTCCTACGGGCTAGGCTCCAACAAAACAGTAATTCCCCACTCCAACCAAACAGTAATTCCCCACTGCTTAACAATTCCCCACCGCTTAACAGATCCTGGCTTAACAGATTGTCAAGCCATGGATGCCACACATCAGCAGATGATGAGAATTACAGTGCAGGTGAGTCGGCAACAACATGCCCAATAGAAACTCAAACTCGCTGCTGCGTCCAAGGTTCGAGCCTATGCACAACCGGGAGAGTGGCCCTCAAAGGCCCGAGAAGGGGATTGATTAAAACAACAGGATCAGGTGGAAGAATCATGCTTGACAAGCTTGCAGCAGATAGGTTTGCAGCCCACAGGCTCTTATTTTCCAGCAATAACAAGACCCCGGGATTGGATTACCGCCTTCCACAAGAGGGCCCAATCTTTCCTGTTGTAGCTTTCATAAGCTAACCAAGTAGAGAAGCTAGTCATATATTATGGAAAGGATGTAGTATTCCCATTACATGCCTAATTGATTCCGTACAAGTATGAGATTGGCCGGTGACTAAGGAACAAGGTAAATGGACATAGTTCTATGTATCAAAGGGGACTTCGTCTATGTAACTATATTAGTAGATATCTAAGTATATGATACTTGCTTACCAAAAGAACAAGCAATATAGAGGGCCTCCGAATGCTACTACTCAATACTCAAACTCCTGTAAACGAAGCTTATAATACGATACAAAGGCGGGTAGAAGTGTGTGATGGCTTTTGGGTAAAAGCTATGAGGAATAGTAACCTCCTTCCTGGGAATTATTCCCTCTTGGGTAGCCTCTTGTCACTGTCGTGATGCTCGCATTTAGACCCGCTAGACAATGGGTTTTCAAACATCAACAATTTTGCAGAAATCCAATACTTCCAATCAACAACATGCAGGAGCCATTCAAGGGCTTGAAAATCGATTTGGGCAGTGTATTCATTGCAGGGCACAGTAGTACTCAAAATGAATTTAGTTTCAATGACCATCATGCATTGAATTTAATAAAATGGATGTTGAAAAATATTCATTCAAAAAATAGTGTATAAATTAAGATATAAAATAACTTTCAATATTACAACTCTATGTAGAAAATATATAATAAATTGAGGTATAAACAGAATCTATATGACATATATCCTAGACTAAAGTCTTAAAAGATACAGCATAGAGCATATGGACAATTATCAAAATATCCAATTAAAACTTGCTAGCATATAGACACGAGTAAAAATACTAAAGTAACACTGGCAGGAGTGTTTACAAAAGGTAACTACGTTTACGTTTGGATATTTTTGAGGCATGAACGCCAAAGAATAGTTTCTGATGCATTTTCCATAGCAGGTCTAAAGTGCCGGTGATTTTCATGCATTTGCCACAACAAGTCGAAAGTGCTAGTGCTGCAACACCTGAGTCATGAAAGAAAACTTATTCAGTTACATTAAGCTAATCAGAAAATGGGTGTAAATGAGTGTTTTCATGCAAGAATTGACATCCCAGGTACAATCAGTTTTTTTCTCCTTGAAAAAATAGTCTGATATGCACCAGTCAGATCCCTTGAGGACATAAAGGGAAAAGCTTGCATCAGGAATTTCAGACTAGTGCCTTGAGGACATAAATGGAAAAGCTTGCATTAGAAATTTCAGCAGTTAAGGTACCTACGCTACACATTTAATATTATCCATATGTTAATGTATAAATTTCTAACTAGTTTTAGAAAATAAATTTCTTGATGTATGTAAGGTTTTGAATAGTGTGTTTTTTCTTTTTCTGTTCCTGAATGTTATATTACAGAACTCTCATTGAATAATAGTGTGGTTTTGCATTTTCTGTTCTTGAATGTGGTATTGCGGAACTCCCATTGAATATGAACAATGGGAGAAGGCCTATGTTACCCCGCTAGAGCAAGAAGCAAGGCCAGACTTTGGAAAAAAATTTCATCTCAATGTCCATGAAGTTGAGAAAATTCATGCTAAACTAACAATGAGATCATGGCAAAATTCATGCTAAACTAACAATGAGATCATGGCATAAGTAGCTAAAGGTTGTACATAGTATGTTTCAGATAGAGAAAGAAACGGTCCCCTAATGACCCCATCCTTGTCTGCAATATATGTTTATTAAATATCTATTGAGCTTATATGTGCTAGCTTTATAGCCATTTTGGTCTCCACCAATGCTTGCATGGATTCGTTATCATTTAAGATATTTCAACCGCACCTTGTGGGTATCATCAGTATTTATTTCAAAGAAAGATGAGTGAGTTATTGCATATATGCACAAATAATTGCAGACAGTATATCTATGGGAAGGAACGACTATGTGTGGAAATGGCCACCAAAATATGTATTTGGGCCGAGGTGCTCCACAATGATATGTATTTATTTCTGATATATTTATTATGAATAAACTATTTGTAACCAATTCTTGCTCCCTAATGATATAAATTTGTTTATGATATATTTCTTATGAATAAACTAGTTGTAACCAATTCCCTCATGCACATAGTTTTGGATTTGAAAAATGCATAGGGTTGTGGATTTGAAAAATTAAATAAAGCTTGACACTAAACTTAACTAGAAGCTTATGAATGTAAATTCAAGTGCTTACAACATGGTTGGTTACAAATACACATAGTTGATACCAGTCATATTGAATAGTATAAAATTACTATCGAGATAATCGTAAGTGTGACCATAACAATAGAGTACTAGTTACTTATCTTAAACCAGGTTTTTTTTTTCCTTGCAGAGGAACATCATCGCCCCTGCAAACGAAAATAATTGGGATACCCTAGCATCAAAAATGACCGTTGCTGGAGTTACTTTCAAAAATTTAATAGGTCGCAGTTGTCATGTTTTTGTTAAGGGGCCATCGACGGACAGTGGAGCCACGAAGGTAACAGGGAAACCTTGACCGCCAATCCCCAATTAGGAAACCACGAGGATTTAAAAGTTGCCACACCACTGTGGTTCTTCTCACTAGGGAGGGTCACCGAAGCAAGAAGCGCAAATGACTAAGAGACAATTTCGTTGAAGTTCCCGACACCCGAAAACCTGTGGAAACAAATAACCAGGAAGACTCTATGGAATTGAATCCCTCCTTAAAGGAAGAGAGGAATGCATCTCTTGATTCTTGAGGTGTCCCAATGTTTGCTGTTGAGCGTCAATGATTCTGTAGGTGCCCTCCTTGAGCGAAAAGAGGAAGACATCGAGGAAGTCATCTGCTATTTAGATATATCTATTATCAATAAGCCCAACATCCAAAGAGATGTACACTGGTCAAGCCACATTGTTTACATGCATATCCAGATTGCTTACATGCAGGTGGTAGCTAACTAAGCATAGGTGGTAGAAGATTTTCACAGTTAAATTAAACATTTGATGCTAGTAAAGTAATGCTAGCATTACATCAAGTTTGAGAAAATATTAGTGTTGCAAACCCTTAACTTTAAGAAAAATAAGGGAGAATATAGATGGATGCATGAAGGAGAATATAGATGGATGCCTCGAGAAGAGGCCAATAAGATCACAAATAATTTGATTGGTTAGTATGAAAATTGATAGATTGTGATAGGTTGCAATATTGAAAATGCGTGGAGAGGCTAATAAACTTTAGCTTATTCGCAGGGACTAATAATGCTAAAAAGACATTTCGATTACTGTAGTCCCATGCCAACGGCAGGGACTAATAAAGGTGCAGACACTTTGGTTTTATGATTATTTCAATTTCAAGTAGTTGAGAAATGGTTTCACGATGGCTTTAGTATAACACTGGTTTGATATGTTTTATTACTTTTACTTGGAAATCGAGCAAGTAAAGAAAATCTGATATCTAGTTAATTTGAACAAAGTTAATCCAATCAATGATTCTATTAATCTATTTTTAGTTTTTTATTTAAAAAGATATTGTATTAATCTTTTTAGAAGTACCAATAGTTTTTTTTATTCGTATTCATGATTATTTTCTTTTTCACTTAGTATGGGTTGATTTGTATTATTAAATATTTTTATTATTTTTATTTATTGGATTCACAAACTTACACATCACCTTCATACATGGCTATAATATCATACATCCTTGTAGTACAAAGAATTATTTACTTTTCACATTTCAAAATTTTGCGATATGTATTTTGTTTAGATTTTTCTTCCTGATCCATCACATTAAATAGATTTTAGTATGATGTTTTGAACCGTTTAACTAGGTTCATTATCAAGATAGAAAAGTGAGAGAAGCTGATCCGAGGAGACGTGTATAAATAGGGAAGGGGATGAGGGAGAAAAAAGAGATTTGATAGGATTAATGAGAGATGAAGGACAATGGAGAGGACTTGAGAGAGATGAGGAAAGAGGGAGGGAGAGAGGAGGAGATAGGGATGGATAGAGATATGGAATTGGAGGGGGAGAGCGGTAGGGAATAAGAAAGGCAGAGAGTGATAAGTGTATAGAGATAAGGAGTCACAAGGGAGAGATGGATAGAGAGTGTGAATGTTTTGGGGTGAGATAAAGAGACAAAGAAGGAGAGATGGAGATAAGGGGGGAGAAAATAAGAGAGAAGGAGATAGGGAGGGATATATTCATAGAGTTGGATGGTGAAGAGAGAGAGAGAGAGAGAGGTGGGAGAGAAAGGGAGAGAGAGGAAGGAAGAGAGAAGCTATGAGAGGGTGGAGAGAGGGAGGGAAAAATAGATGGACTTGGAGGGGTGGAGAGAGGGATGTAAGAAGAACGACATAGATAGAGAAAGGTGGAGAGATAGAGAGAGAGGGAGTGATAATAAGGAAGATGAAAAGAGAGGGAGAGATAAAATAAGGAGGAAAAATATATAGTAGTGGGGGAGAGGTAGAGAAGGGTAAGATAGAGATATATATGGAAGGTGAAGAGAGGGAAGAAGAGAGAGATGGAGAGAGAGAGGGAGTGACAAAGACGTTTATATATATGCAGTGCAAGATCGTGAGTGTTTATGGGGGTGAGATAGATAGACAAAGTGTTAGTCATCAGTAATTTTCACTATCCATAGATGAATAATTATTGGTTCTATATTTCTAAAAACAAATTTCCATGAACATTATGAGTTTTAGAAATATCACTACCTTCATTATCATTAGAGAAAAAAATTTACTATCCTACCATTTTTCCATTTCATTATCACCTTGTAGCTCCTACAGACTCCAAATGGCTTGTGCCTCTCATTTCCATCCTTTTTCCTATCCATAATCTCATTACTTTGTTTATCTCTTGCCTATGGCTCCATTGTCCATCTAAGGATTTTCAGGGCATTTTTCTTGGTTTCATGACTTCCATGGTTAAATCATCAACAAGGCTTGTATCCTGATGCTCTTACACCTGCTCCTATCCTTAATATACCTTCATAAACACTTTTCATCACTTCTATCCCTCAAAATCATCATTTTTCTACAAAACGTAGCCTATTTCTACAATTTGATACTTTTTCAAGACTAGGCCTATGTTTTTCCCTTTTGGACCCCTTCCCCTCACTCAATCCTTCAATTTCCACTTTCCCCTACTCTCTAACATCCATCCATATTCCCCAAAATTTCCCCAAGAATTTAGACAACCCTTAACCCCTTCATTCCTCTCCCTCTACAAGGCAGTTCTAAATCCCTTGTTTTGCCTACACCAAACCCTAATTTCCCCTTCCAACTAAGCTAGGGTTTGCTATGGAAAGGAGGCATAGGATCAAAGGATCCATATTATAAATCATATCAGAAAACATAAATCCATACCAACTCATAAACATCATGCCTCCATCATTTTCCAAGAATTCATTCCAAGAGCCAAGTCATTTGCCACACCTAGGGCCAATTTTTCTTAAAAATATTTTTATGAACAAAAATAGATAAATTTGGAAAACGTGAAAGATTTTTTTGTCCATCATAGGGCCAAGAAGAAAAAAATCCTTCATTTTTTACACAGGTATCATGGTTTGGGAGCAATGTCAAAAATACCGGTGTTACGGGAGAATTTCTGCACTCCTGGAGTGACCTTGGGAAAATTAGGTTTTCTCATAGCTAGTGTGTCCAGATGATTTTCTTGATGAGTTAAATGACAAATAGAATTTAAAATATTTCCAATGAGCTATCATGAGCTCAAATTTGAATTGATGAATGCATCCAAAAGTGGGCTGCACCAGCACTCTGCATTTCTGCACCATCATTCAACACTTTTTGACCAATCTTGGGAAAATCAACTTTTGAAAGGTCAAATAAACTACAATTAGAAAAAGTGGTATATTTGGAAATTATATAGGTTAATATTTCCAATGAGCTATCACGAGCCCAAATCTGACATCGAGAAGGTCATCAAAATTTAACTGCAAGTGGACCCATTTTCTTCCTGTGTTGGCGCTACGCTCAGAGACTAGCATTGCGCTCACAGACCTTGGTGTTGCACTAATAGGGTTCTCAACAGTGCATTTTTTTCACTACACTATGCTTATAGAGGGTGGCACTGCACTTCTAGCTTGGTGTTGCACTAATGCAGAATTTCCTCCAGACTTGCAATAAAATTTTCCCAAAGGCTCAAGGACACCCTCAAATTTGCCTCCAAAGACTTGCAAGAAAGTGAAACTGGTAGGTGCCATATTTTCCCCTCCTCTCAAGTTATTTTACTCATTTGGTGGCTATGGAATGACTAAAACCTATTTTTTCAAGCCCTAGGTATTCAATGCTTAATAAACCTCTTTTTTTTGTCTCCTTGAACAAATTAATTGTCATTTGAGGGAGAGTGAATTAGGGTAGTTACACTTCATGTTACACATAAGCCCTCTTTCAAATTCAAGCCCTCAGCCACATCATCAACTAAACCTTAATTCCTCATCTGATCCTCCTCCCTCTACTCCTCTATCCCCTCCTCAAGCAAACCTCCCTTCCTCCCCTTCTCTTGATGCATCAAATGAAGAAGGAAGTGGAAATGAAGAATCAAATGAAGATAGGGGTAAATATGACAATGAGCCAAACCCTAATGAGGTTGAGGGTGATAATTAGTTGAGCCCACAACAGGAAAATTACATGGAGACAGAGGATAATGAAGATGAGGAAGAGGCAGATGTGAAGAACAAGAAAGGGACATGGAAATGGAAAAAGGTGACAAATAGGGCAACAACTCAGATGACCAGGCATGCAGTCAAAGAAATGACACTCATGATGAAGCAAAGAAAAACATGGCTACAAGTGAAACAGATGAAAAAAATTGCAGAAGGTAATGAGGAAAGTATGAGTGAAGAAGAGAAAATTCATGACATTCATGACAGTCACGAAAATATTGAAGACAGTGACCCCCATAGTGACCATGATGATGAGAAAAGTGAAGAAAATGTTGAAGGTAATCATGACAGCCATAGTGACAGTGAAGGAAGTGGTGAGGGTGATGATAAAAATAAGGATCATAGCAGTGAAGAGGCAAGTAACCCAAATGAAGACCAAAGTGACAGTGTAGAAATCAGTGAAGAGGGTGAGGGTGGTGATGGTGTTGAGGACCAAGAGGGCAGTGATGAAAAAAAGAATGTGATGACTGATGATTCTAGTGATGAAAATGAAGAGCTTAATGATAGCATGAAGGATCAGAGCCATGATAAAGACACCAATAAGACCAAAATCACTCCTTTTTCACCATCATACCAAAGAGGGCCTAGACTTGCGTTTTCTACCTCAAAAAGGCAAGGGACCATGCCCTCTACCTCAGATCCATAGCTAGACAAAGGAAAATAAGGACTTTGATCTACAAAGAAAGATGACCAAACATTATGCTTGGAGAAATCAATTTGCAAGGGCTAAACTAAAGAAAACCCTTGCCAAGCTACAGGTACTAAAAGAGGTAAAATTTCAAGAAAGCCTTGGATTTTTGGCCCAAGATTCTCTACAGGTCTCTCAAACCCCATGAAGAAGACCTCCACCAATTTTGAAGGAATTTGGGCAAGTTTTTGTTTTCTGAGATTTTTGAGGCCTATTAGTGCAGTGCCACTGGTGCTACGCTTTTGCCTCAGGCATCCTCAGAGGGAAAACTCTAAATTTTTGGATTCCTCATGGCTAGCACACTTACGAAATTTTAGAGCAATTGGAGTAGTTTTGACCCCTCAAAAGGTCAAAAAACACCTCATTTCTTACCATTCTGCCTCCTTTTCAGCCCTGGCACTGCGCTCAAAATAGTGTTGGGATTTTATTTTGAACAAGTTATAGGATCTATATAAGGAAAAAAAGTTAGATCTTGAAATTAGACTCATCAGAATTTCCAACGAGCCATCACGGAGCAAAATCCAACATTGGGAAGTTGGTTGCAAAAGGACCTATTTTCTGCCTGAGGTGGCGCTGCGCTTATGGACTGTGTAGAGTGTTTTTGGCCAAAAGTCAACAAAACACACTCATTTATTGTAAAATCGTATTTTAGTGTTTTTTAAGGCAAATCACTGTAGAATTGGGTGCTAGAAGTTATTTTGGCATTTATTCCCTGGGCCTTGCATGGTCTCTTGGGCCTTGCATGGTCTTTTGGGCATTTATGACATTTATGAGTGATTTTGACATTTTCCAACCCTATCTAGGGGGTTTTTCCTCCTTTGTTGAGTTAGATAGAGCATGAGGGCTTCATTGTAAATGTTGGAATTTGATGAGTTTTAAGATAAATACATGATTTTTTGAGGTTGAAGAGCAATTTGATGTTGTGGAGCTTTTGAATGATTTGCTTTGATTGATGATGATGAAGGCTTGCTTGCATGATCCTTGAGCTTGGTTAATTGTGATATGTCTCTAATTTGTTAATTTTTTCTTGTTATCATAGTCTCGATCCTTCTATGCTGCAGTAGAACATAAAAGTATAGGCTAAGAAATGTTGTTTGAAGCACCTTAGTCCTCCTACTTTCTATTGCCTTTATGTTTTCCATTGCTAGGACATTTTAAGGAATTCTTGGTTGCTCCTTAGACACCCTAAGCTTTTTTATTCCATGAATGGTTCAATATAGTAGTTTGAAAATGTGATTTATGGTTAGCCCTGCCTATTTGATGCTATTAAAACTCTTTTTTTGAATCTCTCTTTGAAGTATTACTTGCTAGGTTTTAGCCAAAGATGCCATGTTTTAATCATGCCCTTTGTCCATGCTTAGGAAGTTTTCCTTAAAGTTCTTTGTAGCTTGATCATTGATGTTTAGGCGTTCCCTCTTCATTGATTAAAGTTATTTGTTATCTTAATTGTTTTCAAACCTTGAAGGTGAAATCACTAGAAGTTAAATGAGTTTCTCGCCTTCTATATTTCATTGGAATGTTTGTCTTGAATGTCTATTTGTTTAAGTATTGTCATGGAGCTAATGGTTTGCCCTATTCTCATGATTATTATATTTTTCTTATCAATATTTGAGACCTTCTTGTTTATGGGTCTTTGAAAAAGGATTCTTCACTGCCTTTTCCCTACCTTGTTCACCAACTTAATGTCCATTTCACTTCACACATAATCTTAAAGATCCATTGACCACACTAGATTTTCCCTATGATGCACTCTAACTCATTGTTGAGATATCCATGACTTTCATAGACTCCATAGCCCAATGATTTTTGATCTCTCACTCCACCTATTCTACCTATTTCATCTTACCCAACCAAAACAAACAAAAAACCCTACACTTAATAGCTAGCCTAAAATAAACCATCTAAATCAAACAATTTCACATCTTTTGCATACAATAGAGAGAGCCCTCTCTGAGTCCAGGAAGGCTAGGTCCTAGGACTCTAAAGACTGGTCTGATGTTACCCTGTGCATTTGGTCTACCAATCTACTATATCACGGGACACTAACACAAAGAAGGAGAGATGGAGGGATATATATAGATATAGATGGAGGGGGAGGGGGGGGGGGGGGGGGGAAGAGGTAAGAAGATTCCTTGCACTATATGCATTTATTTCATAGTAGATGGTGATTTCTAATCGGATGTGATTATTTTCACTAGATGCATTAATTTTAGTGTAAATATTGATTTATAATGATATTTGATTGCTTGCACTAGATTTTTTGATTTCAATGCAGATTATTTCTAATCCTATTTGATTTCTTGCAATAAATGCATTTATTTCAGTGTAGATGGTGATTTCTAATCCTATTTGATTGCTTGCACTAGATGCATTGATTTCAATGTAGATGTTGATTTCTAAGTATATTTTATTTCTTGCATTAGATGCATTGATTTCAATGTAGATGATTTCTAATCATATTTGATTGTTTGCACTAAATGCATTGATTTCAGTGTAGATGGTGATCTCTAATCGTATCTCATTTCTTTCACTAAATGCATTTATTTCAGTGTAGATGATGATTTCTAATCGTATTTGATTGTTTGCACTAAATACATTGATTTTAGTGTAGATGTTGGTTTCTAATCTTATTTTATTTCCTGCATTAGATGTTTGACTTCAATGTAGAAGTTGTTTTCTAATCTTATTCGATTACTTGCATTAGATGCATTGATTTCAGTGTAGATGTTGATTTCCGATTTGATGTAATTTGATGTATGAGGGTACATTAATTTTAAAGTTATTGGATTATCAATATGCATTGGTTTCAGTGTAAGCACACAATGTTATTGACAATGTACATTGATTTTTGTGTTATAATAATTTAAGCTATTAATATTAGAGTGCAAGAGAGACAAGGTATCATGTTTACTACAACTCGAGATAAAGATTTAAATGGTTTACGATTTCAATTGTCCTTTACATACAATCGATATGAAAATATGACATAACTAACAAGGGTGACAATAAGAATAGAAGAAAAAAATAGTTTGAGATTGATCACAATGAAGACTATTTGTAACTCAATACATTCTTATTATTCACATTTTCTATCATTCAACACTATTATTGTCACTTTGCATTAAAAAAATTTTTTTTATCACTTTTCATCATTAAAGTTATTAACAATATTTATCATCTCAACAAACTTAGGTAACTAAGAAAATTTAAAATTAAAATGACCAGTTTAATGTCAAACATATTTAGCATATTTAAAATGATTATATTAATATTTGATGTATTTACATATTATTGATAACATTATTCATATCTTCGATAGATTTTCCTTAGCCACACACACCCTAGATCCATCTTAACTCCTGATCTATCAAGTGTTGATAGGGATCAAATCTCTCGAGGTGCAAACCTTTCCTCAAGTTTTGAATTCAAAAAGGAGGTTTTCACCTCAAGATATTGGATCCCTCTCGACACTTGACACATCCGGAGTTAACATGGACCTAGGGTGGTCTTTATTTAGGCTACAAGTTAACTTAAGAAAAGGATATACTTTGCATGCAAATATGCATCGATGAGATAAAGAAATATTATCATACTACAATACTATCCCATTCAAAAATAACATTTTATTCAAACAATTACCATACTATTATATTATCTTCAAATAAATACTATATTATTACATTTGTATGTAATAACTTATTCAAAAACTTTACATGCAAACAAATATGTCAACTATTTACATGCAAGTAAACATATATCAATGAAAATACTACTATTACACCTCAATATTGTCCCAAACCACAAAAAACATACTCATTGGGGCATTTTATAAAAAAAAAAAATGTATGCAATTAATCATTAAAAAATTTAAGAATTCCATCAAACACTTTGAATGCATACTAATACAATGAATGATTTAGTGCATATATGCTAAATTGTTGTAGGAAAAGTTATGGGAACTCAAAAATATTATCAGTGGGACTCTCCCTCAAAATGGCTCATGTTTCAACTTATGAAGTTTCATAGATGAAATGTTATAACAAAAGTACCAAAACAATCTTATTTGGTGCAAAATTCGAGAAGAATTCCAAAATCTTGATTTCCACTGGTCATATCACCTAAAATAAAGTGAATTAATGTCTAAACATTTTCCCACAATATCAGTGGGATTTCCAATGTGGCCTACTTGATGCCTACTTTTGGGAGCATGCAGAAGGCTCAAATTTCTCTCCTCATATATTCTAAATTATTGCAACCCAATATCTAAAATTTCTACCTCATTATCATTTAGATGTCCTCTCAATTTGTACATTTTTCAGCTTCTGAAAGCCTATAGAAGGTAATTTATGAGATAAATACCAACATCACCTATTTAAAGATGCATTTGGGAAGGTCATCTTCAACAAATCATAATTCCTAAAATATTTTGAACCAATATCTGAAATGTTAACCACATTCTCAGTGGGATTTACCCTCAATGTGGAAAAAAATTCAGCTTCTAAAACTATACATATTAAAATATATAATAAAAATGAAATTGAATGTACTCATTAAGCCCATCAATTCCAAGTGTTTGAACATAGAAGCTCTGATGCCACTTTGTAACCACCTCGCCTCGCATATACCTATTTTAACATACTTACCAGGGTAGACATGAGCTGGAAGTTACAATGCATGAGCTAACTCCCATGGTAACGTTACGAAAATGTGGTTTAACTTTCCAACACATGTCATTTATTTTTACAAACACTTTGCGTACATAGTACCTATAAGTTATGGATGTATAGTTTTTTCGTTGTTTATATTAGTTTCATTAGATGTTCATCAAGAAAGATTTATTCCCTATCATACTTGCTGAAACAAACATATATTAGCTCATATATCCATACTAAATGACCAAGAACCTGTCAAACCATGAATTAGATCTAGATCAAGAGTACATTGTATAATAAAAAATACACCATGCATGTAGCTTATACTTAGCCAAGAATTAGGCCATGAAAACAAATTCATGTAAACAATAGTAAATCAACAATTATGTCCATAACCAACAATATAACAACAAAAATACCATGAATATAAAAAGAATAAAATACACATAATAACAAGTACATTTGCATACCAAATACCAAAGGAATAATCTCTTCATTAATGAATGTAGAAAACCAACCGAAGATGGGATTTCCATGTTTCACCTGACCATACTCTTGGCCTGTGACCGCACACAAAGTGGAGAAGGAGAAGGGAAGGCAAATCCCGACTGTCAAAGAGCTTCAAAGGAACCAATCTGCATTTCAGTTCAACACAAAGGGGAAAGTGTAGCTGATAAGGTTTAATGGTGAGCAAACTTCATTTCCGCCCTCATTCATCTCATTTATCCTCTTCACCTTCATTTTTGCCTTCTCTTACCCTTCATTTTTTCCCTTTCTAAAGGTCCTGCACTACATTTATTCATTTAAAACTATGCCCCCCACCTCAGGTCACTTGAGTTATATATATAACATACATGGCATAAGACAGCACCTAACTCCTTCCTTACCTTCCTGCATCGCACATCGCTCCCCGCAAGTTTTAACCTTTACATATTAAGACTTATCGAAACTTATCTTTCCACCAATGCGATGAAGTGGGACCCTCCATACCTTTTCTGCCTCTTTCCGCTTTAGCTTTATACCTTACCTTTCACTGCTATGTCATTGTTTTGCCTTTATACTTTCTCAATTTCCCCGATTGTGTTTAAAGTGGGGCCACCCTTCCATGTCACCCCTTTCTCCCCCACAATTCGCACTTTGTACTTCACAACAAATAACACTTAACCCCGATGTGCACATTATAAAACTTGTGATGTACGACTTGTGGCTGCAGTCCCACCTCTGTGCCACATCACTTACCTTCTCCCCCGCGATTCGCACTTCACTCCTTTTAGTGTTTGCCACCTCCGCTTACAGTTAGACCTTAAGTTTTGCGATCTGCGGGTAACAGTCGTGTTCCACCACTTTTCCACATCATCAATAGCCCCATGTGGCTTGTATTTTGTCCATTTCAATGTAAATAACTCCCGTGAAACTCGCTCCTGCTTCTGCCATCCTACCTTCACTTCCGGTCCACTCCAATTCATCCAACGACCCTTATCTAGCTTTGGAGCCCTCGCAGAATATGAAATTTATCGAAGATCGGGGTCCGAAAAGGGCAGTTTGCTTTACCACCCACTCCTCCACATGCCTTTGTCTCGTCATTTCACACCACCCTTCTCCGATACCACTTACCACTTGAGACCCCCTCCTAAATTCAGTTCTCTTTTTGGAAATTAAAAACACTACATGGGATTTTGAAACAAAACATATACTTATGGCTTATGCAGTCTGATCAGGAAACTTCCACTAAAGAGTCAGGTGCATGTAGTACAACTGGCCACTTCACAACGGACTGAATGGAAATCGTAAGACCAAGGGAGTGGAGGCTTTCAATTAACAAATGGAATCATACAATGATAGCCAGCCTTCCCACCTACGACCACTCCTCACCATAATTTTTGAAGGGAAATCCCATAATTGGTCTCCATGATCAACCACGTCTGTGATGTTTACTATTTGATTTTTATGTTTTGACGGTGAAATCTCAATTTCTCCCATTCTTGTTTTAATTCTCTCCGTATAGAAGCAATTGCTCAATGTACACTCTGCAAGTTAGGTAGGTTATTTTGATTTCATATGTATGGATCAATCATAAACTATTAGGGCCGTAGACCCTCAAAGGAAATTCTATATGTAGTATTCTATAATTATGAAGAATTTTTCTGTAGTTTTGTATGACTGTGCTCCCTGTGCTCTGAGATACATATTTGAGAGAGTTGTTTGAAATCAATATAATATAGAGTTGATATTTGGATTCCAGATGGAGAAATGAGCAGTATGTATTTTTTTTATTTTGTTATCAATAATATCCTCTTCATGTGTAATCATCTTTCATGATATTCTGCTTTGATGGTTCGTGTAATGTAGCTGTCGGTGTCTGCAATTTTATTCATGAATTCGTATCTATATAACACTCAGGTGTTAACTCTCATGTTTTAATCTTATTGCATTCCCTTAATTCGTGCTCCACAAGCCTCTAATGTTGTCCATATTTCATTTATATAAGTTTCCTCTGAGTTCATAGGGGGCATATTCTTAAATCTCTTAAGCTTGTCTCTCGTGGGTTCCTTCTCTATTCTCTTTCAACACCTCTGTAGATTTTCAAGATTTTTGCTCATCATTTTATACTTGGCCCAGTTAAAATCCACCAAGCCTCGGAGCCTCTTGAGCCCTCTCACAATATAGGGAATTCACATGAATCAACTCCAAGGTCTTCTCAATCCATGAACCACCAAGAAACATTTTTCTCTTATTCCATATTTTTTACAAGCATTTTATACAAGTGTTCACATTCAACCTCTGATTTTAAGATGTCCTAGGCACTGGTCTTTTGCAACTCATTGCTATCTCTAGGAGCTAAAACATATTTTTGGCATCGTTTATGGGGATACGAATGAAGAAATATTTTTCTTGGGATATGAAATTATTCTCACCCTTCAATTAGGCAAGCACAAAGGGTTGAGAGTTGCATATTCCTCAGTTTGGCAACTCTACTGTAAAATGTCATAATCAAAAGTAATATTGGCTTTCAATAGGCCTCACACCAGATTCACATCCACCATCTACCTCCACCTCTAAATGAGATGGTTGTGTCAAGTTTCCTTTTGAACAAGTATTCCCCCTTGGCCCTCCCTCAACCTCTAAATGATAAGCCCCAAGACTATCTAGAGAAGTTGCCTCAGTTCACTAGGGAAGATAGTAATTCTACACATAAACATATTGAAAAATTCTGCGCTTTTGCTGAGAATGCTTGAAAGTGGTTCAAATATCTTGCTAATAATGCAGTCACCACTTGGGAAGAAATGGATAATTTCTTCATGCAAAAATGGGGAGAGAAGAGGGACCATGGATATGTCCTCACAGAGTTCAATGCTCTTAAAAAGATATAAAATGAGGATGTAACATAATTTATAAAGAGGTTCAATAAGCTCTATAATAATCTGCTTGCCGAGATAAAGCCTCCCCAAGCAGCTGCTAAGGTGGTGTTCGCAGGAGCTTTCGAGCCAGATTTTGGGTTCACCTTAAGAGAAAGAAGATACACATCTCTGCATCAGATCCAGACTAATGCATTGGAGGTAGAAGCAAACTTTTCTTCTACTGGTAAGTTCAAGGGGAAGATAGAACATTAAGCTAGAAGAAATAAGGGGGAGGAGGCTTCTATCTCAAATCAAAAGAGGGAATTACAGGAGCATAGAATCAAAGAGATGAGTAAGCTGATAAAAAACCTCTCAAATAAGCTAGTTAAGCTTGAATTGGAGGCCAATAATTCCCCTCCTCATTCCAACCAAATGATTCCTAATTGGGGGTTTAATCCTCAATATTGGAGGCCCCCTCTGCAGCTGTTGAAATAGGCCGAGGAAGTCATAGACAACCAAGAATATCAAATCCTCGCCTACTCTGATGATGAGTAGGGTGAACCCATCCTGAAAGGGGAAGAAGAAGAAGAAGAAGTCCCTCCAGAGGAACAAGAGATTGGTTGTTACTGTAGAAAATTCATATATTTCATGCAGGCTAAAATCCACAAGAATTATGACCTCAGGTCCTCCAGAAAGAGAACCCAGGGGCAAGAAAAAAATTAAGGGTTAATATCAAGAGAACAAATTCTTCCTAGTCCTACTAGTGAAGGGAATAATCCCTTAGAAGAGTCAGCCCCTCCTAAGTCCATTGCATCCACTTCCACAAAGTAAGAAGTTGACCATCCCAAGGATAAGAAGCCCACATCTATACCCTTGAAAATGCCCGACCCTCCTAAAGAGCAATTCGAAGAAGCCATTACATAAAAATGGCCCACACCCTTCAATATTTGAGAAGAACAATCCATGGTGGTGTGTGGTTCCAATTGATGATTTCAATCAGAGTTCAATTTAATGTCAACCCGGGAAGGTAAAATTAGAAGTGCCACCTATAGGTCTAGAAAGATTTCTAACTTGTCCAAGATCTATGGTTCTCTTACAAGAACACATTCATCAAGATATCTTCCAAACCTAGATCTAATAATTGTTCGAGATCTATGGTTCTCTTACAAGAACATATTCTACAAGATCTTTTCCAACATTAGAACATCTAATAAGAACTTAAAAGCTGAAATGAAATAAACCTAGATCTAACATTCGCCAAGATCCTAAGGTTCTCTTACAAGAACATCTGAATTTTAGAATCTTCTCCAATATTAGAACATTTAACAAAAACTTAAAATATGAAATGAAACAAACCTAAATCTAATAATTTTATGAGATCTTATGGTTCTCTTACAAAAACACTTTCAAATAAGATCCTTCCAATATTAGAACATCTAACAAAACTTAAAAGCTAAAAATGAAATTAAAAAAATAAATTAAATTATACCTAAAGTAAGCAAATAAGTATGCAAGTGAGGACATGGGGGCCCTCCATAACTCCACAAGCACACCACTTCAAAGGAGACTCAGATGTAGAAGCAAAATCAAAGTATGATTCTTTATTTCAAAATCTCCATTACAAATCAACTCTAAGGTTACAACTCTAAGCTTCTAAGATTACATACTCCAAAATTCTAAGATTACAAAACTTACAAATGGAGGAGATTGTACTCCTATTTATACAATGGAATCAGTAACAAAATCATAATGATGATCCACTAATCTCTCTTTAGTTCCATACATCTCTCAACTATCTAGACACATAACCCACTTTTGTCCTTGATCTTCTCGATGATATCATGCTCTTCTCCATGAGGTTTATCTTATCAAATTCGAATTTGATCATTCAAGGCCACATAAAGGTGTCTTGGAAGCTTCCATGGAACCTACACATGTCACAAAAACAATCCACTTTCCATATATGAAGTAAAATATATTATTCTATAATATTTAATCAAGAATTTCTCTCAAAAATGCTTGAAAATAAATAATATTTGGAAAATATAAATGAGACCCATTAATGATGAATAATAGGGAAAATGAAGTGAAATGGTAGTGAATAATGAGTGATATAATGGAAGCATAGGTGAAAAATGTATGGTAATGAGTGATATTTGTATGACATTTTGAAGCCCAAACAGGTGGTTTTTAGACTGAATGTAGAGAACCATCTTCTAGCCTATGTTGAAGAAGAGGGAGGTGCGCTTACCCTCCATGAAGAAGGAGAAGAGCTGAAGTATTTCCCAGAGGAAAACAATAAAAATCAACAACAGCCTAGGGATCTAGAAATAGAGGCAACAGAGCTTAATTATCTAAATCCACAAGAGCACCTTCATCCATTAACATGGTATTCATAGATTGAACACTAATTAAGTGTGCCCAATGAAAGCCAAGAAACCTAGCCAAAAGAAGACCCATCAGGTTTGTTGATTGAAGACCACTCAAATATTCTTTCTAAGTGTGCATAATTTTAAAAAGATCATAAAAGTTCTACATCATTTAGTTCTTCATGGGATGTTGTGGAAGAACAATATATTGTTATTAGTCAAGATCCTTTACCCAAGATGATTGAGAGTTTGCAGCTCCCCTGCAAGCCTCCGTATGGAAAAGGAAGAGATGAAGAGCACACAACGTAGTTGATTATAATGGAAAAGGAGAAGAACCAAGAGTCATCGTTGCTATTTGAAGGCAATCAGTGGCAACGCACAAGCAGAGCAACAATTTGGAATGAGGTTTGTTTTCTTGTTACAAATACTCCAAAAAAAACACATGTTGCATGTTTACCATGATCCTTTGGGTAGTATATTGCATCCATTAGTGAAGGAATAAATTTTCAGGTTCATCGATGGAGATATGAAATTCAGTGGAAGAGATCAGTTGCCACGTTTCAAACACATTTCTCTACCTACATGAATGGGATGCCAATTTCAGTTAAGCACTCATTTTCTTGACTAGTTACATTGGAAGTATGATTATAATTTGATGGGATAATTTTTTATCATAATAGGTGTAGGTAAGAGTGCCAATAAGCTCATTATACGAGAATATTTCCAGTTTAGTTTAAAATTTCTTTTCATTTTTCAATTTCAGCATAGTTCATATTTCAGCATTTAAGATTTTCAACGTACGACAATGACTTCTATTTCAAATAATTGGCAGTGCATAGCTTGGGTAGTTTCAATTCAGGCTTACATTATGCATTTGTGACTCCATGAGCCCAATAAGGCATAGGCATTCAGGTCTGTAGGTTCTCAACGCACTTATAACAACACATTGTACCCAGATAGAGCCAACGTTGGCCTGTGACCTCACACAAAGTGGAGAAGGAGAAAGGAAGGAAAATATTGACTGTCAAAGAGCTTCAAAGGAACCAATCTATATTTTAGTTCAGCATAAAGGGAAAAGTGTAGCGGGTAAGGTTTAATGGTGAGAAAACTTCATTTCTGCCCTCATTCATCTCATTTATCCTCTTCACGTTCAGTTTTTCCCTTTCTAAAGGTCTCGCACTACATTTCTTCATTTTCAGCTATGCCCCCCACCTTAGGCCACTTGAGGTATATATATAACATGTTGAGATTGCAACAAGATTATGAGCTTAGTGGAAAGAATTCGCCTTCACTAAGTGGGCCTGCAAGCTATTTTTGGCACAAAGTCTATTTTTAGACTATGTTTATTTTTAGACATATGGATCATGTTTTGAGTTGCAGGATGCTATTTGTGGATAGTTGGTCAAGTTGGAAAAAAATATGGAATTATATTTTTAGACATATTGGGCGGAATCTATTTTTAGATTGCCAGTCTAAAAATAGATATGTCAAATATTATTAGCTCTTAATAATATTTGGACTATAAACATTATCTTATTCTCTTGGAGCACTTCAGTTAAGTGCACAGATGTGGCACAGGAGATGACAAAAGGAATTACGCTATTCCTAAGGGTTAAGTGGAGCTATTGCATGGATACTTCAGTTAGAACTCATGTGAGAGAGTTTGGTGGAGTTGATTGAGGAGTTAATGGAGTTGTGTTCAGTTTAACTAATCTAAACATAGTTGAACTAGTTGTATTTAGTCTAACTGATTAATACACTAGTGAAGAGTGGTGTGAATTAATTATTAATTAATTCACTAATTATAAACTCATTAATCAACTAAAGAATACATCAGTTAACTTCAGTGCATGGACATTTTCAGTGGAGACCAGTGCAGAGATAGGTGAAAGAGTAGGTTAACTATCAGTTGTGACTATACTATTGGATATTTGCAACAACCAGTGATTGGAGGAGCCCATGAGGATTGTGCAGTACAAGCCAGGTGGTTCAAGTTATTTAATGAGCCATCCTACAACATTTATTATGCAATAGAGGCTGGCTATCAGGTGGCAGAGATTGGAGCATGTGTTTTGCTAGATCTAGCTTGATTAGTGTGTAGCAATTGGAGGTTGTGCTGAAAACTTGTGAGGAGCTTTGTACAATGATTGTTACATGATTTCTATGACATATAATATATAGATAGTTGGGGGTTTTCAACTTTAAGCTTTCCCATGAAATACTGTGTTCATATGTGTGATTTTTTATGGTTTTAATGTGCACATGCAATTGATTTTATTTCCGCATGTAATGATCAATGGTAGAAGAGATTCTGTATTATGCATGAAGCTAAAATAGTGTGTGATCAGGAGAATCTCAGTGAATAATATATCAATTATTCAAATTTCTACATGGTATCAGAGTGATATTGATCATTGGGGAAATTTCAAAACATTGAAGCGGTTGAGTTTTGTGCTGGTGGAATTCGAATTTGCAGCAGTGTTTTCTTGGTGTCGAAGTTGAGATGTCTTTCAACGGATTGAGATTGGAGTATGCCCTTGAGGGTGCCTCGAATTATATTGCATGGAAGCACAGGATGGAGGTGGTATTGGATGATAATGGGTTGAAGGAGTTCATATATGCATAAATTCCAAAACCTACTTCTAGTGATGTTGTCATACTTGACGCATGGCAAAAGAAGATAGCAAAGTGTCGAAGAATTTTGTTGGAAGGTGTGAAGGATCACATACTGTCCAGCCTTCATGGTAAAGCTTCTCCATTCTTGATGTGGAAAGCTTTGACAGATTTATTTCAAAGCAAGAGCAACCAGAGGAAGTTGGTGCTCAAGGATAAACTCAGAAACATAAAAATGAAGAAAGGCAATAGTATGCCCAAGTACCTCACGAAGTTCATCCAATGCAGGGATGAGATGGGAAGTGTGGGGGTTAATGTTGATGACGAGGACTTGGTGAGCTTGGCTCTCCTTTGGATTCTGAAGAGTTGGCATTCCTATCAAGACTCTATCAATGGTCAGGAGAAATTGCCAGGATGGTAGCGACTTTGGTCAGATCTTGTGCAAGAGGAGATAAGGTGAAGTACCAGGGACTGATCTTCATCAAAGAAATCAAATGAAGAAAATTGCACTTTGGCTGCCAAAGCAAGGAAGGGGAAGAGCAAGAAGCATGTTTCTCAATTCGGTGCGAAAGGCAAGAAGCAGGACATGTCCAAGGTGAAGTGCTTTCACTGTCACGAACACAGACATTACGCCACTAGTTGTCCACAGAAGAAGAAAAATAAGTAGGTTGTTGGATCTGCAGCTAGAGAGGCCTTAGCCTTGTAGTTTGAGCTGGATTTTTCACTGATCGCATGTTTGGTCTCAAATTTGATGGGTTCAGTGTGGTTTCTTGACAGTGGTTCGTCTTTTCACATGATAGGAGATCGAGATTTGTTTACTGATCTGGATGAGAAAGATATTGGAGTGCACATCGAGATGGGAGATGATGGTAGATACAGTGTGACGAGTATCAGTACCATTTCCTTTGAGAGGGAGTCAGGTAAACCCTTCGTATTGAAGGAAGTGATGCATGTTCTAGGATTGAAGAAGAATCTGATCTCTATGGCGATGTTAGAAGACAAGGGATATGATGTTGTCTTTAGCGAGGGAAAGGCTTTCCTGCACAGTAAAGCAACTGGTGAGACCCGGAGGATAGGGGTTCGAGTTAAGAACCTTTATCAATTGCAGGTAGATGGTTGCGCAGCAATGGCAGGCAAGGTAGAAGGAGTGGTGAGCCGAGATGATGGCGAGTTGTGGCACCGGAGATTGGGCCACCTTCACCATGGAGCTTTGAAGATACTACAACAGATTTCTACTGGGATTCCTAAGGGTACTCTTGCGCAGTCAGATAAGTGCAAGGGATGTACCTTAGGAAAATTTGTGAAAGCCACCTTTCACGAGAAGGATAGTTACGCCACGACGATCCTTGAGAGAATTCACACAGACGTGTGTGGACCTTTCTCAGTAGCTTCGACAGCAAAGCACAGGTACTATGTGATATTTGTTGATGATTTTTCTCATAAGTGTTGGATCTTCTTCATGCAGAAGAAGAGCAAGACATACTCAAATTTCTGTGAGTTCAAGGCACTGGTTGAGAAAGAATCGGGGAAGCAGGTGAAGGCTCTTAGGAGTGACAATGGTGGTGAATTCATCTCTAGCGATTTCAAGGACTTTTGCAGCACAGAAGGAATTCGAAGAGAGCTCATAGCACCTCATAACCCACAACAGAATGGGGTTGCTGAGCAGAAGAACAGAACGATCGTGGGTGCTACACAGGCGATGTTACATGATCAGGGCCTTCCCATACACTTGTGAGTTGAGGCATGCAATATTGCAGTATATGTGCAGAACCATTGTCCTCACAGGTTACTTGGCATGAGTACACCCGAGGAGGCATTTTCTAGTAAGAAGCCTGATATTTCTCATTTGAGGATTTTTGGTTCACCTATTTACATTCATGTGACAAAGGATGCCAGGAAGAAGCTAGAGACAACTGAAGAGGTTGGGATATTTGTGGGGTACACTGATACACCCCACAACTATCGCGTGTATTTTCCAAACAGTCTCAAGACTGTTGTGCGATGGGATATCAAATTTCATGAGGAGAAAGCCATGAAGTGTTCGCTTGAGAGGGAGCCACACTTGCATGCATATGAGGAGCTATTAGTTCCTAAGGATGAGTCTTTAGATGTGGATCAGCCACAAGAGTAGGTTCATGGAGTGGAAGAGACCACTCATGCAGCGCCAACCATTAGAGGGCGAAGCACACTACAAAAGCTGAGTGACTGGCTCAAGATGCAGAGAAGGTTGTAGGAGCACCTACATCACAGCGCAGACAGAGATAGTCACCTGATCGGTACACTGGATACATGTATCTTATGAGAAAGTGTATCGTGACAGAGCCATCCTCTTTCGAAGAAGCTGTGGAGGATCTCGCATGGGTAGATGCCATGGTGGAAGAGTATGATTCGATTATCAGAAACAGTGCATGGGAGATTGTCCCAAGGCTAGAAGGGAAATTAGTGGTGGGTTCGAGATGGATCTACAAAGTGAAGCAGGCAGCTGATGGGAGTGTGGAGTAGTACAAGGCAATATTTGTTGCTCAAGGCTTCTCACATATTAAGGGGATCGATTATGAGGAAACATTTTCACCTGTCGCAAGGTATTCTTCTATACAGACGATTCTTGCTCTCTCAGCGCAGATGGGGTGGAACATTCATCAGATGGATGTGAAGACTGCATTCCTCAACGGGGTGATTGAGGAGGAGGTGTACATAGAGCAGCCTGAAGGTTTCGAGTTCTTCAATAGCGATTCGCATGTGTGCAAGCTCAAGAGAGCACTGTATGGGTTGAAACAAGCACCTTGTGCTTGGTACACACGGATAGACAGTTATTTCACTGAACTTGGATTCTCCAAGAGTGAGGTGGATCCGAATCTATACCAGATAGTGGTGGAGGGTAAGTTGCTGATCATTGTACTTTATGTAGATGATTTTATTTTGACAGGTGATGAGCTGTTGATACTCTTATGCAAGGATGATCTTGCAAAAGAGTTTGAGATGAAGGACTTGGGCCTCCTTCATTATTTCCTGGAATTGGAAATTTGGCAGTGCGGTGATGGACTGTTTGTTTCTCAAGGAAAGTATGCCTAAGAGATACTAGAGAAGTTCAACATGCATGGCTGCAAGCCTGTTGATACTCCTCTTCCTGGTGGATGGAGGAAGGAGGATGCTACTTCGGCAGAGGTATTGGATGCCACTGTTTAACGACAGTTGGTGGGGTCGCTTATGTATCTGGTCAATACACGACCCGACATATGCTATGCTGTGAACCAGATTTCACAAGCTATGGTTAAGCCTACCAAGCTCTACTGGAAGGCAGGAAAGCATGTATTGAGATATCTCAGAGGCACATCGGGATATGGATTGTGGTACAGATAGTCGGATGAGGTGAGGCTATGTGGCTTCACGGATGCATATTGGGCAGGAAGCTCAACAGACAGAAAGAGCACATCTAGAGGTATTTTGAATATCAGGTCGACAACAGTTTCTTGGTACAGCAGGAAGCATAGATCTGTGGCACTCAGTTCAGCAGAGGCCGAGTATATGGCAGCGAGTTTGGCTGTATGCGAGGCTATATGGATGAGGAAGATCCTGGTCGGGCTGTTCGGTTCATACTTAGATCCTACTATGATATATTGTGATAATCAGAGTTGCATCAAACTCTCGTTTAATCCAGTATTTCATGGTAGACCTAAACACATTGACATCCAGTATCATCATATCAGAGATTGTGTGCAGCGGAAGATCATGTTACTTTCATACATTCCCACGGAGAATCAGGATGTTGATATCTTGACGAAGGCGCTCAACAGGAGCAAATTTGAATACCACAAAGGCAGGATAGGGGTGGCAGATAATCCTTATCTTGTTGAGAGGGAGTGTTGAGATTGCAACAAGATGATGAGCTTAGTGGAAAGAAGTCGCCTTCACTAAGTGGACCTGCAGGCTATTTTTGGCGCAAAGTCTATTTTTAGACATATGGATCATGTTCTATGAGTTGCAGGATGCTATTTGTGGATGGTTGGTCAAGTCGGAAAAAATAGATGGACTTCTATTTTTAGACATATTAGGCGGAATCTATTTTTAGATTTCCAGTCTAAAAATAGATATGTCGAATATTATTAGCTCTTAATAATATTTGGACTATACACATTATCTTATTCTCTTGGAGCACTTCAATTAAGTGCACAGATGTGGCAAAGGAGCTGACAGAAGGAATTATGCTATTCCTAAGGGTTAAGTGGAGCTATTACATGGATACTTCAGTTAGAACTCATGTGACAAAGTTTGGTGGAGTTGATTGAGGAGTTAATGGAGTTGTGTTCAGTGTAACTAATCTAAACATAGTTGAGCTAGTTGTATTTAGTCTAACTGATTAATACACTAGTGAAGAGTGGTGTGAATTAATTATTAATTAATTCACTAATTATAAACTCATTAATCAACTAAAGAATACATCAGTTAACTTCATTGCATGGACAGTTTCAGTGGAGACCAGTGCAGAGATAGGTGAAAGAGCAAGTTAAATATCAGTTGTGACTATACTGTTGCATATTTGCAACAACCAGTGATTGGAGAAGCCCATGAGGATTGCGCAGTACAAGCCAGGTGGTTCAAGTTATTTAATGAGCCATCCTACAACATTGATTACGCAATAGAGGCAGGCTATCAGGTGGCAGAGATTGGAGCATGTGTTTTGCTAGATCTAGCTTGATTAGTGTGTAGCAATTGGAGGTTGTGCTGAGAGCTTGTGAGGAGATTTTTACAATGATTGTTACATGATCTCTATGATATATAATATACAGATAGTTGGGGGTTTTTAGCTTTAAGCTTTCCCATGAAATATTGTGTTCATATGTGTGATTGTTTATGGTTTTAATGTGCGCATGCAATTGATTTTATTTCCGCATGTAATGATCAATGGTAGAAGAGATTTTGTATTGTGCATGAAGCTAAAATAGTGTGTGATCAGGAGAATCTCAGTGAATAATATATTAGTTATTCAAATTTTAACATAACATACATGGCATAAGATAGCACCTAACCCCTTCCTTACCTTCCCGAATCACACACCTCTCCCCGCAAGTTTTAACCTTTACAAATTAAGACTTACCGAAACTTATCTTTCCATCGATGCAATGAAGTGGGACCCTCCATACTTTTTTTGCCTCTTTCTGCTTTAAATTTATACTTTACCTTTGACCACTTTGTCAATTTTTTACCTTTTCGCTTTCCTGATTTCCCTGATTACATTTAAAGTGGGGTCACCCTTCCACGTCACCCCTTTCTCACCCAAATTTCACACTTTGCAAGAAATAACACTTAACCCCATTGTGCACATTATAAAACTTGCGATCGGTGACTTTTGGTTGTGCTTAACCCCATTGTGCACATTATAAAACTTGCGATCGGTGACTTTTGGTTGTGGTCCCACCTCTATTCAATGTCACTTACCTTCTCCCACTCACTTCGCACTTTGCTCCTTTTAGTGTTTACCACCTCTGCTTATGGTTAGACCTTAATTTTTGGCGATCTGCGGGCAGCGAGTGGGTCCCACCACTTTGCCACATCATCAATAGCCCTCTGTGCCCTGTCTTTCACCCATTTCAATGTAAATAACTCTTGTTAAACCCGCTCCCGCTTCTACCATCCTGCCTTCAGTTCCGCTCCACTCCAATGCATCCAACGACCCTTATCTAGTTTCGCCCCCCTGAAGCATTCAAACTTTATTGTGGGGTGGGGTCCGAAAAGGGCGGTTTTCATTACCACCCACTCCTCCACGTGCCTTCCTCTCGTCATTTCACACCCCCATTCTCCGACACTGCTTAAAACTGGAGACCCGCTCTGAAATCTGGTTCCTGTTTTGGCAATTCAAAACACTGCATGGGCTTTTGAAGTAGAACATACCATTGTGCCTTATGCGGTTTACTCAGGAAACCTCCATTAAAGAGTCAGGTGTGTGCAGTACAACTGGCCACTTCACAATGGACTGAGTGGAAATCATAAGACTGAGGGATTGGAGGCTTCAACTAACAGATGGAATCGTACGATGACAACCAGCCTTCCCACCTGTGACTGCTCCTGGCCATACCATCTGAAGGCTCCCATAATTGGCCTCCATGATCAACCACGTCTATGATGTTTACTATTTGATTTTGATTTTTTGATGGTGAAATCTCAATTTCACCCATGCCAATTTTAATTCTCTCCATACATAAGTAATTGATCGATGTACGCTCTGCAAGTTAGGTAGGATATTTTTATTTCATAGGTATGGATCGATCATAAATGATTAGGACCGTAGACCCTTGGAGGAAACTGATCTAGGTGGATACTGGTGGCCACCCACCTATTGCACTTGGGGCCCCACCATTGCCTCTTTCAATTTTTCAGTTTCGGTACAACTTACTATTTTTAGCAGTTCGGGTCCTGAACTTCCGGAGCTGTTTTGAGGCACTAAATGACGTTTTTTGGGCATCGTTTGTCCGAAAAATATGATTTTGTCTTAGAATAAATATTCATAGTAACAGTTGTATTCCTTGGATAGATATTTCTAACGATGTATCATACATGTCAAAGGGAGATTGTATGCCGAAGTTACGTCCCTAGGAAATTGAAACACCAATTTACCCAAACAGAGCCCATAGTTTTGGCGCTTCATCTCCTAGGGTTAGGTTTTTGGATGTTTAGAGTTCTCCATTGTTTCTAAATAATAAATATGCCCTCGAGCCTCATTGTAACACAATTCAGAGGTCTTTATCCACCACATCTCTACTCAAATATTCGCTACTAGCACCCTAGCTAGTTTATTTCCATTATGTCTGTAAGGAAATTTCAGTTCTTTGATATTAATGAAATGAAGTGTTATTTCCACTTCATATTTGTATTTTTGGTTATATTTTTATTCTATTTCATTCCTATATAAATCCAGATCAGTGGTATCAGAGCGGTTTTCTTTTTCTTGATCCTTCTTTGCATGTCCCCAACAAGGTCGGGGTATAAGGAGTTAGGGCTCAATCTGGTGGAACCTTTGCAAGATCAGCCTTGCAAACCTTGATGGATTCCCATGGGGGACGAAAAGAAAGATGAGGGAGCAGGAGATCCTATAAAAATATTGCTCGAGGAGGCCTTAGAAAAACAAAGGAACGCGATGACGGATAACTTTGCCCAGATCCTTCAACAACTGCCCACCGATGGCGCATCTTCATCCAGCAGCCACTCTGGAGGCGCGATTCCATTTAAGGTACAAGTAAACTTTGATATTCTCATATTTGAGGGTAAAATAGATGCATATGCCGTAGATAGATGGTTGAATCTATTAGAAGGATATTTCTCGGTTCATGACTTTTCTGACTGGGAGAAGATTATTTTTGCACTCCTCAAATCTACCCACCATGTCAAGGACTGGTGGGAAACCTACTCTAAGAAAAAGGACGAGATAGAGCCATCTCTGTTCTCAGCTGTACCCACTTGGAATTCTTTCTGAGATTTCGTCAAGGAACAATACTATCCCATGGGGAGCTAAGAGGACAAGTACATACAATGGACCATGCTGTAGCAACAAAGGGATTGAGATGTGCATGAGCTGATGAATCTGTTCCATAACCTGCGCACAAATTTGGGTATCAAAGATGCAGAGAAACATTTTGTGCTAAAGTATCGTGGTTGTCTTCACATATACATTCAGGAGGAAATGGAGTTCCTTGACATCTCCTCACTTGGTACGACATAACAGTATGCTGCTAAGATTGAGTAGAAATTCAAACAGAAGAAGCAAGACTTTCGACCTTCGAATCAAAATCAAGGGAAAGGTGCCCCCAAACTGCAAACCAAAGGAAAAATCCAAGGCATGGCGGCCCAAGACAACCTGCCAAAGCCACAAGCAAAGAAAAACACCACGAATCCAAAGAAGGACATGGGAAAGTGGTGTGAGTTCCATAAGAGCTCCACTCACAACACAAGTGAGTGTCGGGCCAAGCAGTCGTTGGTGGCTGAGATGAGGGCTTCTGAACTAGATGCATGCTCTGACTCCGAATCAAAACCTAACAATGGGAATGAAAAAGGGAAGCAAATTATTGATGAGGAGCCCAATGCCACTGTTGCCACTAATAAGATCCAAAAGGAGGAGCTAGAAAATCCAAAGGGGGAAGAGCGTCTCTTCCACTCCCAGATGTGGGTAAAGGGTTCCCCGCTACAGTTCATTGTCAAAAATGGGAGCCAAAAGAACCTCATTTCATCAGATGTCGTAAAGCGGTTGGGCTTGTCGACCACATCACACCCACAACCATACACCATTGGGTGGCTTCGCCAAGGATGGGATCTCCGCGTCAGCCAACAATGTTGCCTTCCCTATAGCATCAAGCCCTTCACAGATGAGGTATTGTGTGACATTGCTCCTACTCATGTTTCTAATGTATTATTAGGCCAACCATACTTGTGGAAGTGACATACTGTGTATGAGTCCCAGCCTCACGCTGTTATTGTTACTTTGGGAAATAAGTTGTACAGGATACGAGAGGTACCACCGCCTCCCACTATCTTTTTGGTTACTGCAAAAAAATGCAGTAAGCTCATTTCCCAAACCAGGAAATTTGTTTCCTATATCCAATATTGTGGCCAGGACCTCCAAACATGGCTCCTCTGCATGACAAAAACAAATGGACAAGGATGTGGAGGAGTATGGGAACATCTTCACCTCACCCACAGGGGTGCCTCTACACTGTCAGGTCAAGCACCCTATTGACCTGACCTAGGTGCGCCGCTACCCAATGGACCGATCTATAGGCATTCTGTTTTGGAGAATGATGAAATCAAGAGGCAGATTCAGGAGCTACTGCAGAAAGGTCACATCCCGCCAAGTTCATCGCCCCGTGGGAGCCCGATCGTGTTGGTGTAGAGGAAGGATGGGAATTGGAGACTCTGTATTGACTATCGGGCGCTGAACAAGATCACTATCTGGAATAGGCACCCGATCCCATGGATTGATGACCTTCTGGACCAACTCAAGGTGGAAAAATATTTCAGCAAGATTGACTTGAAGTCTGGGTATCACCAGGTACCGATTGAACCCTCTGATGTTTGGAAGACTTCCTTCAAAGCCAAGGAGGGCCTTTTCGAATGGCTCATCATGCCTTTCGGGTTGACGAATGCTCCCGCAACCTTCATGAGGTTGATGGATGACATATTTTGTCCATTCACTAACTCATTTGTAGTGGTGTACTTGGATGACATTCTAATCTTTAGCCAGACTTGGCAAGAGCACCTCCACCACATCTCAGAAGTCCTCCAAACACTACGACAACACAATTTGTGTGCCAATTTGGAGAAGTGCACTTTTGGAATGACCCAGGTTCAATATCTGGGATACATTATTGATGAAAGTGGGGTGCATGTGGATCCAGCCAAGATCCAAGTCATTCAGGATTGGCCAGCCCCAACCACTCTAATAGAGCTTCGCAGCTTTTTGGGTCTTGTTAATTTCTACCGCAGGTTCGTGTTGGGATTCTCTCATATCACTTGGCCCTTGAGTCAAGCCACCAAGGGAGGAGCGAAAGAAAAATTATTTTGGTCAGAATATCAACAGAATGCATTCGTAGAATTGAAACATCACCTTTGTTCTGCCCCATTTCTCACATTACCAGACTTGCAACAACCATTTGAGATAGATACAGATGCATCTGACTATGCTATTGCGACAGTTCTTACTCAATAGGGGCATGCAGTGGCATATCACAGTGAGACATTGTCTGAAACAGTTTGCAGGTATCCCACTTCTGACAAAGAAATGTATTCCATTATGCAGGCTTGTCGACAATGGAAGAATTACATTTTGGAGAAGGAAACAATCATCCACATAGACCACCAACCCCTCCAGTTCATACAGACACAAGGGAAGTTGCAGAATGATTGCCATCAGAAGTGGTCCAAATATCTGCAACAATTTCATTTGAACATCAAGTACAAGAAGGGTAGCACCAATAATGTTACCGACTGCCTCATCCGACCACCGATCATGGCCATAACCACAATTCTCAACTCTTGTGGGCATGAGACTTCTAATTGGACGCTTCTTTACAAGAGTGATCTAGAATTCAGCCACACATACAAGGGACTCTTGGGGGGTACGCAAGTTCTAAATTTTCACCTCCAAGATGCACTTTTATGTCATCTGGGACACATTTGTGTTCCTTCAAGCAAGTGTGCCAAGATGATATGGGAAGCACACTACAGTCGAGTTGCTGGGAATTTTGGGGTCGAGAAAATAGTGGCAATACTGCAGAAGTATTTCTATTGGTCGAACCTTCAACAAGATGTCGGGAAGTACATTAGATCCTACACTGCTTGCGCCATTTCCAAACTGACCATCAAGAAGCAAGGCATCTATACTCCGCTACCTACCCCTAGTCGACCTTGGGAATCCATCTCCATGGATTACATGTCAGGCCTTCCTTCTACTAAGCATGGAAATGAATTTTTTTTTGTGGTTGTCGACAGATCCTTGAATATGGCCATTATGGTGGCCTGCAAGAGAAATATCACAGTAGAAGCCACTGCTAAACTCTTCTTTGAATGAGTGTGGGTTCACTTTGGGATCCCACAATATATCATATCAGATCGCGATAACAGGTTCTTCAACATATTTTGGTCTAGCCTCTGGTAAATGTTGGACACCAAGCGGACCAAGTCCACAACTTTCCATCCCCAAACTGATGGCCAGACAGAGGTCATCAACAGGATGATTGTACACATTCTATGTATGTAAAATTCTAAACATCCACGCACATGGGATGAGAGCTTCCCCTATGTACAACACAATTATAACCAGGCTCTCCATAGCTCAACCAGCCACAACCCCTTTCAGGTGGGCTTGGGATTCCGACCACTATGTCCCATTGATGTAGCCATGCCATTTGCAGCTACTCTGGCTGATTCGGTTCATGTCCAATCTGAAGCTGAAAAAACGAACAACTTCATTGAGCGCATTTATCATATCCACCAATAGTTTCATGACATATTGGATAGAGCCAATGCTAAGTACAAGCAACGACATGATCAACGTCGAGTGCCACACAACTTCCAGGTGGGCGAAAAAGTGTGACTACATTTGTAGAAGGAGTGCTTCACTGGACCCCGCTGCAAGCTTCGCTTGCTCTGATATGGGTCGTACACCACCAACAAGGTTGTAGGGAACAATGCCTTTGAGCTTAGTATTCCACCATTCCTTGTTCTACACCCAATATTCATTGTAGACCACCTTCGTCCCTACTTCCCACCTCTACTGGACACCTCTAACATTGCAAAAGAACTCACACAAAAAGAGTTAAACCCAAACTGCATGGAACGAGCCACCACAGATTGTATCATGGACATGCAAATCAAGAACACTCGCCAACGGAAGATAAAACTATATTCGGTTGTCAAATCTAGCCAACTCCTGAACCAGGGCAAGTGGTTCACGAGGGACCAGGTTCAGCAAAAGTTTCCTCATCTCATGGAGGAACTCAATGCATTGGGGACCATTCCTTCCTAAGGGGGGAGGAATGATCCAGGCGGATATTGGTGGCCACCCGCCTATTCCAATTGGGGCCCCACCATTGTCTCTTTCAGTTTTTCAGTTTAAGCACAACTTACTATTTTTAGTAGTTTTTCGGGTCCTGAACTTTTGGAGCTGTTTTGAGGCCCTAAACGACGTTTTTTGGGCATCGTTTTTCTGGCGAATATGACGGGGCCCATAGTTTTGGTGCTTCATCTCCTAGGGTTAAGTTAATGGACGTTTAGAGTTCTACATTGCTTCTCAATAATAAATAGTCCCTCGAGCCTCATTGTAACATAATTTAAAGGTCTATAGCCACCACATATCTTCTCAGAGATTCGCTACCAGCACCCTAGCTAGTTTATTTCCATTATGTCTGTAAGAAAATTTCAGTTCTTTGATATTAATGAAATGAAGTGTTATTTCAGCTGCATCTTTATTTTTGTGGTTATATGTGTATTCTATTGCAATCTTGCATAAATACGGATTAGTAACTCTATATGTAGTGAGTTCTAAGATGAAACAATGGTTCTGGAATTTTGAAGAATTGTGTTGTAGTTTTGTATGACTGTGCTCCATGTGCTCTAAGATACATATTTGGGAGAGATTTTTGAACTCAATATAATACAGAGCTTATATTTGGATTCCAGATGGATCAGTGAGCAGTATGTATTTGTTTTTTTTTGTTATCAGTAATATCCTCTTCATGTGTAATCATCTTTCATGCTATTCTGCTTTGATGCTTTCTGTAATGTAGCTGCCGGTGATCTGCAATTTTTTCATGAATTCAAATCTGTATAATGCTCAGGTGTTAACGCTCTTGTTTTAAGCTTGCTTCATTCCCTTAATTCGCTCTCCACGAGCCTCTACTGTTGTTCATATTTCATTTATATACATTTCCTTGGATTTCATAGGGGACAAATGATTAAATCTCTTAAGCTTGTCTCTCGTGGGTTTCTTCTCTATTCTCTCTCAACACCTATGCATATTTTCAATATTTCTGCTCATCGCTTTATACTTGGCCCACTTAAAATACACCAAGCCTCGCAACCTCTTGAGCCCTCTCACAATATATGGAATTCACATGAATCGACTCCGTTGTTATCTTATTCCATATTTTGTCAGAGGCATTTTATACAAGTGTTCACATTCAACCTCTAATTTTAAGATGTCTGAGGCACTAGTATTTTCCAACTTGGGGTTGTCTCTAGGAGCTACAACACATACATTCACTGTGCCAAGTCTCACTTCATCCAATCACCCCCATGCCATATTTCGAGCATGAATGTGGGACTATATCAAACACAACAATCAAAACCAAGTAAGGGCTCTAGAGACAAAACCATATAAAACCAAAACCAGTGATTCCTCCTCATGGCCATACATCACTAACCATCACGGATTGGTCTCTATTGAAGATGCCCCACGGCTCCCTATTGTTTGTTCCAACCAGGGCTCCAGGACTAGTAACTGAACCCCATTTGTTCGTGGGCTCCAATGCATTTGTCCAAATAAGGCTCCATGACTAGTAACTCAAACCACCCAGTACTTGAGAGCATTTCTCCAACCAAGTATCTAGGACTTGTAACTCAACCCAACATTTATCTGTCGAGCTCTAGAGTATTTGTACAACCAAGGCTCCAGGAACTAATACCTCAATCCAATAGCTAAAGGAATCATGAGAACCATCCAGAAAACAATCAATGTAAATAAGCCCACAATATCATGGTTGTCAAGGAAATGGAAAGGATAAGAAAATCCACATGCATACACCATGCATGCCAAAACTAGTGAGGAAAATATACATGCAACTCGGTACTTGCAATCAAATCCTGTTATAGCTACTGATCCTGATGTCCTCTTACTCCAAATCACCAAGTATCCACACTCTCCAAGAGTGTTCCAAGAAAACTCTAAGTATTCAAGAGTATGAGAGAAGGAGAATAATGAGAGAGATCTAAAAACGCACTGAAAAAAGCTTTCCCACTGATCCTCAAAAGAATTTTTTTATTAATGAGGCCTCTATTTTCTTCATTTTCCATTATTTTACTTCAATTTCCTCCTCACATTCAACCTGTGACCTTTCACCTCACTTTTCTCTTCTTTTCCATTATTTTCATAAATAAAATGCCAATTAATGCATCATGCCTTTCCAATGTCTTTGTCATTGCCTTTTCCAATTTCCTTATCCATAATAAACTGAAATGAACACCCCCTAGCATGTTTTTCCAAACATTTAGCTTGGAATAGATGTCCCATAATCATGGTATTATATATTTTTACATGTATTTTTAACTAGGGATATGACATTCCTTTTCTCATATTTTCCAGTATTTTCATAAATAAATGTGCTAAAATGCCCATTTTCCTTTATGAATCCTTTGCTATTTCCTTTGTCATTTTCCTTATCCATAATAAACCAATTAATACCCTCATTGTGATGTTTTTCTCAAAGTTCAGTTTGGAATAAGTGTCCTAGCATCTGTGGTTATTATTTTTCCTTTATTAATTTTTATTATTAGAATTTTTCACCAGGGATGTTACAGTAGGTTTATCTGTTCAGGTACCAATGCAACCCTCTCCGTTCACCTTGTGTTCATCCATATAAGTATGACCGTTAATGTTACCTCAAATCATAGACACCACCAGAGGGGTCACAGTCATAGACAGTATGTTGTGTGGGTAGGACACCTAAGTCCCCATCTTAGCTCTGAAATCCCTAAAGGGAATCCTAGTACATAAAATACCCATCAAAATGAAATCAAAGGTAGACTACATTCTCTTACACTCTGCTTTTGTCTCACTCTTAACTACCTTATTAGAGGAGCTATCCCATATGATGTGAGTGAAACATGATGTTCTCTCTTTAACAACATTAATTCAATTTTGTTGTCTTGGAAAGTTTACTCACAACAACCTATCCCAAGACGCTAGCCTCAAAATAATATGCGTTTATTCTGAAAAATATTTTTTTATTTATTTTATTACAAGTTTGATTTAAAGTGAACTTAATTAATGTCTTTTGAGTTGGTCTGGACATATGGACTTTTGTGATATTTTGACTCAAACCACACACTAAAGATACAAGAGGAGAGTAACTATAAGCCATTTTCAAAACAAAAAGTACTAATGCAATTATAACACAGGAAAACCAATGTAGACATGCTATGCTCGGATAACAAACCCAATATAAGAAAACATAACCACCTAAAATGACAGAAAGTTGAATATTTTTTCTTTTATTTTCTCAAAATAAAATGAAAATAGGATAATCTTCCAAAAGAAAAATAAACATGGATGCAGTAAAAATAGGAAGAGTTCAAAAAAATAGGTCTCGAGATCATACCATAAGTGAGAGTGGAAAACAATAGAATCTAGTATAGCAGGGATCATTTTTCCAGTGTCATAATAGATCATACTGCAAGAAACTACTATCCCTCATCTAGGTGAAATCTAGTTCAAGGGAATGGATTTAGACTCGGAACACTAAAAAATGTTCTTGAAACCATAGTACAAGGAGTATCCTTCTAATATTTTTCCTGGAAAGTAGTTATTGGAAAATTACAACCCTTTCATGAAGACTATCATGAAGTATTTCACTTGTGAGGGTGGGTTTAATATGCTTTACCATTATCACATCAGGTTACTAATGCATTTTACTTCTAATAAGCCTCTAAACTTACCTAATTATATTTTTAAATTTTGGTAAATATGGCAGGAAAGGTGCAGTATAAAGGTAAATATCATCAAGCCAGTCAAAGGTTCAAAGCACTCCTTCATCATCCTTAAGACCACAAGGAGCTATATCATCAAACAATCCATCAGTAATAAAGGCTCACTCTAAAGCAGGTATATCAAAGTGAGAAAAAAAACGGAAAAAAGTTGGTTTTTTTTCGTGAACGAGAACAAGAGATGCATAGATCAAAGCCTAAAACTAGGTATGAGGAAAAAATACTATCGAAGGAGGTTTTTAGTGAAGAATTAGGTCAGGAAAAAATCATGATAGAGAAGTCACCTTTGAGCAAAGATGATTCGCTCTTGCAAAATGTAGAAGAGGTATCTCCAAAATTTGAGATGGATGAACAACAAAAAAAATAGGGAAGTAAGACAAGATATGACATAATCAAAGATAAAGATGCAGAGATTAGATATTTGAAGGATGACCTCTCCAAAGCCAATTTCATGGTGGCTTTCCTACAGTATGAGAATAGAGAGTTGAAACAGACTCTAATTCAACAGAGAAAGTTAGAGGAATACTTCCCATCAGTAAGCAAAGAAGTTTTTTTGACAGTGGAAGATAAAGGTAAATCCATCGTTGATGTAGAGAATCCAGAAGAGAAGAACATTCTGATACAGTCGAGGAGACCTAAGAAAAGAGAAATGTCAAGAAAAGAAGAGATTGTAGAATATCGATCTCCTTCTCAAGCCAAAACTGCCATAGATGACACCATAGATGCTGAAATTGAGAAGGATAAGGAGTATTGGGTTGAGATGTTGAATGAAAACTTGGAGGAGCTATTGGAAAAATAAAACAGGGTTATCACAATACAAATAAATATGACAAGACATTATTATTCTAGGAACATGGTTTGTAAGGTTAGGGTGAAAAATATGAAGAGAAAATAAAAAAAATACTCTAATGCATCATTAGTGGTCTGAAGTCAAGGCATAGAGAAAAGACCATGAGATAAAATTTTGAAATCTTGAGTTTTTGTGCACATAATGAAAGGTATACTATAGAAACACAACACACGCTTTTTCTGTGAGGGTAAAAAATCCAAAGCTTCAAGCATTTCAAGATATCTAATGGCATAAGGATACCATAAAATCACTTGAGGATATTCGTAGAGTCACAAATTTGCAAAAAATGATCAAACAATGTCTCTTTTACACCTTGTTGCCACCTTTTCAGGAATTTTGTTGCGTTTTTGGACAATTAGTTTTGGAATCAAGTTTCAAGAGGCAAAAATCATGTTTTTGGATGGTTCAAAGACTCCAAGGTGTTGCGGACATCCCAAAATTTCTTCACTTGTCTTCAGAAAATATTATAGCATCTTCCAAGTCATCAAAATATCAATTCAAATATTTGTTGTGCTTTTTCTCATAGTTGTTGTGTTTCTTGGTTATTTTCTATGTTTCCGTGTTCGAATATTTTTCACTGTACGTAAAGGTTAAAAGTAAAACTAGGTTGATGTAAATAGTTGTTGCATGAGTTTATCTTATGTTAAATGGCTTTGTTAATGATTACAATTGTAAATAATCTTGTAATAAATGCTTTGGGAGATAATCTCAATCAGTTAGCTAAAAAGGGGAAAGTTGTTTCTAACTTCCCTAGGATTTCGCAATGGATAAGATAGGTTCATGAATTAGGTGGGATTCATGTGTTGTTATTAGTTACATTGCTTTCTTTAGTTTTTCTTATGCATATTATTGTTAGATGTATCTAGTAACCATCTACACTTCTTATTATGTTAATCTATTAAGTGTTAAACATAAATCATTGTCAGAAATTTTATGCTTTGTTTGAGATTATCATCTAAGTGTTTCTCTTCCAAACAAGTGAATTCATTCATGTATGTTCACATATTTTCTTTATCTGATTTCCTCATCACCATAATACTATGAAAATATATTTATGTCTTTTATTACATCTATCTTTTCTCAATTAATGACTGCAACTGATCTTTTGACCTATTTTTCCTAGTTCCTTAACATATTGCTTCACATCGAGCAAAACTTAAATAAAAATTATACTCTAAAAAATATTTAGCCTAAAACCCTCATTCTCCCAACCATATTTTGGTTGATTTGATAGAGAGCCCTCTCTGATTTGGTAGGGTTAGATTCCAAGTCAAAATTTTGGTTTGTGGTTACCTCAGTAGTTTCCTTTCTCAGCCTTTGGAAACGGAGGAGTGCTAACAACAGTCACAAAAAATTCAAATGAAGGGTTTAAATTTCTCAAGTCGATCGGTTGGTGGGGAAATTTATTTTCGAACCTTAACCTCTCGTTTGGATTTTTATTTGCACTCATCCCATTGTTGTTTTTTTTCCAACTTTCTTATGGTGGATGGTTTACAGTGGAATACTTGATATTAAATTTGTGTTACTATGGAGGATATGTGTGGATTATTTGCCATCATATCCCAACAAATGGTCATCCACCATATTTTCAATTCCTTAAATATCTTTTGTATATGCCATGATACCTCGGCATAAATTCCATGTGGTCATCTCGACCTACATCTAAGAATTTTTCTTTTAGTTATGAATGTTATGTCTTTAATGTAGAAATTTTAATACAAAATATGTATTGCCTGGATTCTCCTGATCTAAAAAATATATGCCACTGTTAAATACATAATCGCTTCTACAAAATATTTATGGAATTTGAAACACAATTGCCAATCACAATATCATGAAGAAAGATCAATCACACATAACACATACCTGTTTACCAGGGAAAGATTATAGCTAAAAACCCCACTATATTCTATTATGTATTATATAATGGATCATGAAATGATTACATAAAAAGCTCTAATCCAAGAGCTCTCAGTACATGAGCTAATTGTCGTTGGGTGCCAGTTTTGCACTTATTTCCTACATTTGTTTCTCCTATTTTACCTCATGACTATAACTATTGGGACTATCTTTGCCTTTTTTTCCTACCATACTATCTTAACTTGTGTTGTTTCACGTTATTTTCATTACTTTGCCATTTCATCAAATATTATGATGTATCGTGTCTTTTTTATGACTAATTGAGGATGAATGTTTGGAGAAGATATATGGCTTTTTGTTGTATTTCTAGATGCTATTTGTAGCACAAAATATCTCGAGCACGAGCGTATAGGAGTAGTTAAAATGTTTTTTTTACACCACGGCGCTATTACACCATGTTGTTACAAACTCGCTGATGAAATATTGTTATAGTTGTAGCGCTGACTGGATCTTTCCAACTCCTGATGTTGACCTATCCTCTAGTTTTTACACTACAATTTTGATTTATCGCGATAGATGTAGAGTTTATTAAGTATTTTATTTTTGGATAATAGCCTCTAGGTGTTTTGATTGTAATCTATAATTTTCTAGTCAAAATTTTATTAAGAAGTGGTTGTAACCATATGTATTCTATTTTGATCAGCATGAGAATCATAAGATTTGCATGACTGATCTATCCCTATGTAACCACTATATATTTCTCGACCCTTAAGGTAAAAAGGTTTGCAGAGAACAAAATTACTTTGGCTCTATAACTTCTGATCATATTAATACAAGTTATCTTGTTGTTGTTGTTACATGTATCATCTAATTTAGTTTCCATTAACTTCTTTCTATACCTGCACCCTGCTAGGGAGGAAGGGCCCTCCTCTTTAGCGCCCTTTCCGAGGATGGCAGTGACAATCCAATCAACCAGAGTTTTTTTGTTAGAAGATAGAGTGTATCCAATCTGCAATTGCCGGGCAGTGAGATGAGAGGTAAGAACCTGCACATCACTCTAACATACCTGAGTGGGCTCACCATTGCTACATTGGGGCACTTAGAGGTGCAATTTCCATGTGTATTTTAGCGTGTCTCCAGCAACACAATTGTTGAGCAGTAATACGAGAGGTAAGAACCTGCACATCACTCTAACGGACCTGAGTGAGCTCACTGCTGTAGAAATTGACGCACTTGTAGGATGAATTGATACACATAGGGTCCATGTATGCCATTAGGATGGTAGAAAAATCCACAAACAGTCACACTCTACTAACTACAAGAAAGACGAGTCATAAGAAGGAAAAGAGGAGTGCAGACTTGGGAAGAAAGACATTCTTTGGAGATGTGATCTCAAGGGCAGAAAATGAACAATCTACTTCATATAAAGACAATAGGAATACATGATCACAGAAATCAGCTACTATATCAAAGCCTGACGCATCGGTGCCTTCCATGTCTGGACCTCATCACCATTCAAACAACATCAAGACTCCCGATCTAAAATAGAAGTGAAAAATCATTGATCGGGATCTAAGAATCAAAGGAAAAGGGGAGACCAGTGGGGAGCATCAGGGACCTGAGGAACAACCTTTAATTGATCATCATTTGGACCCTTCTAGTGTAGTCAAACACGTGGTCCTAAAAATATCTGATTATTTTTTTTATCTATCTCCTGTATACTTCGAGGTTACTTTATCCCATCATGAATAATCAACCATGGGGGACAAGAATGTCAAGACAAATAGCTATGTTACTTTTGAATTATCGATAGTAGTGACACGGGATGAGGCTCCTATGAAAAATATTCCCTTGTCATCCCTACCATCATTTCAAGGGATGGTTTTTGAAGATCCTGATACCTTTTTGTTGAATTCAATGTGTTATGTAGAGGTTATGACTACACTTCAAATGCCTAGAAGCTAAAATTATTTCCTGCTACTCTGAAGGGAGAAACATTAAGATGGTTCATGAGACTAGGTTCTAGCATGATTCAAACCTGGAATGACATGAGGGAAGCCTTTCTCTTTAAGTATCAATGTTACTGTCGAACTAGGGATTTGGAGGAAGAGATCTTCAGGATTGCACAGAAGGAGGAGGAGAGCTTGGAAGACTATGTCGAGCGATTCCATTACAATTTGCAAAGGTCTAAGATCAGTAACTTAGCCCCAGAAATTCTGAAGCCAATATTCTTAAGAGGTATAACAGATGATTGTCTGGAGAATTTGAATTTGTTGGGAAAAGGAGACATATTGCAAGAACCTCTTGAAGAAATAATGAATATTTTCTTGTGGAGCTCAAGAGGATCAGACAAAGGGAGAAGTTCATTTTGGGACCCTTCAGTCCAGATACAAAATTCCACAAGTAGAGGAGTAACCAGAGCATAGATCGGAAATCTATTTGAAGATTTTAAAACCGACCTCCTTAGCACTCTCTCTACCCAGATCACTATGATGCAAGTTAAGAAAGCACAAGCACAAGCTGAAGTAGCCTTAGCCATATTCTACCCCCAACGAAAAAAAAAAATTTGGAAAGAGAATGTGGACTGAATGGCATCAGCCTGTGCAATATCCGTGAATTGGAATATTCCATGAATCAATGTCTTGAATTGCCCAAACTAAAGGTTGTACTTTAAGAATCAAGCAAGGATGTTTAGTCTTGTTATTTCATCGGATCAAAGAGACCATGGCAGCCATGACCTATAGGTATGCCTACAGATTTTTCCTCTTTTTATCCTTGGAATAATTTTTATAATGGTCAACAATATCCATGGCAGTATCCTACTCCTTCCTCAACAAAATTTCCTTCACCATGGTACCAACAGCCTTCCCCTCCACCATTGCAATATCCTCCATCACAACCCAATCCTTGGAGAAATAATTGGAGAGGTGATGGCCAAGTTCTAGTACTCTCTACATTACCAATGCAATAGTAGTTACAATTTCCTTCTCTTCAAAATCCTACACCTTTTGTCTGACCCCAAATGCCTATGCTAACCCAAATTGGAATAATAAGGCAACCCAAAGTATAGACGCTCTAGTTACCCTCCAGAATTACCTTATTACTCCTATTGGACTCAACGAGGTTCAAATTTGATCGAGGAAAGTAGTTAGACCTGAATATACTCCCATTATTACTGAAGAAGGATGTGAGCTGCCTAGAAAGGATATAGGTGATTCTGAGGTAGTTGTTACACACGTAACATCTAATACAGCACCTGTTGTTACACCTGTAGCAGCCATCATGGGAGGGTCTACTGTTTCTACAATAGCCAACTCGAGCAAGGTTGGTGCATCTGTGATAGCTGACTCAACTGCTAACATTCAGGATCCTCCATACCATCAATGATTAGCTAAAACTGGGCTAGCCTCACAATCTAAACTTGAGTTCCTTAAGGAACTAAAAAATTTGTATGTGTGGATCCCACTATTACAGGCTCTTAAGGAAGTACCTATCTATGCTAAAACAGTGAGGGATATGTGTGTCAAAAATCCTAGAAGAAAATCGAAAGACCCTGCTACTATCCATGTTATGGGGAAACTATCTAATCTTATGATTGATCAGCCTTTGTTGACTAAATATAATGACCCGGGGAATCCTACAGTGATTTTCCATATTGATGACCAACCCATAACCAACACTTTGATTGATTTATGGGTAGCCATTAATGTCATGACTAAAGACCTCTTTATCTCCCTAAGACTTCATGGACTTAGACCTACACCCACAGTGCTTGAATTAACATATAGGTCCCATGTCAAGCACGAAGGAATGATAGAAGATGTGGTTATCACTGTGGCTTCTTGGAATTATCTGGCTGATTTTCTCATTTTATGAACCAAATCCAACTTGGGGGGTCATCCTTTAATCTTGGGAAGGTCGTGGCTAGCCACTAAAGACGCATATATCAGATATAGGTCTGGATCTGTTTTTATCTCAGATGGGCAGGCCACTCAGAACCAGAACCTCACATGGGTTTGAGTAGTCCTTGGTGTGACAAATTTGAACCTGAATCTGATCTTTCCCTACTTCTCTTCATGCTTGAAAAATCAAAATACTTTAAGGATGAAACAAAGGATGATATCATTAATGGTTTTGTTAGCAATTCACTCTCTGTTGCCTCCATTAGAGATTTTTTGGAAGAAGATGAGGTAGATGATTTAATCATTGAACATTTTAAAATGACTCCACATACTATCACCAATCCCATTGAAATCGAACCTGGGAAATGTTTAAACATTAATCCTAATCTGACTGCTGAACAGAACAAATTGATGATACAATTGTTATATAAATATAAAAAGGAATTTTCACGAGACTATACTGATATGAAAGGAATCCATCCTAGCCTATGCACTCATCACATTTATCTTAAAGAGGACTGCAAACCAATTATAAAACTACAGTGCCGAATGAACCCCGCACTTAAGGAGATAGTGAAATAAGAATTGCAGAAACTCCTTAACGCTAATCTCATCTACCCTATTTTTGACAGTTTGTGGGTGTCTCCACTTGTCATAGTTCCGAAAAAGAACAGAAAGTGGAGAGTCTATGTAGACTATAGAGGGCTTAACAAGGCCACTCAAAAGGACCATTTTCCTTTACCATTCATTAATCAGGTCCTGGACACTCTCTCTGGGGAAAAAAAATTTCATTCCTGGATGGGTTCAGTGGCCATAATCAAATACATATTTCCCCAGAAAACTAGGACAAGACAACCTTCACTTGCCCGTGGGGTACTTTTGCATACTGAGTCCTTCCTTTTGGCCTCTGTAATGCACCCACAACTTCTCAGAGGGAAATATTGGGTATTTTTTCTGATCTTTTGAATGACTGTCTTGAAATATTTATGGATGATTTTACACCCTACATGGATTCCTTTGAGATAGAATTAGTCAATTTGGAAAAGGTGTTGGAACGTTGTGAACAAAATAATGTTGCTTTGAGCATGGAGAAATCTCACATGATGATGACCGAGGGAATTGTGCTAGGAAATTTCATTTAGGCAGATGGAATCTAGGTATATCCTACAAAAATTGAGGTAATATAAAAAATCCCAACTCCTAAGACTCCAAAAGAAGTGTGTATTTTTTTGGGACATGCAGGGTATTATAGGAGATTTATAGAGAATTTTTCAAAGATTGTATCTCCTCTATTTTCCTTTCTCACGAAAGATGCGGAATTTGTGTGGACAGGAATGTGTGAGCAGGCCTTTTTGAATTTAAAGAACTATGTAACAACAACACCTATTTTACGAGGACCAAATTGGGGATTTCCATTCTATATTGCTATGGATGCATCCGACATAGATGTGGGTGTTGTTTTGGGACAGCTAGAGGAGAAGAAACCTTATGCCATTTATTACATCAGCAAGAATCTAACTCTTGTAGAACTCAAATACACAGTGACTGAAAAATAATTCCTAGCAGTAGTGCATGCCATCAACAACTTTCGGCACTACATCATTGGGTATCATGTATTTGTACACACTGACCATGCTGCAATTCAATTTTTAATGAAAAAACCTAGAAAGGATAATGTAGTTGTTGATTTCCTTTCTAGATTAACTATAAGTGATCACTGCACTACCACTAAGGATTATTTTCTAGATGAATATCATTTTTCCATATCTACTCACTCACCGTGGTATGCAGATACAGCCAATTACCTTGTTGTAGGAAAATTTACGCACCATTTATCTTCTAAAGAAAAGAGTGCTACTTACTCCTGGATCGAGGGAAATCTCTATCAGACTGGGCCAGACTTTGAGATTAGGTGGTGTGTTAGAGAAGATGAGGTATTTGATATCTTGAAAGCTTTTCATGAGGAACCCCATGGAGGGCACTTCGCTGACAAAAGGATGGGATATAAATTACTATAAAATGGGTACTACTGGCCAACAATATTCCAGGATGCCAAGAAGTTTTTGAAGGGATGTGATAGCTTCCAGTGGATGGGCCAACCTCTGAAATAAAATAAGATGTCGTTACAACCTCATAAATTGATAAAACCATTTGAGAAATGGGCACTGGATTTTGTAGGGCCAGTTAATCCTTCATCACAGAAAAAAATCATACATATTGGTCTGCACTGAATATGTCACAAAGTGGGTCAAAGCAAAGGCATTAATTAGAGCTACAGAGAAGGTTGTTTCAGACTTCTTGTTTGAATATATCTTTGTTCATTTTGGGATACCGAGGGAGATAGTGACAGATGGAGGGCCTCAATTCACATCTCATTTGATTAAGAAGCCGTTCGAGAAGTATGGAATTCATCACAGAATCACTTCACCTTATCATCCACAAGAAAATTATCAAGTAGAAAGCACCAATAAAGTCATAGAGGGAATCTTAACGAAGACAGTAGCCAACCACCGAAGAAATTGGGCTAAGAAACTTCCGAAGGTGTTGTGGGCTTATAGAAAAACATTGAGGAACACTATAGGATTCTCACCATATGAATTGGTGTATGGTAAGAATCCTTTATTGCCCATAGAGTTTGAGATAAAGACATTAAGAAAATCATTGTAGGTCAATATTGACTCAAGCACATCACATAAACAAATATTGAACTAGCTCAATGAGTTAGAAGAGAAATGAATGGCTGTTATTCAACCGACAGATGTTATTTAGCAGTAGAGAGCTAGATGGCATGATGTGTTTATTAAGAATAAGAATTTTCAGAAGGGAGATTTGGCTCTCTTGTATGATTCAAGGTTCAAGGATTTGAAAGGCAAGCTCTACACTAGATGGCTAGGTCCTTACAAAGTATACACAGTCTTTGAAAATGGGACTATACAATTGGTTACCATCGACAATGCTAAGACACTGTTACTGGTTAATGGGCACCGTCTAAGGTTATATCATAAACTCGCTTTGAAGGAATCATTTGTTAACATTTTTGTGGAATCTGATATTCATGTTACAACAATAGGGGAACATTCCCTTGTGCAGCCTGAAATATGAAATTCCAATAAGTGTAGCAGTTGAAAACCACCTTTGTGGCAATTGTTACACCTGTTAAATTTTTTTTTTTTAATAATAATAATAATAATAAGAATAAAATAAGATAATAAAACACAAATAACAAATATTACTATGAAAACCTCTTTTTGGGGTGTAGTCAGACAATTGGTAACAGCTGAAAACCACTCTTGTGGTGGTTGTTACACCCATTTTTCCCCTGCCTAAAACGTCATCCCTCCTTCCTAATACATTTCACAAGATGATGTTATTAATTTTATTTCCTTTTTGTACCAATTTATTCTAATCATTATGTTTTTGGAAGAATAATCTGAAGGTTGTCTTGGCTATTACACATGCAACAAATGATAGCCACGAACATTTTTTCTCATGTTTTGTCACATGACAACAATAATTGTGCTAGCCAAGCACGACCACCATGATCACTGCAAATAGTACGCTCCCAATTCGAAATCCTCCATGTCACTTTCGGTACATCATTCAAAAGGTAACATCATCATTTATGTTTCGGTGATTAATGGCAAAAGTAATGATATGTCCTGCAGAAAAGAGCGTATGTATTTAGAGTCCATTACTTTCCATAACGAGACATTTATGAAGCGTTGTTTGAAGTGTGATTGGTAATGCGTGAATTCTGTCACCTCCCATCGCCCTCCTCGACTAAAATCCTTGTATCCTCATTTCAAACTCGTCATTGGAGATAAGCAGAGTAAGACGTCGAGAAGAAGAAATAATTTCAGTGACATTACAATAGGTTGAGTAGTAAGGAGTGAATTCAAAAACAAGAACAAGATGGGTGGAGCAGCAGTTAGACACGAGCCAGATTCCATAGATGCCTTGCAGAATTGTCCAAAGGCATACCAGGTATTCAGAGATGCCAGATATATTGAGTATTTCCAGAAGTTGGAAGGCTCGACTGAGGTGGTTGCAATCGAATTCTCCCAGAATTTGAATAACAACCAAACCCGAGTCAGGTGTTTGAAAATTGAGGTGAATGAAGAAGTAATCGCCCAAGTAACTACATTTCCAGTAGAGGGACAGAGGTGGTTTAACAGAAAAATCAATGACCCCTCCTTGAAAGAAGACTTCCTAGAAGGAGAAGAAAAGTTGGAGAAGAAAGGGAGAGGAATGGACAGGTTATCACTCCCTCAGCCTTGGGCTGATGTTTCCTTGGGTTTAATTAAATACATCACTTTTGAGGGAAGATCCACCATTGTTTTTAATTATCACTTCCCTCTACTCAATCACCCTCAACACCAGTAAAAGAGTAACCTTACATTCTTCTTATTAGGGAATATTAAGCATATGGCAGTGGTAGTAAATACAACAACACATCTAGAATCATGTATAACCAATCACGAACTCATCAAATTGATTTTTTTGGATGCCCTGAGCTAGAAAGGAAGGACCTGGGAAGAATTCAAGTGAAATATGCCAAGGACAAGTTGGGGAAAATAGGTTGTGGCTTCGGGAGGAATTCGGGTAGAAAATGAAGCCCAGACTCGGCCTGCCAAGGTCAGAATTGGGAAAGAACCCACTAGTGAACCAATTGGGGATAGACGGCCAAAACGAAGGGTGAAATTTTACTTGCCCAGAAAACCTTCACTCACAGCCAAAAATAAGACAGAAGTAGAAGTATCAGGAGAAGAAAGAGAACCCTCCTCATCAGGTAAGGACGAAACTCATGTCCTGCTTTTAGAACTTGAAAATCTAAGAAAGGAAAATGAAGAATTGAAACAAATATTATCTGAGGGGAAGGAAATCTTGGTACCTGTATGAACGTCATGTTTTTAAGAACTAAAAACAACAGGGTATAAGGTCTGTGGGGAAAACACCAGCCCAATTGAAAAAAAAACAAAATTGCATGAGGTTGTTACACACGAACCTGCTAAGGATACTCTTGTTACACAAGAAACAATAGTTAAAGTAGAGCCTCTTGTAGGAATTGACCTAGAGGCTGATACACAAGAACCTAAGGAGGTCACTGCTATTATAGAAGAAACATCAATGGACACAAAGGCTACTCTAGATGGAAACAAAAGGGCTGATACACAAGAACCCACTGATGAAGCTGTCGTTACACAACAACTAGCACCAGAGGTGGAGAAAACCCATTCAACAGAGGTTGTTACAAGCATTATTGATGTTGATATTGAATGTAGAAAAATGGCGGGTCCCATCTCGGGATGTAGTTCTGAGAAAATATTGTTAATTTTCGAATTGTAGAAGTGGAAATAGGAAGCAATATCCCTTTGAGAGGGGACGATTTCACTGAAATAAAATCGGAGGGAGATAGATGCCCTGCATGAAAATTGGATGAAAGAAGAGTTGAAGAAATGATGGGAGAATTATAAGAGGAAGGAAGCTATGAAGAAGAAAGATAAAAAATTGCTGCTGTTACAACATTAGGTTCAGGACCTTGCCATGGATAAGCAAAAACTTCATGACCTTGCCCTCAATCTGTTGGGGTGCAGGCGGCCTTCCCCATCCTACCCCATTTTTCTTTGGGAACACTACTTCCTATTCCAGATGAAAGCAATTATGGAGGACAAACCTTATCTATGATCTTCCACTCGCACATTCTTAGATGTCTTTCGTGCCTCCGATTTTGATGAGTAAAACTTGATGTGTGAGTTATTATTACACAATATCATTTGTGAGAAGAGTATGTATATGGTGGTGACGATATTATCCTATATGGGGGATATTCTGTTGCGATCTTTTGTGTCCTTCATGAGGAATCAAATTGAGTGGCATTTTCCGAACAAATCTATGGATGCTAATGAAGAGAAGATGGAATTATGGATCCGGGCATAACTAGGACGGGTCGTCGAGGTAAAGTGGGAATTTATAAGAATTTTGAGTACTCCTGGGATAAGGGAACCTGCTTCCACCTACAAAAGAAGTATTGTGAACTTTTGTCTCAATCAGTTCTTAGTGATGAAGAGTCAAGCCTTGACTGGGTGCTTGAAATGCATGAAATCTAGCAGTGTTGAGTTGCTGAAGGGGAACCCATTTTCATTCCAAAATTTTGTGGTGGTTGTTACAAATGTACTAACATATGCATAGATAGTACAAACCCTTGGTGTTTCCTACCTTGGGTTAAGGTTCAAGTTCCCTTTGACCTGACTTCCAATTGAGGATTATCAGAGTAATTATGAGTTGAACAAGTATGAATCAGAGTCCTGGACACAAAATCTAATAACTAATCAAGGTTACAAGTCTGCAAATGAATATATATTCAGCGTTTATGACCTCACTCACGTGCACCAGATATATTCCCATGAGAGATGAGATTTTGCATGAGGACTTGCAAGTGCTTCAATTGGGGGGAGGGGTTGGTTGTCATTTTTTCACTTATTTCCTACATTTGTTTCCCCTATTTTACCTCATGACTATAACTATTGGACAATATTTGCCTCTTTTTCTCACCATACTATCTTAACTTGTGTTGTTTCACCTTATTTTAATTACTCTACCATTTCATCAATTATTATAATGTATTGTGTTTTTTTATGAATAATTGAGGATGAATTTTTGGAGAAGATCTATGGTCTTTTGTTGTCTTTCTAGATGCTATTTTTAGCACAAAATATCTTGATCACAGGCATATATGAGTAGTCAAAAGGTGTGTTGTTATAGTGATTTGTTACACCGTGGTGCTGTTACACCATGTTGTGACAAACCTGCTGATGAACTGTTGTTACAACTGTAGCGTTGATTGGATCTTGCCAACTTCTGATGCTGACCTGTCCTCTAGCTGTTATGCTACAATTGTGATTTATCGTGATAGCTGTAGAAGTTATTAAGTATTGTATTTTTGGATAACAGCCTCTAGGCGATTTTGATTGTAATCTATAATTTTCCAGTCACAATTTTATCAATAAGTGGTTGTAACCATATGTATTCTATTTTGATCAGCATGAGAATCATAATATTCTCATGAATGATCTATCCCTCATTTTTCTGAGATGTAACTACTATAATTTCTTGACCCTTGAGGTCAAAAGTTTAGGGAAGAACAACATTACTTTGGCTTTTTAATTTCTGATCATATTAATACAAGTTATCTTGTTGTTGTTACATGCATCGTATGATTTAGTTTCTGTTAAGTTATTTCTCTAATTGTGCCCTGATAGTGAGGAAGGGCCCTCCTCTTTAGCAGGGATTGCAGTGTTAAGGTATATATAAGTCACAATTTTATCAATAAGTGTTTGTAACCATATGTATTCTATTTTGATCAGCATGAGAATCATAATGTTCTCATGAAAAATCTATCCCTCATTTTTCTGAGATGTAACTACTATATATTTCTCAATCCTTGAGGTTGAAAGTTTAGGGAAGAACAACATTACTTTGGCTCTGTAATTTATGATCATATTAATACAAGTTATCTTGTTGTTGTTACATGCATCATCTGATTTAGTTTCTATTAAGTTATTTCTCTAACTACGCCCTGATAGGGAGGAAGGGCCCTCCTCTTTAGTAGGGATTATAGTGTTAAGGTATATATATATATATATATATATATATATATATATATATATATATATATATATATTATGCATCAGGGGAAGTGTTTTGGCTGTTGTTTTAGCTGTGAATAGATTTGCTTCAATTCCAGTACTTTATATGTTGTTACCCATCTAAGATTAGAGATACCAACTGGGTAACTGTTGTGTGGCACACTAGGATATATTAATTGAGGTGTGATCATAGCCTTGTAGATCATTTTATTTCTGCATAAGTGATTTCTTTCCAGCATTTACTTCAGCGGTGATTTCCTTTATTTGGATTTTCTTCTGGTTGATGTAATGGCACAGACAGTGCAGTTGTCATTGAAATAAAAGAAATCCTTGGATTGATAATTGATGTGTATTGTGTTATTCATTTAGTCGTGATTAATACAACCCAAAAACTGTCTCACACTGTCATACAAAAATTGGCAAGTTCGTTTGCCAATTTACTACCACTAGACAACCTACCTCCACTGCGCAATCCCTGCTGATATCAATCCATGAATGAATGAAATCCTGCATGCCTTGATTGTGAAATACTCATGGGCACATCCAATGTGTCTATGTTTTCATGTGTGCAACCGGATAAAGTCAAAACTGATAGTCAACTTCCCTTTCACCTAGAACTCAACTGGGTCTCAACTAGATCTGACATGCATGTAGTTAGTAATAGTAAATCTTCAGTTGTATGTGAGACCACTGATTGTGAATTAATTAATAATTAATTCACTTGAAATCTCACTAGTGTATCTTCAGATACAACTAGCACAACTGATTTTAACTCACTTAACTGAGTTAAACTAATTTTACAACTTTCATAACTGCACTTACAACTCGGTTACAACTTTGAATCCCTTAGTTACAACTAAGTCAACCTGCATGTCCCACCAAAAAATCTCTTAACTCGAAATTCCTATAGCTAATTGATTTTCAACTTCAGTTAACTATTTCCAAGTGCTCATTGAGAATAGTTATAGTTTATTGTCCAACTATTATTAAGGGATAATAATAGTCGACATCCATCTATAAATAAACATGCAATCTATAAATAGAACTTGCACATACATCTATAAATAGAATTAGCTCATGCATATATAAATAGACATCCACCTAAAAATAGCATGAGGTTCCATCCTAGTGTAGGTGCTTAGTTTTCACTAGGATCTTATTTTTTGAATCTCAACACTCCCTCTCAACAAGAAAAGGGTTATCCTTCACCTTGATATTGTCTCTATGGTATTCGAATTTTCTCCTGGTGAGCGCCTTTGTCAGAATGTCTCCATCCTGATCTTCCATAAGAATGTCCTAAAGCAACATGATTCTCCTCTGCACACAATCTCTGAGATGATGGTATTGGATATCTATATTCTTATATCGATCATGAAACATATGATTAATCGAGAGTTTAATGCAACTCTAATTATCACAATGAATCACTGTCGAATATAAATGAGAACCAAATAAACCAACCAAGATCTTTCTCATCCAGATAGCCTCAGATATTTCGCTTCCACTGTACTAAGTGTCGTGGATCTCTGCTTCCTATTGTACCAAGAAATAGTTGTAGATCCAATGCTAAAGATCCCTCCTGATGTTCTCTTTCTATTTTTTGGGCTTCCTGCCCAATATGCATCCGTGAAGCCATGCAACTTTACCTCATCCATCTATCTGTACCATAAACCATACTATTATGTGCCACTCAGTTATCTTAGGACATGCTTTCTTGCCTTCCAGAAGATCTTGGTAGGCTTAACCCTCGCTTGACTCAACTGGTTAACCGCATAGCAAATGTATGGTCTCGTTTTCAATAGATACATTAGCGAACCCACTAACTGTTGATAGACAATAACATCCACTAACTCTCTAGAAGTAGCATCCTCTTTCCTCCAGTTTCCTGGAAGACGCATATCCATGGGTTTACAGCCCTCCATGTGAAACTTATCTAGTATCTCCCTTGCATACTTGCCTTGAAACACAAAAATTTCACCATCTCGCTGCCATATTTCCAATCCAAGGAAATAATGAAGGAGGCCCATATCATTCATTTCAAACTCCCTTGCAAGGTCCTCCTTGCATGAGTGTATCAGCTTCTCATCACCAATCAATATTAAATCATAAACATAAAGAAAAATTATTAAAAGGTTACCCTCCACCACAATTTCGTATAGGTTTGCATCTTCTTCACTTTTGGGGAAGCTCATTCTGGTGAAATATTTTTCTATCTGAGTGTACCAAGCAAGGGGTGCTTGCTTCATCCCATACAATTATCTTTTGAGTTGGCATACATGCGATGCGTTGTTGAAGATCTCAATGAAAGAAGAGTTGAAGAAAGGATGGGAGAATTATAAGAGGAAAGAATTTATGAAGAAGAAAGAGAAATAGATGTTGTTGTTACAACATCAGGTTTAGGATCTTACCATGGATAAAAAAAAACTTCATGAAGTTGCCCTTAATTTATTGGCGTGCAAGAAGCCTTCCCCATCCTACCCCATTTTTCATTGGGAACACTACTTCTTGTTCCAGATGACAGTTGTTATGGAGGACAGACCTTATCTATGCTCTTCCACTTGCACATTATTAGATGTCTTTCGTGGCTCCAATTTTAATGAGAAAAGATTGTTGTGTGAGTTATTATTACACAATATCATTTGCGAGCATGTGAGTATGCAGATGGTGGTGAAGATATTCTCATATATGGGGGATCTACAGTTGAAATATTTTGCATCCTTCATGAAGAATCAAATTGAGTGGTATTTGCTCACCAAATCTATGGATGCTAATGAATAGAATATGCATTATGGATCCAGTCATAACCAGGACGGGTCGCCAAGCTAAAGAGGGAATTTATAATAATTTTGAGTACTCCTAGGATAAGGGAACCTGCTTCCACATACAGAAGAAGGATTGTGAACTTTTGTCTCAATCAATTCTCAGTGATGAAGAGTTGAGCCTTGACTGGGTGCTTGAAATGCACGGAAGCTAGCATTGTTGAGCTGCTGAAGGGGGACCCATTTGCATTCCAGAATTTTGTGGTGCTTGTTACACATGTAGCAGCATATGCATAGATATTAAAAACCGTTGGTGCTTCCTGGCTCGTGTTAAGGTTCATGTTCCCTTTGATCTAGCTGCCAATTGAGGATTATCAGAGTAATTATGAGTTGAACAAGTATGAGTCAGAGTCCTGGACACGGAAGCTAAGGCTAATCAAGGGTACAGGTTTGTAGATGAAGATACAGTCGACACTTATGACCTCACTAACTTTCACTTGCGATATTCCCATGAGAGAGGATATTTTTCATGATAAGATGCAAGTGCTTCAGCTGGGGGGAGATGTTGGGTGCCGGTTTTTCACTTATTTACTACATTTTTTCCCCTATTTTACCTCATGACTATAACTATTGGGACAATATTTGCCTCTTTTTCCTACCATACTATGTTAACTTCTATTTTTTCACCTCATCTTCATTACTCTTCCATTTCATCAATTATTATGATGTATTGTGTCTTTTTTATGAATAACTAAGGATGAATGTTTGGAGAATATCTGTGGTCTTTTGTTGACTTTCTAGATGCTATTTTTAGCACAAAATATCTCGAGCATGGGCATACAGGAGTAGTTAAAAGGTGTGTTGTTATAGTGAGCTATTACACCAGGGCGATGTTACACCATTTTGTTACAGACCTGATGATGAACTGTTGTTACAACTGTAGCGCTGAATAGATCTTACCAACTCTTGATGCTGACCTGTCCTCTAGTTGTTATGCTACTGTTGTGATTTATCATGATAGCTATAGAAGTTATTAAGTATTGTATTTTTTTACAACATCCTCTAGGCGGTTTTGATTGTAATCTATAATTTTCCGGTCATACTTTTATTAAGAAGTGGTTGTAACCATGTGTATTCTATTTTTATTAGCATGAGAATCATAAGATTCTCATGACTGATCTATCCCTCATTTTTCTGAGATGTAACTACTATATATTTCTCGATCCTTGAGGTCTAAATTTTAGCGGAGAAAAACATTACTTTGGCTCTGTAATTTCTATTCATATTAATACAAGTTATCTTATTGTTGTTACTTGCATCATCTGATTTAGTTTTTGTTAAGTTCTTTCTCTAACTACACCCTGAAAGGGAGGAAAGGCCCTCCTCTTTAGCATAGATTGCAGTGTTAAGGTAGTGTTATATATATATATATATATATATATATATATATATATTCAATTCCAGTACTTTATATGTTTTTACACATATGATATTAGAGATACCAATTGGGTAACTTTTGTGTGGCACGTTAGGAAAAATTAATTGAGGTGTGATCACAACCAAGTAGATCATTTTATTTCTACATGAGTGATTTCTTTCCAGCATTTACTTCAGCAACGATTTCCTTTATTTGGATTTTCTTCTAGTTGATGTATTAGCACAGAGAGTGCAGTTGTCATTGAAATAAAATAAATCCCTGGATTGATAATTTATGTGTACTGTTTTAGTCATTTAGTCGTGATTAATACAACCCAACAACTGTCTCACACTGTCATATAAAAATTGGCAAGTTCATTAGCTAATTTACTAACTCTAGAAATCCTACCTCCATTGTGCAATCCCTGCTGATAAAAATCCCTGAATGAATGCAATCTTGCATGCCTTGACTGTCAAATACTCATGGGCACATGCAATCTGTCTGTGGTTTCATGTGTGCAACCGGATAATGTCACAACTGATAGTCAACTTCCCTTTCACCTATAACTCAACTGAGTCTCCACTGGATCTGACATGCATGTAGTTAATAATAGTAAATCTTTAGTTGTATGTGAAACCACTAATTGTGAATTAATTAATAATTAATTCACTTGAACTCTCACTAGTGTATCTTCAATTACAACTAGCACAACTGATTTTAACTCACTTAACTGACTTAAACTACTTTTACAACTTTCATAACTGCACTTCCAACTCTGTTGCAACTTCGAATCCCTCAGTTACAGCTAAGTTACCCTGCATACCCCACCAACAAACCTCTTAACTCGAAATTCCTATAGCTAACTAATTTTCCACTTCAGTTAACTATTTCCAAGTGATCATTGAGAATAGATTATAGTTTATTGTCCAACTATTATTAAGGGATAACAATAGTCGACATGCATCTATAAATAGACATGCAATATATAAATAGAACTTGCACATACATCTATAAATAGACATTATCTGTAAATATAATTTTCTCATGCATCTATAAATAGACATCCACCTAAAAATAGCTTGAGGCTCCATCCTAGTGTAGGTGCTTAATTTTCACTAGGATCTTCTTTTTGAATCTCAACACTCCCTCTCAACAAGAAATGGATTATCCTTCACCCTGATCCTATCTATATGGTATTCGAAATTGCTCCTAGTGAGCGCCTTCATCAGAATGTCTGCATCCTGATCTTCAATCGGAAGTTCCTGAAGAAACATGATTCTCCTCTGCACACAATCTCTGAGATGATGGTACTGGATATCTATATGCTTATATCAATCATGAAACACATGGTTAATCAAGATTTTAATGCAACTCTGATTATCACAATGAATCACTGCCGAATATAAATGAGAACCAAACAAACCAACCAAGATCTTTCTCATCCAGATAGACTCAAATCTTTCGCTTCCATTAAAGTGAGTGCCAAAGATCTCTGCTTCTTGCTGTACCAAGAAATAGTTGTAGATCTAATGCTAAAGTTACCCCCTGATGTGCTCTTTCTGTCCGTTGGGCTTCCCTCCCAATATGCATCCATGAATCCATGCAACTTCACCTCATTCGTCTATCTGTACCATAAACCATACTCTGATGTTCCCCTAAGGCATCTCAGGACATGCTTTCCTGCCTTCCAAAAGACCTTGGTAGGCTTAACCATAGCTTGAATCAGCTGATTAACCACATAGAAAATGCCTGGTCTTGGGTTCACTAGATCCATTAGCGAACTCACTAATTGTCGATAAACAGTAGCATCCACTACCTCTCCAGAAGTAGCATCCTCTTTCCTCCAGTTTCCTGGAAGAGGCGTATCCATGGGTTTGTAGCCCTCCATGTGAAACTTACCTAGTATCTCCCTTGCATAATTTCCTTGAGACACAAAAGGTTCACCATCTCGCTGCCATATTTACAATCCAAGGAAATAATGAAGGAGGCCCATATCCTTCATTTCAAACTCCCTTGCAAGGTCCTCCTTGCATGAGTGTATCAGCTTCTCATCACCCGTCAATATTAAATCATCAACATAAAGAAAAATTATTAAAAGGTTAACCTCCACCACAATTTGGTATAGGTTTGCATCTGCTTCACTTTTGGTGAAGCCCAGTCCGGTGAAATAGCTGTGTATCTGAGTATACCAAGCACAGGGTGCTTGCTTCAACGCATACAATGATCTTTTGAGTCGACACACATGCGACTCGTTGTTGAATATATCGAAACCTTTAGGATGATCTATGTACACCTCTTCCTCAATGATACCATTGAGAAACATAGTTTTCACATCCGTTTGATGAATGTGCCAACCCATATGTGCTGAGAAAGCAAGGATGGTCCTTATGGAAGAATACCTTGCGACAGGCCCAAAGGTCTCTTCATAATCTATCCACTCGATCTGTGAGAAGCCTTGGGCCAAAAATCTGGCCATGTATTTCTCAACGCTCCCATCAGTAGCTTTCTTGACTTTGTAGATCCGTCTTGAACCTACCACTAATTTATCAACCAAGCTTGGAACAATTTCCCAAGCATTATTTTTGACAATGGAGTCATACTCCTCCACCATTGAATCTACCCAGGTGGGCTTGTGCACTAATTCCTGAAAGGAAGATGACCCAGTCAGAATACATTTTCTCATGAGATCCATGTATTTAGTAAATCTGTCAGGAGACTGTCTTTGTCTGTGCTGTGAAGTAGGGGCTCCTACATTCTGTGCAACATCAAGTCTCAGCCTATTAGCTTCTGTGGTATGCCTTCTGCCAGTTCTGATGGTTGGCTCTATGTGAGTGAAATCCTCCACTCCATGAACCTCCTCATGTGGTTGATCCACATCTAGAGACTCATCTTTGGGAACCAACAGTTCCTCCTCCGCATGCAATTCCATTTCCCTCTCAAGCGAAAATTGCATGGCTTTCCCCTCATCGAATTTATATTCTGTCGCACCACATTCATCCGACTATTTGGAAAATACAAAAGATAATTATGGGGTGTTTCTATGTACCCCCCAAAAATCCCAACTTCAACAGTCAACTCTAGCTTCTTCCTGGTGTCCTTGATTACATGCACATAAACCGGTGAGCCAAAATATTAAAGTGTGAAACATCTGGTTTCTTACCAGTGAAAGCTTCTTCAGGTGTACTCATTCCAAGTACTCTATGAGGACAATGGTTTTGCACATAATCCACAATGTTGCATGCTTTCAGCTACAAATGCATTGGTAGGCCTTGATCATGCAACATCGCTCATGATGCACCCACGATCATTCTATTCATCCTCTCTGTGACCCCATTTTGCTGTGGGTTATGAGGTGATATGAGTTCTCTTCAAATTCCTTCTTTGCTACAAAATTTCTTGAATTCATTAGATATGCATTATCCACCATTATCACTCCTAAGTGCCTTCACTTTCTTCCCTGACTCTTTCTCCACCAATGCCTTAAACTCACAAAAATTTGAGAATTTTTGATCTTTCTTCTGCATGAAAAAGATCTAGCATTTACGAGAAAATTCATTAAAAAATATTACATAATACTTATGTTTTGTTGTTTAAGTAACCGAGAATGGTCCACAAACGTTTGTGTGAACTCTCTCAAGGATCCCCGAAGCATGTTTCTCCTTCTCATGAAAGGTGGGCTTTACATACTTCCCCATGGTGCAACCCTTGCACTGATCTAACTGAGCAAGTGTTCCCATTGGAAGTCTAGTAGATATTTGCTGCATGAATTTCAAGGCTCCATGATCAATATGGCCCAATCGCCTGTGCCATAATTCGCCCTCATCCCAACTTACTACTTTTTCTTCCTTGCCCATCATGGCAGTGCAACCATCTACCTCCAGCTTGTAGATATTCTTAACTCAAATCCCTATCCTCTTTTCTTGACCCATTTTTTTATGTTGCAAGAAAGATTTTCCATCGCTAAAAACAACACCATAGCCTCTATCCTCCAACATTATGACTAAGATTAAGTTTTTCTTCAGACCTGGAACATGCATCACATCTTTTAATTGAAATGGTTTACTTGACTCCCTCTGAAAGGTAATGGTACCCATATCGGTAGCACTGTATCGTCTATCGTTGCCCATCTCAATGTGCATCTAGAGATCTTTCTTGTCCAAGTCATTGAAAATCTCCTTATCTCCCATCATGTGGAAGGAAGCGCCACTATCCAAATACCACATCGATCCTAATGAACTTGAAACCATGCATGCGATCAAAGAGAAGTCAAGCTCAAATTGCAAGGCAAGGGCTTCACCAGTTTCAACTCCAACAACCATCTTGTTGTTCTTCTTTTGTGGATAGTTAGTAGCAAGATGCCCATGTTCGTGATGGTGAAAACACTTCACCTTGGACATATCTATCTTCTTGCCTTTAGACTCAGATTTAGAATGGAATTTCTTCCCATTCACCTTATATGCCTTGGTAGCCAAAGCACAATCCTATTCATCAACATGATTTGATTGAGATCCATCTCTTTTGTTCTGCCTGAACTCCTCCTGCACCAGATCCGACCACAGTCATTCCCAATTCAGAAATTTTTCCTGTCCATTTACAGAGTCTTCATAACTGTGCCAACTCTTATGAAGTCCCAAGAGAGCTAAGCTCACCAAATAATCATCAACAACAGTTATTCCCACACTCCCCATTTCATCCCAACATTGGACAAACTTTGTGAGATACTTTGGAATGGTGTTGCTCTTTTCCATCTTGATCTTTCTTAGTTTATCTTTGAGCGCCAATTTCCTATGGTCGTTGCTGCTGTGGAATAGATCCATCAAAGCCTTCAACATAGCATATGGTGTGTCTTTCCCATGAAGGCTTGAGACAATGTGGTCTCCTTCCAACAAAATCCTTCTCGTCGTTGCCACTTTCTTTTTCCATGCATCAAGATTGGCAGCATTTGAAAAAGCAGGATTAGGAACATCATTGTTAATGAATTCCTTCAAGCCATTATCTTCTAGTACTACCTCCATCCTGTCCTTCCAAGAAATGTAGTTCGAGTTGCCCTCGAATGCATAATATAGCCATAAGCCATTGAAAGCCATTTCGATCTTGAATTAGCTATAGTACCAAGAAAGTCTTTCTACAAATTCAAATTATTTCTACCAACAAACTCAACTCCTCTTCACTACTGCAATCTCCTCTGCTCTAATACCATGTATAAATTTTAATACAAAATATGTATTGCCTGGATTCTCTTGATCTAACATTTATATGCCACTGTTAAATACATAAACTCTTCTGCAAATATTTGTGGAATTTGAAACACAATCGCCAATCACAATATCATGAATAAAGATCAATCACACATAACACAGATAATTCTACCAGGGAAAGCTTATAGCTAAAAACCCCACTATTTTCTATTATGTATTATATCATGGATCATGAAACAATTACATACAAATCTCTAATCCAAGAGCTCTTAATACATGAGCTAACTGTCTCACACTGTCATACAAAAATTGGAAAGTTCCTTATCCAATTTACTGCCTCCAGATAGTCTACGTCCAATACACAATCCTTGTTGATAGCAATCCTTGAATGAATGCAATCCTGCCAGCCTTGACTGCGTAATCCTCATGGGCACATCCAATGTGTGTGTGGTTGCATGTGTGAAACTGAATAATGTCACAATTGATAGTCAACTTCCCTTTCACCTATAACTCAACTAGGTCTCCACTGGATTTGACATGCATGTAGTTAATAAAGGTAAATCTTGAGTTGTATGCGAAACCACTGATTGTGAATTAATTAATAATTAATTCACTTGATCTCTCACTAGTGTATCTTCAGTTACAACTAGCACCACTAAGTTTAACTCACTTAACTGAGTTGAACTACTTTTGCAACTTACAACTTCGAATCCCTTAGTTAAAACTAAGTCAACCTGTATGTCCCACCAACCAACCTCTTAAATTGAAATTCCTATAGCTAACTGATTTTCCACTTCAGTTAACTATTTCTAAGTTCTCATTGAGAATAGCTTATAGTTTATTTTCCAACTATTATTAAGGGATAATAATTGTCAACATGCATATATGACATGCAATCTATAAATACAACTTGCACGTACATTGATAAATAGAAATAATATATAAATAGAATTTTCTCATGCATCTATAAGTAGGCATCCACCCAAAAATAGCCTGAGGCTCCATCTAGTGTAGGTGCTTAATTTTCACTAGGATATTCTTGTTGAATCTCAACATTTAGAATAGGTAAGGTTTGGCTTTAGCTATGATATTCAGTTATGGGTTATAATGCAATTTTTTTTTCAGTACATTATATAAATGGATTCCTCATGCACCATGACCAATGCACAAGCCATTGGTCTATTTGAATTGTTTGGCCTTATGCAAGTTTTGTTAATGGCTTATCCTTAGGTATAAACCCTCAATTTCATGAAGTATGCAATCTAATGTTCTACTGGTGCAAAGTTAGTGGAATGATCTTGGATTTATTTACTCTCGAGGATTTTTTATTTTCAATTCACCTTCTACTCAAAATGGTTTCACCATGGTCATCATTAAATATTGATCCTAATTTCTATGATCACCATTTTAATCTATAACTTCTTAACTCATAACCTTATTTCTCCTCTAGTGAGGAATGATCCTTGGTACAATTTGGGCATATATGCTACCCTTATGGCTCATTGGTTATATCAACACTTATTAAATATTGAATTACCACACTATAATGAACTCCTTATTGGTTATAACACTTATTACATATTCAATTACAAAACTATAACTCACTCCAACTTGTAGACCTTCCACAATATTCAAGAGTAAAGGTGTTACCATGGAGCACTACATAACCAATCTCGACTTGACACTTATTCACACCCACCTCTCGATCACATGGGTGTCACCTTGGCAGTCATATCACATTCAAATGAAGGGTTTAGAACACTCAAGTCAATCGGGTAGTGGGGATATTGCTTTTCAAACCCTAACCTTTGGTTCAAGTTTCTATTCGTCATCATCGCATTATTTTTATTTTTACAGATTTCTTGTTGTGGATGGTTTACAATGGAATCCTTGAGATGAAATTCATGTCACTATGGAGGATATGTGCCAATTTATTGTTATCATATTGCCACACATTTCCCTTCACCATATTTTTTATTTCTTAAATATATTTTATAGATGCTATGATACCTTGGCATAAATGGCATTTGGTCGCCTCCCTCATAGGGTATGCATCCTAATGTTCTAATGGTGCTTAATTTCACTTTCTACTCTATTGTTCTTATGGACAAGGTTCTTGACTTCGCAGTTGCTCCAGTGCAGATATCCTTAGCTCGGTTACATTACCTATGTTTTCTACTTTGATCTTAACAATTAATGAAATATTTGTACTCAAAATATATTTTATAAGTTGCAATAGATTTGAAGCGTGTGTATAAACTCACTTAAACTCATTTAATAATTCTACCTTATTATAAATATAGTTGTTTATTTTTCTGATTTTATTTTATGGAAAGTGAATTTAGTATGTAATGAGTTGTGGAGGTTTTCACACCATGTCATATCATGTGAATGAATTGCTTCAAAAACACACACACACACACATATATATATATATATATATATATATATATATATATATATATATATATATATATATATATATATATATATATATATATATATAACCTATAACCTATGTTGTGTGCACTCTTCACACACCATGGTAGCCACCACCTAATTTCAAACGACACTTTGATTATTTACTACCACTTGCCACTTTCCACAACTCTTCCAACTCTCTCTCTTTGTAGGACTCAATTTAGAAATATATATGAGAATATTTTCAGAGTTTAAAATCAATATTTTAGAATCTATGCTTCAGATCCATATAAAATTGTAAAATAATTTTGTGACATCTGATATAATTAATATTTTTTAAGTTTTCAACCAATCAAATGTAATCACCATCAACATAAGGGACTACGATGGGAACCACACTTGCTGCCACGAAACGCGTCGACAACGTCTCCTTATTATATGTGATTAGATACCGAAAGTAGATTTTCAGAGTTTAAAATCAAATTGGCATAAAAACAATTCTTGAAACTTTTAAACACTTCTAGTAAGTTTTTTCCCCTTATAATAGACACACTGCACAAATACGATTAAACACAGTAAATAGTTCTAGTAATTTTTTTCCCAAAATTTTCAATTCTACTGAATGGTGCCCCCTCTCAACCCTTTAATGCTTCTAGAGGACTGCATCAAGGAGGCCCTATATCACCTTTTATATTCATTATAGCAGCAGAAGTTCTAGGTTGTCTCATCAAATAGCAAATAGCAACAGGGCAACTAAAAGGTCTAAACTTATGGGGACCAGATCTCACCCTCTCGCATCAGCAGTTTGTAGATGATATTATGTTATTCTGTCAGACCTTGCTAAGGGAAGAAAAAGCCATTTTGGGCAATCCTTAAAGATTTATTGGAAGCTTCAGGAACTCTGGTAAATAATGAAAAGTCAAATGTCTATGTTTTCAATGAAAACAATGCTACTAAATGATTCCAAGCTAGATCTCTAGGTTTTAAGCTTGGAACTTTCACAATGAAGTATTTGGGTTTTTTTCTCAATCTCTCCTCCCTCAGGGTAGCAGGATGGAAGGATCTCCTCACCAGCCTCCAGAAAAACCTTCAAAATTGGGCTCTTCGAACGCTCAATGCTCCCAGTCGGGTTATTCTCCTTCAACCCATCCTTCAATCCTTCCCCATATATCAGCTGTCAAGTAGAGTGGCGCCAAAAACAATATGCAACAATATGGTGAAATTTTTTAAAATCTTTCTCTGGCAAGGAGCACAAGGCACTCGTAAATGGGCTCTCCTCTCATGGGAAAATCTCATTAAAACAAAAAAAGTGGGGGGGCCTGGGAATTTGAGATCCCTATGTGTTAAATCAGGTAATGGGTGCTAAGCTATAGTGGTGATGGCTCCAAGGTGGAACTGACCTTTGGAAGCTCATTTGGGAAAAAAAATATTATAGGGAAAATAAAAGCAGATGTCACTCCTAAAGGATCAAATATCTAGAACTTAGTTGCGATCAACATAGAACTTATAGGACAACATAGCTTCTGGGAAGTTCGAGGAGGGAGGACGGCTCATTTTTGGGAGGACTCCTGGAAACAGAGGGAGAAACTATTTAGCCATTTGGACCTTGGAGAAATCTTTCTATTCATAAAAATATCCAACCAAAGATTAGTTGTTAACTACTGGTGTCGAGAGGAGGATGGGAAATGGAGAAAATGTAAGGGGAAAGGGAAATGGCGGCATGCCCCAAAAACACTACAATAGAATAATTTTGAGAAGGAAATGAAGACTAGGAAATTGGTTTTGAAAAATGGGGAAGAAATTTTGAGATGGGGCTATCGAAATAAAGGCATGTTCACCATAAAAGAAGGCTACTTTATCAAATCCAACAATCATCAAAACATGACAGTCCCAATATGGCAGAAAATATGGGGAGCCAAATTTTGGCCCAAAGTAGAACACTTTCTTTGGTTGCTAAGCCATTGTAATAACCTTACTTGGGATCAACTGCAACACAGAGGAATGCAGGGCCCTTCACTCTGCAAAATTTTTAATAAGAACGCTAAAAGTATAGAACATTTATTTAATACTTATTCCCTGGTAGGTAATCTATGGCAAAACAATGTTGCGATCTTTCAACAAACTGATAGAGATATTACAAGTATAAATGAGAAAATCATAAAATGGTGAAAAGGGGGAAACAAAAGTGAAGTTTTGAATTGATCATGGTGGTTGTCGATGGGATTTCTTCTCTAGGGAATATGGAAAGAAAGAAACCATCGAATATTTAGAGATGAAGTGAGGGATATAAACCATATATGGAAGGTGATTGTGGATAATATTCGGGAGACAATACTAGCAGAAAAATGGACTAATGAAAACTAGATGGAAATTGGTAATGAAGAGAAGATCCTCGCTAAGCTAAACTTAAAACCCCAAATTATAGTGAAATATTTATGGAAATTCAAACCGCAAAGGAAAAACCCCGTAGAAATATTCCAGTTTCCGCAAGTGGGATTTTTGAAGCTAAATTATGATGGGGTTTCCAAAGGAAACCTAGGGCAAGCAGGAATAGGAGTTTTATTTTGAAACTTTTGAGGATCAATGTATAGGGTATATGCAATTGAGGTTGGGTTTGCAACGAACAATGAAGTTGTAGTAATGGTGATTAAACAAGGACTATCAATTGTGGTTCAAGAGAATTATCATAGAATTATAGTTGAAGGTGATTCAATGATGGTTATAGGAGTATTGCGAAAACTTCAACAAGGGACCCCCTAGGAAAAGATAAGTAAAATCTAGCACACAATGATGCTAATACAGGAGATCAGCTGAATAACACAGGATATTGGCTACATGATTCCTTTACATTTCCGCAAATGGGGAATGAAGCTGTAGATTATTTAGCTAACTAGGCCTACAAGAATGAAGGTTTACATTTAGACATTAATCAAGATAATTAGGAATGGAATATAGAGCTACACCCACTACAAATCATTAGAGAAAGAGACAAACAAAGAACTAATGACCCACGATCAGGGTTCAACGTTGACATGAATGGACATATGTTGGTGCCATGGGGAGGTGCGCACCTGACCATCCATCATATCCAATAATCAATATAGTGCAGAAGGCCAGAGGACAGTACACATTTACACACTTAACCATTATGGAAGCTTGCAGAAAAGTTGGACACCAACAAATCATGTCAGAATGGAGTTGGAAAAAGAGCCTGCGGATAGGGTTAAGGCAGGTAAGGGAGCCACATCGAGGTAAGGTTCTCATCACAAAATCCATAGAACAGTCTAAGGAAACAGAGGCAAGGCTACAACGACGTCAGGTAATTTGGTATTTCATGGCTATTTCCACCTTTATCTTTCAATTTTCTATTCCTATTATTAGTAATGAGGGCGACATCAAGTTGGGAGAAGGTTGTAATGCCATGCATGAAGTTTTTTCGTTTTTGTAGTGGGTTTGCTTGCCAGTATGGAACTTTTGGTTTTCTCTTTTATAATGTTAATGAAGGGTCTTTAGCAATTGAGCCCTGTTTTAGAAGCCCGTCCTTAGTCCTCAATGCAGCTCAGTCAAGTCCTCGGTTTGGTAGAGAAACCCAGTTTAAACTCTATAGGCTTTTACATTATGGAGTAGGACCAACTTATGTCTCAACCCAGTTGGTCTACATCTTCAATTGACCTCATTGCTTCCCTATGAGCCTCATATGCAAGTCCTCTGGAACCCTCTTCTGCGGGAGGTTCATCCCACAATTTGAGCTCCTTGTAAAGAAGACTTCCATCAACCTTATGAGCAGGCTTTCATGCTCAGAAATGATAATTTCCAAACCCATATTCGCCCTTCTCAACATAATTCAACCCAGTTGGTTTGTGTCCTCAATTGACCTCATTGTTTCCCTATGAGCCTCATATGCAAGTCCTCTGGAACCCTCTTTTGCAGGAGGTTCATCCCACGTTCGAGCTCCTTGTAAAGAAGACTTCCATCAAGCTTATGAGAAGGCTTTCATGCTCAGAAATGATAAATTCCAAACCCATATTTCCATTCTCAACATAGTTCTCTGTCATGTGGTGTCAAGATTCCCTACCTTCAGTTTCTATGTTTTAAATGCCTCAGTAGTAATCTGACTCTTACCTGTTGCAAAGATATTTTATATGTCTTTGTATTTTACATGTTTTCCATTCATGTTGCTGGTTGTGCCACAACATCTAAGGATCCACCTATATATCAAGGTGTAGTGGGCTCCACCAAATTTCACCAGGATTCTGTGATTTATTTTATGTTGCCATATACATGCATGTTCCATATTTTTATAGGGATTTTAGAAGAGCTATCAGGGTCTACCTACTAGTCCAAATTGATGGCAAAAGGCCAACCTGGGAAAGGACAAGGTATCGGCAAAGGGAAGCAGAAGAAACCAATTCATAATGTGGGATCAAGTAAGCGTGGAAGGAAAACAAACAAAGAAGTTATGGAAAATATTTTTGATCTTTATGAAACTGAAAACCCAACTCAGGTTCGGAATAAAATTCAAGGCTAGGAAAGAGAGAGCAACCATGATGAAGATGACATCAAGCAGCAGGAAGCCACCATGGACTTCCTATTGGACCCCAGGAATATGAGAGGGAAGTTATCCCTTTTTCATCAATCAGTACATACATATTGGAAACTTAAATGTGTTTTGGCGAAGGCCATGACTAACATGAAAAAAACGAAAGGAAACCCAAATGTGGTTTCAGTTCTGCAACAAATCAAACAGGAAATCCAAGAAATTTCCATGTCTTAGTATCATGCAACGCCAAGAATTGGGAGAATCGAACGCCAACTTCAAGCAATGAAACAAGTAGATATGTTGATTTCTATTGTAAAGGACCGGGCTCCAACTGACTCTTATGATGGGTGACATTTTATGTTAACTGTTTTTAATGATTTTTGCGGAATTTTTTTTACAACTATAGAATAAAATTTAACTTTTATGAACATAGTAAAGTAGATATAGTGGCAAGTAGAAGGAAGAAACAATTCCAATACTAGTTGGATTTTAATTCACTTAGGTGGCCAACAGACATGGTTTCTTCTGGGCAGGTTGAGGCTACCAATGGCATCATCATATGTATAACAATCTGCTTCTTTTGATAAATAAAAAATGGAAAAGATCTACAAAATTTACAAAAAAAAGGATTATTCAAAGCATAAAATATTTATATTTTTTAACATCTAATAATTCAAGAAAAATTGGTTAATTTAACTATTTTAATATCTAATAATTCAGGAAAAGTTGGTTAATTTACCCTTATGTTTAAAAACTATAGCTTAATGTGAAATGTTGATAAAAAAGTGAAGAACAATAATTTGGTTGTGATCTTAATTCATATACCACATTTCATCATGTAATTATTTTTAAAAATTCTAAACCATATATTTCAAATAATTAAACATAATATTACCAAAATTAAATGAGAAAAATTTAAAGTTGTTAGCTTAAAATGAATATAGAAAACTTTTGTTTTGGAGGAAATTGACCTCCTTCTTCGCTCTTGTAGACTCCGGTCTCTCTCCCCTCTTGGCACTCTTTCACCATGGTCTTCCATCTCAATATATTTAAAAAATGAATGGATGCCTGATCTAAATTTGTTTTTTGAAATCATGACTTAATGGAAACTTATTTATACTCATCATAAGTTTGAACAAAGAGACACAACCTTTTAATATCAGGTTTAGTTTTTAATATCATATTTAGTTTAGGTCAAATGCTTTTAATTTTTTATTTATATAAATTACGTTTCTTAATATGGATGCTATTTAGCAGGCTCTAGGTCAAAGCCCGAACATATTTTAATTACTTTTCTCAAAAGTAGCTTCCAACCTTATTATGATATATAATTAAATTGATGATCACCTTCACCTCTTCATTAACAATAATTAAATTGATGATTGCCTTCACTTCTCCATTAGAGAGAGAAACCAGGATTAATAATAAATTTCAACACTAAAATCAATGCATCTATTTAACTTAATAGCATTGTATCTCTCTCTCTCTCTATATATATGCCTCTCTATCTCACGTCCCCAAACATACTCTCTCTTCATATCTATTTTCCTATCCCTCCTTCCTTCCTCCTCTCCCTCTCTTCTCCTTCTCTCCATCTATATTATATCCTTCTCTCTCTTCCTTCCTCTATTTATATTTAAATTAATATTAATATATAACAATACTATTAAAATTATATATATATCCCTCTCTCCCTCCCTCTTTTTCCCTCTCTCCTGCATCCATCTATAACTCTATCTTCCTTGATCTCTCTTTTTCTCTCTCTCTCTCTCTCTCTCTCTCTCTCACCCCAAAACATACACACTCTCTCTCCCCATATCTATCTTCTCTCCTATTTCTTGTTTTCTCTCTCTCTCTCTCTCTTCCCCTTTTCTTTCTTTTCTCCTTCACACTCTCCTTATTTCTCTTTTCCCGCCCACTATATCCATATATCCCTTGTCACTTCCTCTCTCTCTCTCCACCTTTCTCTCTCTATATCTTTCTTCCTACGTGCCTCTCTCTCCACATTCAACTTGGTCTCTCTCCTTCCCTCTCTCCTTATCTCTCTCTTCCTTCCTTTTTTTATATAAATATTAATATTAATACCACTAAAATTTAATATATATCGATCTCTCCCTCCCTCCCTCTCTATCTCTCTCTTCTTCCCTCTCTCCCCCTATATCTCTATCTCTATATTCCACTATCCACTACAAGGAAAAGACCCTCTAGCGGATGTTTTTGAGGAACCCCTTATAAAAATACCACATACATTCGTTTCTAGCGGAGGTTACTAGAGGAGGTTGGTGGGAAAAGGGTTTTCCAGATGTTTTCTACTCGGTACGCTTATCATCCAAAATCGCACCAGTGCTCTCTCTAAGTGAAAGCACCAGTGCACACAAAAAATTGGCACATTGGACACCATGCGCTCCGTACACACCCAACCGGTGTGTCGTAGTACTGTAGAGCATCGATGCTTCACAACTCTTCCATGCCGGTGCATCATAAAACACTGCGCCAAAATAGAAACTGCCCAGTGTGGTATTAAGAAACCGCACCGGTGCATCATAAAACACTGCGCCCAAAAAGAAATCAACTGGTGCATTCTTAAGAAAAAACACTGGTGCGCCTATAAACCAAACACACTGGATAATAGTTAAATAAAAAAAATTATGGCCAAAAAACCACATTTTTCACTTTTTTCAGTGCTCGAGAGCTCTCAATCTCCGGTGCGCTCTATAAGAGAAAGCACCGGTGCACACTAAATATTGACACATTAGACACCATCTGCTTCATACACACTTGCTCAGTGCATCCTATTACTGTAGAGCACCAGTGCTTCACAAATCTTCCACGCCAGTGCATCATAAAACATCGCGCCAAAACAGAAACCGCCCAGTGCGATGTTAAGAAACCGCACCGGTGCATCATATAGCACCACGCCAAAATAGAAACCAACTGGTGCGTTTGTAAGAAACATCACTAGTGCTCCTATAAAACCCGCACACCAGAAAAGGGTTAATTAAAAAAAAATATGGCCAAAAACTCGCATTTTTCACTTTTCTCAATGCTCCAAAGCTCTCAATCACTGGTGCGATCTACAAGAGAAAGCACCAGTCACACAAAACATTAGCACACCGGACACCGTGCGCTCCTTCCACACCCACCTGGTGTGTCCTATTGTTGTAGAGAACCGGTGCTTCACAACTATTCTGCCTTGGTGCATCATAAAACACCACGCAAAAACAGAAATAGCCCGGTGCAGTGTTAAGAAACTGCACCGGTGCTTCATAAAACACTGCGCCAAAACTAAGACCACCCAGTGCACCTATGAAAACCCGCACACTGGAACAAGGTTAAATAAAAAAAATGACGGCAAAAAACCGCATTTTTCATTTTTCTCAGTGCTCCAAAGCTCTCAAGCACCGGTGCAATTTATCCTTTTTTGAGCTTCCCTGACATCGATGCTCCCACTGCACCCATTGCACGCACTGCTGCTATGTATTTCCCACCAATCTCCAGCTTGCATTTTTCAAAATGGTGGGAAAATTTTCTTTTGCAAATTCTACTGCCAATATGCCTCCAAAAAAATTTATATATGTATATTCCTAAATACATGTATGATTTAATTAAAAAAATTTGTTTAATCGTAATGGTAGGAAACTATTAGGCAGTGGCTCTGTGAACCAAATCACGAATTTCTTCTGATGCACAAATTTCTTCAATTTCTTCTAACTCACAATTTTCTTCAAATGCACGAATTTCTTCTTCAAGTTCTTCTAACTCACGTAGAAGTAGTTCTTCGGAGCTTTCGTCATCAGAATGTGTTGAATCGATATGATTAGGAAAAAGTGAGGGTGAAACACTATTATTGGATGGTGACGGGGTGGAGTAAATTGACCTCCTTCTTCCATCTTTTGCACTCTGGATTTTCTCACCTCTTGGCACTCTTTCACCATGGTCTTCCATCTCAATATATTTAAAAAATGAATGGATGCTCGATCTAAATTTGTATTTCAAAATTATGACATAATGGAAACTTTTTTATCATCGTCATAATTTGGAGAGAAGAGACGCAACCTTTTAATATTAGATTTAGTTTAGGTCAAATGCTTTTAATTTTTATTTTATGTAAATTATGTTTCTTTATATGGATGCTATTTACCCAGCTCTATGTCGGAGCATGAACATCTTTTAATTACTTTTCTCAAAATTAGCTTCCAACCCTATTATGATATACAAATAAATTGATGATCACCTACACTTCTCCATTAACAATATCATCAAGGATTACCTTTTTATTGAGCGGAAATATGAGCAAACTCACCTGTGTTCAAATATGTAATGTCAAAGAAATGTTTGTGAGTTAAAACTGGGGTAAAGCAGATATGGGTATTGAAATTATTTTTATTGTGTATTTTGAAAACATTTAAAAAATTTAATACATATTGATTTTTGTTTTTTTTTGTTTTTTTAATTTATAATGATATTGCATTCAACTAGAAATGTATTAACTTTATTCATCTATAAATTTCAAAATATTTTGGAAATCTAAGATCAAACTAAATAAAGATACTATATCTATAAATGAAAATTCTTTCAAAGCATGCAAAAGAATTTGAGATGGCTGACCTAGAAGAAAAACATGGAAATAAGACAATAGATGACATAATGACAGAGAATGATGCACATATTAGAGAGTTGAAGGATGACCTATCCAAAGCCAATTTCCTTGTGGCTCTCCTACAGTTGAAGAAGACTTTAATGCAGCAAAGCAAGTCAGAAGAAGACTTCCAATTAGTAATAAAATCATGTAGCAGAACATAAAGGTAAATTCATCATTGATGTAGAGAAGCTAGAATAGAAGAAAATTCAAATACAACCTAGGAGACCTAAGAGAATGGAAATGGCTAGAAAAGAACAAAATGCAGAAGATCCATCTCTCCTCAAGCCCAAACTACCATAGATGACACCATAGATCCAAAAATTGAGAAGGATAAGGAGTATTGGCTTGAGAGAGTGAATGAACATATTGAGAATCTATTGGAAAAAGAAAACATGGATACCGCACTACAAAGAAATATGGCAAGACATTATTATGCTAGGAACATGGTTTGTAAAGTTAGGGTGAAAAATATAAAGAGAAAACTCAAAAAGACTCTAAGGAGACTTAAAGAGAAGAAAAACATTGACCTATTATCTAATGCCTTATTAGTGGCATGAAGACATGGAAGAGAGCAAAGAAAAGGAGATGAAATTTTGAAATTGTGTGTTTTGTGCACACAGTCCAAGGTATCCTACAGAAAGTTGCTGCTGTTTTTCTCATAGAGTCAAAATCCAAAATTTCAAGTATGTGAAGATAGCTAATGGCATAAGGATACTAGAAAATCACTTGAGGATGTTTGTAGAGTCATGAATTGGCAGAAATGATCAAAAAATGTCTTTTTGCACCTTGCTGCTACATTTTCAGGACTATTGTTTCATTTTGGACAATTAGTTTTGGGATCAAGTTTCAAGAGGTAAAAATCATGGTTTTGGATGGTTCAAAGACTCTAAGGTGTAGTGTACATTCAAAAATTTCTTCATCGGTCTTCAAAAAAGCTTAGAACCTCTTCCAAGTCATCAAAATATCAAGTCAAAGATTTGATGAGCTTTTGCTAACAACGTTTTTGGGTTATTTGATGCATTTCTATTTTTGTAGATTTTTCACTGCACATAAAGGTTAAAAGTCAAAATAGGTTGATGTAAATAGTTGTCTCATGAGTTTATATTATGTTAAACAGATTTTTTAATGATTACCATTGTAAATAATCTTGTAATCAATGCTTTGAGAGATAATCTCAATTAGTTAGCTAAAAGGGGGAAAGTTGTTTCCAACTTCCCTAGGATTTAGCAATGGATCAGATAAGTTCATGAATTATTTTGCTATGGATCAGGATTCAGCCCCTTAGAGGGGAAATCTTATTTGTCTTATATATGTACTCAAAAACAAGTCTAAAAATTGGTTGGATACTAGAGGTAGATACATTTTGGAACTAGTGTACTTGGTTTTTGGCAGAATTAATATAGAGTTGTAGCTATCTTCCTCGGATTCATGTCTTGTGGCCAGTTACATTTTTTTCATAATTTTTTTTAAGCATATTATTTTTATATGTTTCTAGAAACCATCTACACTTATTCTTATGTAAATATCTAAGTGTTAAACACAAATCATTGTTAGAAATGTTATGCTTTGTTTGAGATTATCATCTAAGTTTTTCTCTTCCAAACAATTAAATTCATGAATGTATGCTCACTTAGTTTATTTATCTGATTTCCTCATCACCATAATACTATGAATAATCCATTTGTGGCTATGAATACATCTATATTTCCTCAATTAATGACTGAAACTAATATTTTGACCTATTTGGCCTTGTTCCTTTACCTATTGCTTCACATCGAGCAAAACTTAAATCAAAATCCTACTGTGAAAACTACCTAGATTAAAACCATCATAATCTCAACCATATTTTGGTTGATTTTAGAGAGAGCCCTCCCTAATTTGGTAGGGCTAGTTTCCAAGTCAAAATTTTTGTCTATGGTTACCTCAGTAGCTTCCTTTCGCAGCCTTGGGAAGCTAGGGAGTGCTAATAATGGTCACATAAAATTCAAATGAAGGGTTTAGATTGTTCAAGTCGATCAGATGGTGGGGAAATTTACTTTCAAATCCTAACCTTTGGTTGGGATTTTATTTGCGCTCATCCCATTGTTTTTTTTCCCAACTTTCTTATGGTTAATGGTTTACAGTGGAATTCTTGAGATGAAAGTTGTGTCACTATGGAGGATATGTCTGGATTACTTGTTATCATATCGGAAGACATGGTCGTTCACCATATTTTTTATTGCTTAAATCTCTTTTGTAGATGCCATAATACCTCAGCATAAATTCCATCTTGTCATTATCCTCTACATCTTAGCAGTTTTCTTTTAGTTATGAATATTACGTGTTTATCCTAGGTAAGGTTTGGCTTTAGCTATGATATTCAGGTATGTGTTATGTAACTTTTTTTTCAATCCATTATATTTATGCATTCCTCATGCACCCTAACCAATCCATTGGCCCTTTATTTGTTTGAATTGTTTGGAATTACGTATTTTTTGTTAATGGCTTATCCTCAGGTATAAACCCTTGATTTCATGGAGTATGCAACCTAATGTTATACTTGTACAAAGTTAGAGGGATGATCTAAGATTTCTTTACCCTCGAGGATTTTGGATTTTCAGTTCATTTTCTTCTCAAACTGGTTTCACCATGGTCAACATTAGATATTGATCCTAATTTCTATGATCACCATGTTAATCTCTAACTTCTTAACTCATAACCCTATTTATCCTCTAGGGCTCGGTAAAATGTTAGTGACGAATGATCCTTGGTATAATTTTGGAATATATGTTAACCCTCTGGCTCATTGTTTATATATACACATACTACATATTGAATTACCGCACTATAATGTGCTCCTTATTTGTTATATCAACACTTATCACATATTCAATTACAAAACTATAATGCACTCCAACTTCTATACCATTCAAAATATTCAAGAGTAAAGGTTCTACTATTGGGCACTGCATAACCAATCTTGTCTTGATGCTTATTAACACCCACCTCCTGATCACATGGGTCTCACTTTGGCGGTCATATCAGATTCAAATGAAGGGGTTAGATCACTTGAGTCAATCTGATGGTGGGGATATTGTTTTTCAAAACCTAACCTTTGGTTCGACTTTTTATTTGTGATCATCCCATTATTTTTCCTTTTATAGCTTTCTTATGGTGGATATCTTACAATGGAATTATTGATATGAAAGTATTATCACTATGGAGGATATGTGGAGATTAATTGTTATCATATTGAGAGACATGGCCCTTCACTGTATTTTCGATTTCTCAAAATATAGTTTGGAGAGGCCATGATACCTAAGCATAAATGGAATTTGGCCACCTCTGTCTATGTCTCAACAGTTTCCTTTCTGTCACAAATATTACGCATTTAGCCTAGGTAGGATTTTCCTTTAGCTATGATATTCAACTATGGGTTATGTAATTTTTTTCAAGTAAATTATATCTATGCATTCCACATGCACTCTCTGTTTGAATTGTTTGGACTTACATAGGTTTTGTTAATGGCTTATCATCAGGTATCAACCCTCGATTTCATAGGGTATGAAACCTAATGTTCTACTGGTGCAAAGTTAGAGGAATGATCTCAACTTTATTTACCCTCTTTGATTTTGGATTTTCAGTTCACGACACCTTGGTGTACTTTTATGTATGCTAAGATTCCCTTTGGGTTGAGGAATGCAGGAGAAACCTTTCAGCGAGCGATGGATATCACATTTTCCAATGATAAATAGGTGTTCTTGGTCATTTATATTGATGACATAATATTTTTTTCCAAGACAGATGAAGAACACTTGCCACACTTAAAGACAATTTTCCGAAGGTGCAGAAAATTTGGCATATTACTAAATCCAAAGAAAAAAAATTTTGCAGGGCAAATCTTTCAAGGATTGAGGCAATTCAAAATCTGGATTCTCCTAGGAATAAAAAGGAAATTCAATCATTCAATGGTAAGATCAATTTCTCAAGGAGGTATATTCCTAACCTTGCTAAAAATTTAAGGATAATCACTAATATGTTAAAGAAAAGAAATGCGGTGAAATGGTCCGATGAGCGAGGAAAATCATTTAATTAAGTCAAGTTTGTATTGTCCCATGCTCCCATCCTTATCAACCCGAATTATACGCTAGACTTTATCAAATTTTCCTTTTCCTCTAAACATACATTAGTTGTTGTCCTCATACAAAAGAAAGATCAGAAAATAGAGCGACTGATTTCCTTCTTTATTAGGAAAATAAGGGATGGGGCTCTGAAATATAATATCATTGAGAAGTAGGAATTGGCACTAGATAAATATTTGAAATACTTCTAATTTTATGTCCTTCATTCACATGTTCTTGCCTATATTTTGAATGTTGTTGTCAAGGTTTTGTTAACACAGAATGATCCTGAAGGCAGACGTGGTAAGTGGATATTAGTTGTGATGGAATATGATTTAGAAATAAGACCTACTAAACTAGTCAAAGTGTTGAAAATGTTGTCATTGATGGAAAAGGAGATGACAAAGGAGGAGCACCTGAAACATCATTCAAGGGACAGAGAGGCAGCAGAAGAAACAAAGGAATTGAAGCAGAAGCAACAAAGGAATTAGAGACAGAGTAGTGGAGTTGAAAAGGCCTGAAGGAGTGTAATACAGAGGTTTATTCATGAATTAGGGGTGTAATACAATTTGTAGATGAATTATTGAGCAATTATTCATTAATTGAGTTTGTATGGAATAGACTTTGATTGAAGACTAAAACCCTATGGTAAAGACTTAATATGCTTGGGGATGAGTTGGAGCATTGCTTAAATGGCAGAAGAAAGATGGAGAGAGGCAGATAACCTCTTCAGTAATAGAATAGGAGAATAATGGCCATCGATTTGAAAATCTGGCCTGTCATGAAATTGTAAGAATTTGTTTGAGATTTATCGCCTGTATAGACATATATATATGTCTATACAGGCGATAAATCTCAAACAAATTCTTACAATTTCATATATATGTTCATGGAAGAACTGTCTTGAATTAAATGTGTTTGGATGGGATTAAGCCCTGTTTGAATGTCTTCGAATTTCAATGAGTACCTTTGGATATGAATAAAAGAGACTATTGGTTATTTTCTGTGTGGAGAATGCCTTGCATCCTTGTGCATTTTGTAAGTGAGACTCAGAATTTGGAACACGTTTACCCTGTAATTGGTTTAATGATGCGCTATGCATAGACAGAGTGAATCCTAAGGTCTAATTTCAGTGTTAAATAGCAAGTGCTCATAGTCTGTGTATGAGAAGTTGGATCCTTGTGTTCGCTATGTGCGTGAGAGTTCAGTCCCTTTGAAATAACTGGATTGTATGTGCTTGTGTGGAGGATATACAAATTCTATGGCGAGAATTGTATGGTGAGACCCTGTAACGGAGTGTACGATAACCTCTGTGTGGGAATTTTAGTCTTGGTTATCAAAGAAATGGTGTCGAGGAACGGTGGATGTATTGATCACGCAGTGTATTGAATCAGCGTTGAAAAGAGTTCTCACAAAGGCTGAGATCGAACTGTCAAATAAAACCCTGAGCGGAACCTGGAGCGAAGGGGATGGAACCTTGCGGGAGTGCACAGTAAAAGCAGTTTCCTAGGTTTCATCGCACCGCTTTAGGCGAGTAAGTGGTAATCTTTGGTTGGGCAGCGATTCCACAAGATTGTTGACATGTGGCATAGGCGAGGTTGGAAAACCGCCCGTTAAAGTTCGTCCATCGCGCATTATCATTCGCGCATGTTGGTCGAGCGATATCCATTGGATTGCATGAGGTAAGGGATCGTGGTAATGGCCATCGGATGGGTGTGTGAATTAACAAAGGTGCGGTGCATGTGGTTGATTGGTTATTGATTGTATGTGTGGGGCCCAATCAGACATGTATTAAGGTTTATGGGTTTAATCCAAAGTTGGGATTATATGCGATGATATATATAAGCGATGGTTAATCTTTTATTAAAGTCAGTATATATGTATGAGCGAATGTGCACATATGGCCACATTCGAATGCTGTGTGAATATTCATATGACGTCGTTGAGTTATACACAAGTGCATAATAATCAAGGTATGATCTGGCATAACGTTGGGTTGCGGCTCTACTGCTAACTATAGTGAGGAATATATGCATTGATATAGAGCGCATAACATAAGGGACTCGGGATTAATATCTCAAATCTCAGAGATTTGAGATATTAACACTCTCAGATTTAAATTTAATTGAATTTTCCAGCGTGGAATTAAAGAGAAGTGTGAGATTTCCCGGATTGGGAAAATGATTGGGAAATGAAATTTTGGGATGCATTTACACACAGTTAAGTGAAATATTGAAAATTACTGGGAATATGGTTGATTTATTCACACTTCAGATTTAAGCATTGAAACTGCCAGCGTAGAACAAAGCAGAGATTGTGGGATTGCCCGGACTTGGGAAATGATTGGGCATGAAACTTGAATGCAACTATGGAAAAGGAAAAAGAAGAGGAGAGCATGCAGAGATACACAGAGATTACAGGTTTGATAGGAATATGTACAGGAATGAGTTGGACAGGTGAATAAGCACAAAAAACAGGGAATATGCAGATGACAGTGAACAAAGAGTATGCAAAACAGGTTCTTAACAGCAACAGGAAAAGACAAATCCAGTAAAGCCAAAATCCAGAAAAGGAGTTGAGTGAAATTGAAATATTTTATTAAAAATGTGAATGTAAATGTTGTAATTATTTTTATTGTTTGTGATGTAAAGGCAAGTATCCTAAGGAAAAGACAAAATCCCACTATAGCATGAAATTTTGTACTTATTATTATGATTTTAAATTGAGTTGGATAAAGAAATGAGGAGGAAGAAGACCAAGGGGCATGACCATCCATTTCGAATTCCTAGATGAAAACAAACAGTCATCAAGAAATTTCTATAAGTAATATCATCTTGATATGCAAAAAGGAAGTTGGTTTAGAGGTTAGAGAGAGTGAGTGAAGAGAATGCATAAATGAAGAAGTGAAGTAGAGAAGAAGGAGGAGCTGAGCAAAGAAGAAGGAGAAGCTGATAAAGAATCTGAAAAGATGCAGAGATGATACACGGCAAATAAGAGAATATATGAACAACAGAGCAGATGGAACAGAACAGAGCTGATATCCAAGGTAAATCAGCAAGTGTTTCTCTTTTGAAAGAGTAAGGAAGTTGGAGCTTCCTTATCAAGTTGTAGCTTGATAGATGTCAGTTGTAGCTGACTGAGGTTGGAGCCTCCTGTAGGTTGGTGCCTGCAGAAAATAGATGGGAGTTGGTGCTTCCACATCAAGTTGTAGCTTGATAAAATGTCAGTTGTAGCTGACTGAGGTTGGAACCTCCTGTAGGTTGGTGCCTGCAGAAAATTAATGGGAGTTGGAACTTCCTTGCAAGTTGTAGCTTGCATAATTGAGATTCGAGCCTCCTGTAGGTTGGTGCCTGCAGAAAAATAGTGGTGAGAGGGATTTGGAGCTTGCCTTTGCATCACAACAATAATAAGATGTGGTTTTCTCCCTTTATGGTTTTCCACTTATATCTAGTGTCTTTGTGCATGTGTTGATGTGATTTATCTAATCTGCTTAATGCTTGTTGCTCACATATTAAGACTGTTGTTACATTAACAAATCTGTTTGATACTTGCTGCTCACTAATAAAGATTGCTCACATATTAAGTTGATCATGAAGTAAAGGTGTAAATAAGTTTTAAGAGAAAAGTTTTAAAAGTCCATGTATGTGTTAAACTGATTCACCCCCCCCTCTCAGTTTAACTAAGGGTTCAACACAAAGGACAGGGCTTAGCTAAGCTCATGGAAAGCTCTAATTTACATGTCCTCCACTGGGTTTGTCCAAGATTAGAGGTAGATTTCTGAAATTAAAGGCTCTTAAGTATTGTATTCTTAGTAATTATCTATATTGGAAAGATCTGGGAGGGGTTTTATTAAATTGTTTGGTAGAAAGTGAAGTTGAGAAAGTGATGAATGATTTCGATAAAGGTGATTGTGGTGGTCATATTTTTGGAAAACTACAACAAATAAGATATTGAGGGATGGCTTCTATTGGCTGAGTTTGTTTTCATATGTATAAAATTGTCATGAGTTGTCATGAATGCCAAGTTTTCCAAGGAAAGATAAAATTGTTATCATTTCCCTTGAAACCAATTGTAGTTCAAGCACCCTTCTAGCAGTGGGGGCTTGACTTGAATGGTGAGATTCATCCTCCATCATTAGCTCAGCAGCTCAGCATAAGTTCATACTTACTGCCACCGACTATTTCACAAAGCGGATTGAGGCCATCCCCACGAGACAAGCTACTAACACGTTAATTATCCAATTTATGGAGAGTAATATTCTGTCCCATTTTGGCTGCCCGCAGAAAATCATTACTAACAATGCAACAACCTTCAAATCCAAAAATATGATAGAATTTCGTGATACATGTCATATAAGACTTAGGAATTTTACAACATATTACCCTCAAGGTAATGGGTTGGTAGAGTCATCAAACAAGTCATTGGTTAACAAAATAAAAAAAAAAATTGCGAGAGAACAAAATATTTTTTCACAAAATTTAATTAATGCTATATGGGTAGAGCACAAATAAATGTAGCGACATGTCACCTTTTAAGCTAGTCTATGGTGTAGATACAGTTTTTCCAAATTCCTTAGTAGTGTCGGTGATGAAAATCCTACAAGAGATTGATAGTGAGCCAAATGAAATTCAGCGAAGAATTAATCAAATGATCCACTTGCAGTGGTCCAGGGAAGAAGTTTTCAATAACACCTCAAAGCTCCAGAAGAAGATGAAGAATATTTATGATAGGAAAACTAAGGTCGATGATTTAAACTTGGGAAATGTTGTTCTCCGATGTGGTGCCCGAAATGAGAATAAAGGAAAACATGGTAAGTTCAAGAACATATGGAAAGGACCCTACAAGATTTTATCATTTAGAGGGAATAATGCTTATTTATTAGAAGATCTTGATGGAAAAGCACTTCCACAAGGACCAGTGAATGGTAGACTCCTCAAACACTATTTTACTTGATCTTGAATAAAAGGTTTCATTTCCATTGTAAATAAAATTTTTTATGCTGCCAAAGAATGAAGGAGATGTCAAAGAAGTTTGAAGCCTGAAGACAAGGCTATAAGGATTATTTTATCAACTATTATCTTTTTAAAGTTGAAAATTCAAGTCAGTTTTTGAGTGAAGTTAAATTTGTTTTTGGTTTTCTTAGTTTAGTTAGTGAGTCATTTGAGTTTCAATTTTTTTTCATGTGAATACATTTCCCAATAAATAAGGCTTCTTGGTCTATGGTTTTCTTGACACCTCCTAAAGGAGCTAGCATCCCCATTGGAGCCAATGTTAGAGTCCTATAGTCATAATGATCAAATTTACTCTTTTCACTATTGTTAGAGTCTTAAGTCAATTTATTATGTTTTCAAATAAAATGTGACATGTATATTTATTGTCAAAAGGTTCCAAGTCATTTTATATGTGTCATTTATACTCCCTCCAATTATTCAAGGTCACAAACAATCATCATGGTCATTATCATAATTTCCTGTCATACATATGATATTCATCATTATCTCAGTCATCATTCTGAAAAAGGGAGTCTTGTCATCCATTATGGTCATCAGGAAGTTTCATTATGGGAGTTACCAATTAGGAAAATAAAGTGCTTCAAAGAGAATCAAAGTACATCTACATCGCATGGAGATGTAACACTTCCTATTGAAGAATATTTCTACCAGTACCAGTTACATCATTAGCCACTATTTCAAAGTACAAATGATGTCATCATTTCACTATGAGCCAAAAATAGATTTTATTGTTATCAATCAGCATAAAGACACTTCAAAATCTCATTTCATCCTTCTAAAAAGTTCTAGAGATCCCTTTTACCACTTTTATACTTGCCATAGCCATTAGAACTTTGAATTTTTCTACCACTATCATATTTCATCTCCTTGTTTCATTTTTGGAGGAGCTTGTTGTGCTTTTCATTTGGAGACCAAAGGTGTTACACAAAATTTTATTATTGTCCCTGCAATTCCCGTCCTGCACATTGGAGGATCATTTCTGTGACTAATAAGAAGTGTCATGCCTTGCAAAGACCATCATTGCATCCCTTTCCATGAGGACAACATTCCTTCTATTGAAAATTCCCTGAGAATACCTTCAGAAACACATGTTTTTGCCTTGGTGCTAGTAGCCCATTATTCCCTCGTGCCAATAAGTAAGATTAACACTGGACCCTGCGCCAGCTGGCACTCTATCCCAGTTAGCTTGTGCCAGCTGGCACTCTATCCCAGTTAGCTATCCGTGCCAAGATGTTTATGGAATGTTTTCTAAATATAGAGGTGTAGTTTCTATTCTAAAAACTTCACGGGCGAGTCAGTTGGAGTGGTTCGACTGAATAACCACCGACTCCCTCCTTTGGCCTCTTGTTTCCATCTTTTGGAGAAACCTCCCAAAGGATAAGGCCTCCCTTCCACAATTGTAGGGATTCTAACCTCCTCCTTTCCCTCTATAAATAAAGTTAACTCTAATGCACAAACTAGCTGAAAAAGTTGAATAGAAAGTTGAACAAGCATATTCGAATTGCTAAAGAGATAGAACAGAGAAAGAGACCCTTTGTCGAGAGAGAGATCTTAGGCTTGTGTCCTCACCTTGTCTCTATTCCTGACGATCATTCGAGACGTGCTTCAGCTGAACCCCGCTGAAGGAGGTTGCGATGTCAAGGCTCTGGTTGTAACTATTTCTTCTATTTATACATATACATGACTATTGTTTGGTTCCCATATTGCGTTATATGGTTTATTTGATGCAATATGCTTAACCCTCCTTGACTAGTTAGTAATTATGAATGAGATCATTTTTTCGTATGATGCTCTTGTTTTCTGATCTTCGTGCAAGTATCCATGCATCGTTGCAGAAGGATCGTGACCTACCCAGACAAAGATCAAGAGGTCACCACAACGATAGCCACGACAACAATGTTGGACTCCAGGTAGGCCAATCTACCTCATCCTTTTCATTCGTTAATTAGGAACCTACACTTTAGCTTGTCCCTTTGTTACTAGACCCACTCTAGGGCTAGAGGGATTGTATTTGTCCGTAGAGAGGATTTACTTGTGTAAAAAATTGGCAACACCGCTGGGGATAAGTGTGAGTTTGTCGTTTCATCTTTGTCGAGTCAACTTTGGTCATTTTCTTTCTTGTCTGTCTTTTCTGAATTTCTTGATTGTTTAGAATCTTCTTGTTTAGCTCCAGAGTGTGAAGATTGACCTCTGCTCACTGGTTTTCCCATTTTCCCATAGATATCCGGCTTGATGCACTTTTTGTTTGCATAGTCATGCTAGTTGGCACCTGTTGCTTTTGTTGTAGTGATGCCAACCCTTGTTTGGCATATATTACTGCCTCATAGTCACGATGAATCTTGTAGGGTTTGGTTTCACATCCTTGTTGAGTTTTTGATCATTTATGCTTGACCCTGGGTTTTTTATTGGATTTGAAACTGAGTTTTTGGGATTTTTTTGACTGTTGTAGGCTTTCTCTTCTCAGATGTTTTTCCATTATCTCATCGGTGCGGTTTGTAGCCCTAGGGTTTCTAGGTGTCTTTCGCTCACTAAGCCTTTTGATTGAAGATTGAGCCTTTTTTGGTTTTTGTCAGTTCAGTTCCCTGATAAATTGCATTAGTATTTCTTAATCCTTTTTGTTTGGTCTATTGAACGATCACTTCAATTTTTGTTTGACTCTCCATCCCATCATCTCCAAGCATAGACCACATTGCTCATTTGGGTCATTTTGAAAGCCTTCTCTTTGTTTGGAAAGAGTGCATCATTGGTTTGAGTGTTTTTTTGTGTTTGTATTGCTTTGATTGAATCATTCAATTTAGATCTCTACATTCGCGATACTCAGAACTAGTGATTTCTTTGTTTTTTAATATAATTAGTACATTGTGTGCTTCATTTCATTGAAAAATCAAAAAATTGTGTTCTTTCATTTGCATGAAAAATGAAAAGTTCTTTTACATAACTAGCGCATGATGAACTAGGAAAGAGTTTTTTGTTTTTCGTTTGATTGTATTAGATGCATTAGTGGACTTCTTCATATGATTTCATTGTTTTATATTGTCTGAAAGATATATATCCTTCTCTTAATTAGCATTCATCGAATGGAAAATGGTGTTCTTTTGCATATAGCGTGCATTTAGGAAATTTGAGATCAAAGTTCGGTAGGGCCTTGAAACTTAAACATTAATTGAAGATCAACTATAAAATAAATTGAATTAACATAAGGAAGTATTGGAACCTAACACAAACATTTTTTAGGGGTCTAGGTAGAGACGTGTTCCGACGTCTTTAAACCTAGTAGCTGTTGTTCGTCATCTGGCTTTAGACAGCGCTAGTACGGACTTTTGCTCCCCGTACTGTCGAGTATATAGAGGGAGACCCCTATAGGTTCAAATCCTTTATCCATAGGAAGTTGAGTCTGCCGCCCTGTAACTGTGATACACCGAACACATCATTCGGGGAGACTACCTGCATGTACGTTAAGTCCTTGGTAATTTCGCTTTCATTTTATCACCAAGGTGTATACGGCAGTTCATGGAAACTTGGTACACCCTCTTGCTTAGATTACCTTAATAGTCATTTCGATCTTTTCGTGCCTCCTTAAAAAGAGAAGATATCATCGAGCACTTGTCCTTTCACGCTCATTTAAAATTGAAAGTGACTAGAGTCATCTTTTGTCTGTTTCTCGACTCTTAAAACATGAAACAACAAAGTCTAGTTTCAATTTCATAAAATTAATTACCCACGATCACATGCCCGTTAAAATTTTGTTACTTGGATTGTTTTTGTTTTTCCTTAGACTTTTATCTTGAAGCCTTTGATTGGCTATCTCGTTTTCCTTCATGTGTTGAAATATTGTCACAGTGGCAGAACCACCAGTTTCGTCATCTTCTTCACTGCCTCCTAGTGATAGTCCTCTTTTGGACGTTTCTTTTGAAACCCCTTAGTCCACTAGGTCTGCTGAGTTTTGGTAGCTTATCCTCCTGACCGTCTTGCCTCTCGCTACCTGATCTCCCCCTTAAGAGTCATTTGAGTTCAATTGGCCTCCTCTGGGTGCTTGGTCTCGTTTTGGGGATGAGGAAGAATTTCCTCCTCTTACTTCGGGATCACCTTTTTTAGCCACTGCTTTATCTCCTAGTCCTCGTAGTCTTTTCGAAGATCTTACAACCTCATCAAACATGGATTCTTCGAGTCCTATTGGCAGTGAAGGAATGCCTATTTCTATAGGAGAATTTCAAATTTTCCCTAAAGATCTCCCTCGTGGTTCTAATTAGTCTTCCCCTTCATCGGTGTCACTTCCACCCGATTATCGGACTCTGAGTGAAATTATTTTTGTTGTTGTGTCCATAGCATAGTCCAATACATTGACTTCTCTGAGGAGTTTGGTCCTTCCTTCATTAGGAATGTCACCTTGGACACCTAGTTCGTCGGCTGTCATCACATCTGTTTCGGTTTGACCTATCGTCTATGTGGCTTCGTCTGCATCGGTTGTTACACATCAGTCGTCAAGATATTTCCACACTCGCAGATCTATCTTTATTAATCCCATGTGGCCTGTCAATCCTGTCCCAAGTAAATGACAACCCTGCGCTGTGGAGGCCATGCTTGCTTCAAGTGCAGCTTTGACTGCCCTTATGATTCTTGGTGGCCTTAATTTTGAAGAGTATATGTTCGTTGTTCAACAACAGAACTCTCAGGGTTTTCAGCAGCCCCAAGCTCCTGTCAATCCTTTGCATCACTATGATGTCTACGATAATCCTATATATTTTCCTCCTATCGATCCAAATCACACTGTTTATCTACCTCCGACAGATCCTTATTAGACTATTCCTTATCAAGGACCTCTTATTCAACAGGGACCATATGGTTTGCAAGGACAACCCTTACAGGGTCAACCTTTGGTCCTTCAACCCTACGGTCCTTCTAGTCAGCCTCAATATCAATATCAACCAGGAGCATCTTACGTTCCTGGGGGGAAAATTTATCCACCACAGGGACAACCTCTTGTAAAACAGCAACAACCGTATTTTCAGTATGGCCAAAATTTTGTACAATGAGGACAACCCTACAGTCTTGCTCCGGGTCAACCTGGTTACCAGGGGCAACTTGGTCCATCGCAACCATTGGGCCAACCTCTTCCACAAGGGCAGCCAGGTGGCCCTTAGTATCTAGGCCAACCTACTCCGCAGGGAAAGCCTACCCAACCCCAATAGCCAATTGAAGCTACTCAACTAGATTAGCAGCTAGTTCAACCTGCTCAATAGCCAGTTTAATATGTTGAGTAGCCAGTTCAACCTGCTCAAAATCTGGTTCAGCCTGTTCATCCCACTCTGCAGGGTCCGCCTTCTTAGTAGGGTCCCCTTGCTCAGTAGGGCCCACCTGATCAGTAGGGTCCACTTGCTCAACCTCAAGGCACTTATTACCCTCCTCAACGTCAATATCAATAGGTATATTGTGCGCCCCAAGGTTTCACTTATTACCCTCAAAATTAATCCCAGTTGGTGTATACTCAACCTCAACTCAATTCTTACATTCTGCAACAGAATCCATACATTGCCCAGCAAGGATATCAGTGGTATGCTCAGAATCAATATCCTCGTCCTCAACCCTAGTATGGGCTGAAATATCAAGCTTATAACCCCTATGGTCAAAATACTCTAGCACAAAACATATGGAGGCATAATTTCTCTCAGACTGGGTGGAATGTTAACACAGGTCCTTATCAGAGGCCTCTAATGCCTTTTAATCCTCAATTACCATTTCTCACTACGTTGGAACTACCTGATGTGTCACAGTTAATGAACGATCTGATTCCTCATAACTCGTATTGGCCTCTGGTTTTGACCAAGATTCTTGGTGATTGTCCTAAGTTTGAGGGAAATTCTGGAGAAGACCCCCAAGCACATGTTATGACTTACCACTTGTGGTGTTCCTCTAACTCTTGGGTTGATGATTCCATTCGAATCCATATTTTCCAACGGACTCTTACTGGTGCCGCTGCAAAGTGGTACATTGATCTACCTTGTGGCATCTTTCAAGACTTCAAATCTTTAGCCATGGTGTTTCTTACGCATTTTCAGTTATTGGTTCGCTATGATATTGGGACACACCTCCTCATATCCTTGAAACGAGACCAAGCTACTCATATCTCGGATAATATTCATGAATGGAGGCGCCGCCATCCCTTGATCAAGTTTGAGATTCCTGATCAGCTTCTAAATGATTGGTTCACTACCTCATTTTTCAATCAAATCGCTAAAGACATAGATATGGGGGCATGTGTAACCGAATAACACACCATTTCTCATGCCCAGTACCTTGATCTTGTGTACTCTCAGTCTGGCATGTTGTATGATATCTTGCCTGATGCTCCTTGACCTGGAAATTCTAAAGCACCATTGACCCCATCCTTCAACAATATTATTGGTTCCATGTCTCAGACTTCAAGGAAGTCTTCTCCTTAAAATATTGGGAAGCAAAAGTCTAATCCTTCCAATGATGCTGCTTCACATCCCACCCCGAATTCTGGTAAAACCATGGAATTCAATGTTGTTCAGACCAATCCGACAGATAAAACTTCCAAGGGGAAAAAGAAAGGTAAAGGTAAAGCCAAAGATGATACCCTGAAACAAGATTCTCAAAAATCTCTTGTTGATGATGGTTCATAAAGCAAGCTGAAGTACCCTTGCTTGATTTGTGATGAAGAGAACTACACCAAGGATTGTCCTCAATGGTTTGAAGTGAGCAGATTTCTCAAAGGCACCCAGCGAACTACGGTTGTTCTTAAAGAACCTTTTCCATCTCAGCAGACCCAGATGGTAGAGCAACCCCAATCCTTTGCCCCATTTGGCTATCATGTGTCATGATGAACAGTTCTGCATCTGTTTCTATTGCTAGTCGATCAAAAGATTATACTGAATCACATTAGGCAATGGGGAAGGAGATCACTGATGGTCCTCCTCCTCCACCTGCTTCTGGCCCTCTTTAGATTGAAAGGCCCAGTACTGAGCCCGTTGTATAGACACCTTCCAAAGGTGTAATCCGCAAGTATTCTTACAATCCAAATGCCCGTGTTGCTCAAAATTATAGTATTGTTGAGGATTTGTCTTAGGCGCCATCTGCAATGTCTGTATTAGAAGTAATTTAGAGTTGTCTGTCTCAACAGAAGGCTTTGTTATCTGTGATTGGCGGGGTTGATCCTGTTGATACTAGCCTTCTCACTTTCAATTTAGAGAATTTCATTCCACGACTTCTGCACCAAATTGCTCTCCTCATACAAGTTTGTATTAATGGTCTGAATATCCATCGAGCAGTTGTGGATGAGTGTGCATCCACGTGCATCATGTCATCTACTTGCTGGAAAGCCATTGGTTCTCTAGACTTGAATTCATCGCCAAATGCCCTTGAAGCATTTAATGGAAGTGAATATAAACCTTTAGGTTTTCTTGCTAGTTTAATGATTACTCTAGAAGGGAAGATGGTTAATGTCAAGGTCGAAGTATTTGACACCAAGCTAAATTACAATCTTCTCCTCAGTTGCAATTGGACTCACGCCATGTTGTGTGTTCCATCCACTCTCTTTTATGTTTTGAAATTTTGATACAAAGGAAATATTTTCATTTTTATTCAATTGTCATTCTAAACTTCTTCTTCCGTGAACAACGTTCCATATGTGGATGAGATTCCTACTCCCTACGAGAGCATTAGGTTGGGTCTCTTCAAAGGTCCTACCCTCATGGGTATTTTTACGAGAGCGTTGGGCTGGGTCTCTTCAAATATCCTGCCCTCATGGATATTTTTCCCCTTCCTCCACCCAACACTATTCAGATCAATATGATCTCTCAGTATGATGACTCGTGGATCATCCCTTCGCCTGAAAAGATCAATTATTTTGGAGATTTGATGCCATTAATTCCAATTTAGATTGACTATTGTGAACTTATTTCGGCTTCAAAACCTTCGCCTCATGATCCTTTGAGCATGTCTCTTGACACTTATTCTCAATCCCCTTGGCTCGGTGATTCATATTTGCTCGATCCATTGCAAGAGATATTTCCCTCCAATGAAGCCATCGTGGAAACTATGCCTCTCGAGGATCTTATGTGGGACGATAGTCATCATCATTCCTCATTCATTCCTGGCCTTGGGGCCATGTCTACGTATCTTGAGAGGTTTGAATCTTAGGTTCCTTCTCCTCCACTTCAAACACAAATTCTGACACATGAAATTTTTACGGAGGGTAACTTGAGTAATATCACAAAAATGATGGCTATCGACATTTCTGTCAAACTGGTAATTATCGAGAACATCCATATAGGGGTCACCTGTTATCCATATGAAGTTCATGTTTATACTAGCCTTTTCTGTGAATTTTGTGACGTATTTGCATGGTCCTATGAAGAGATGCCCAACATCGATCCTAGTATAGTGGTGCATGAGATTCCTACCTACCCTGGTTCGAAGCCTGTTCGTCAGCGCCTTCATCCTGTGCACCCTAGAGAGGCTACCGCCATTAAGGGTGAAGTTGAAAAGCTTCTCAAAGATGGTTTTATTTATCCGATTCCCTTGACAGAATGGGTCTCTAACATTGTTCCTATGGATAAAAGACAGGGTACCATTCGGGCCTGTGTTGATTATCATGACATAAATCGGGCCTATCCTAAGGATAATTATCTTACTCCCTTTATCGATCAAATCATTGACGATTGTGTCGGGAGTGAGAATTTTTCCCTCATGGATGGATTTTTTGACTACAACCAGATTAACATTCTCCAAAATGATTAATATAATATTGCCTTCATCTGTCCCTAGGGTACTTTCGCGTATAAGAAGCTCCCTTTTGGCTTGAAAAATTCTAGGGCCACATTTCAGCTAGAGATGTCGTATGCTTTTCACGATACTAAGCACATCGTTCAGCCTTATATAGATGACCTTCTAGCTCATTCAGCTAAGTGTAAAGACCATCTTGACCATATTCATCAGATATTTCTTCGTTTTCGATGCTACAACATTCGGCTAAATCCGCACAAGTGTGTCTTCTGCGTCGATTCCGGTAGAAAATTGGGGTTTATCGTGTCCAAAGATGGGATTCGCCTCGATCCAGTCAAAGTTGAGGCTATCATTAATCTCCCCTCTCCATCCTCATTACATCAGCTATAGAGTCTGGAGGGGAAGGCTAATTTTCTACGCCATTTTATACCTAACTATGTCGAAGTGGCTAAAGGATTCACGTGATTACTAAAGCAGGGCATCCAATTCCTCTGGGATGAGATCGCTCAAAAATATTTTGATGCATAGAAGACGTTGTTTATCAACGCTCCTCTGTTGCATCCTTCGAACTATCATGATGATTTTCCCCTCTATTTAGTCATTGTTTTCATCACGATTGCCATGGTTTTGGTGCAAGATGATGATGACGGTGATAATCATGTTATCTACTACCTCTCTCATAACCTTCTCGATACCGAAATGTGCTATGCACACATTGAGAAGTTAGCATTAGCTGCGGTTCAAGTAGTTCAATGTTTTTGTCATTACATTTTGTTGTGTACTGTGACTGTGATTTCTGAATGCAACCCCATGACCTATATATTGTCTCGACAATTTTTGGGGGGAAAATACTCGAAGTGGATTTTCATCCTCCAAGATTTCTATTTGGAATTTACTACTGCCAAGTCAAAGAAATCATTAGTCTTTGCCGATATGATCTGCTCCCTCCCTACTGACTTTTCTCTGTCTGGTTCTGAGGAATGCATTCCAGACGATACGCTTTTTCTGATTAGCACCCTCAATCCTTGGCATGGTGATATCATCGTATATCTTCAGACTTCTACCTTTAGATCTTAGTTGACGAAGGATGCTCGTTGATGCATCCATCATCAGTTTCAAACTTATCGTATAGTCAGAGACACACTCTACCACATCGAAGTAGATTCCATTCTCCGCCGATGTTTGACTCTCGAGGAGGCTGAGAAAGCTTTGAATGATTGTCACAGTGGTGCCTGTGGCAGTCACATGTCTGATTATACCACTCCATAGAATATTCTTCATGTTAGGTATTTCTGGCCCTCTATCTTCAAGGAATGCATTATTGTTGTCCGTAAATGTCATGATTCCCAGATCTATCAGCACAAGATGCACGTGCCGCTACACATCTCCACCCTATCATTACCGTTGGTCCCTTTGCCAAGTGGGGCATCGATTTTATGACGTGTAACCCTCACTCGGCCAAGGGCCATTCTTCTATTATCGTAGCCATTGACTACTTCACTAAATGGGTCGAAGCAATGCCTACACTTGCGGCTGACGGTAAGACAGCAGCTCAATTCATATTCAATAACATCATTTCTAGGTTTGGTGTCCCTCAAGCCATCATTACCGATCATGGTTCCCATTTTTAGCATTATATGGTTGCGGAGCTAACTTCCAGGTTGGGTCTCCGTCACGACAGCTCAACGTCATACTATCCTCAGGCCAATGGCCAGGTTGAAGCTGTGAATAAGGTTCTTTTCACCATGCTTCAATGTACTATTGGGATGCACAAATCCAACTGACATCTCATGTTATTTTCAGCTCTTTGGGCATACCAAACCTCAGTTAAGGATGTGACCAGATTTAATCCTTTTCAACTTTTTTATGGTCTGGAAGCTACCCTTCCGATTGAGTGTGAAATACCTTCGCTCAAATTGGCTTTTGAATTACTGCCCAACACTTCACCTAAAGAAGAGCATCTCCTATACTTAGAAAGGTTGGATGAAACTCGCCGCTTTGCTTCTTTGGTCATCGAGGCACAAAAGAACCGGGTCAAAGCTCATTTTGACGAGTCGGTTTCCCCTCTCTCCTTTGTAGAAGGAGACCTCGTCCTCCTGTATGACCAAGCTCATGATAATTTGGGGGCAAGAAAATTTCAACCCATGTGGCATGGGCCCTACATTCTTAAACTTGTTTTGAAGAATGGGGCCTATGAGCTCATTGATTACAAAGGTCATCCTTTAGATTAGCCCAGAAATGGGTTGTATCTCAAAAAATATTATGAATGATTCATTCGTGCATGTTTTATGTACATAGGTTTTCTCTTCATTTTTGTACATTTTTTGGCTTGGTGTGCTTTGCGAGTGTTTTCTTGCTTATTGGGTTGTTGCTTATTGTGTAGATGTCTATTACCCCTTATGTTGGTTTCACGGATGGTGCTTCTTGCACTACACAGAACTTGTCTTCAGCAGCCTGGGTGATATATGATCCTGCTGGTGAATTGACATATCTACAAGGTATTTTTCTAGGATGAACTACAAACAATTTCGATGAGTATAGTGCTATCATTGAACTGTTAACTGAGGCGATTACCCTCAGCATTAGTGCATTGGTTGTAAATATAGACTCATAGCTTCTTGTTCTTCAACTTAATGGGCATTATTTAGTTAGAAAACCTCACATTTTAAGATTGTATCTACATGTTCATTTGCTGGAAATACATTTTGATTATATCACATATCAACATATTCCTAGGCAAAAGAATGCATTAACTGATACAATGGCTAGCATTGTATTTGATAGACATTTGTTTAATCTGTAAAATCATTATCACATGTAAAAGATCCATGTAGGAAAATAGATGTATATATATATATATCGAATGTTTGCATTAGCGTGCATCATAAGTTCAAAAATAGGTGTGTTTTTGTTGCATCATGAGACATCATGTATCTCAAAATATGCATAAATAAAGCCCAGGCATCTAATCGGCGTGATGATCATGATAGCATGTTATTGCCCATAAAAGCTGCCTCAGCAAGTGGTGAACTCATTTTGACACCCCTATAGTGTGTCTCTGATATGCACGAGGAACATTGTCGAATCGCGCATAGTCCGGGACCCCATGGGTGATTCCCTCCAAATTGCGCACGATCTCCTCCTCCTCACCATGAGTGGCAATATCAATGTCGCGAGGGATTCGCCTAACTATCAGAGACATACCTGCAGGTCTCTTTGGGCCTACATTTGCAAACGCATGGATTAAATGTCAAAACATACATACCAAAAAAAATTCATAATACTCATGAAAATTAAAAAATGAGTCTTACCAAGTGCTTCATCTCAATCCTCTCCTTCTGGGAGTGGGAGATCCAGATCACCAGTCAATTTTTTGGCAGAGTAGGGCCAGTCCTCCACGAAAATCAACTATCGGTGAAGCCAATAAAAGAACTTCGGTCTCCAGGACATCTGTTTACCGCCCCCTGACCTTGGCATCAGAGCTGCCCAATGGGCCATTTGTGGTTCCAGTGTTGATGGTGTTGGGACTATCACCTCCTGACGCTAAAATATTGGTAGTTGTTCTAGGGAGAACAATACAAGAATAGACCCATAGCCAAATTTCTTCAGGTTGGATTCTTTGACGTTTCATGTTGATTGTCACTGCCTCTTCCTAGTTGTAGATGGTTGGTGTCAAGCAGTATATAGCAAGAATTAGTTGTGTCTTTGTTGCCTTGTGTGGTGCTTGTGATCCCATAGCTCGTGTGATGGTATGTAGCACTACCTTTAGTGCTAGATCTGGGATAGTCTGGATATCCACCTTCCCACTTCCTGATCCTTTCTGTTCCCCTGGACATACCCTATCAATTACCATGCTCATGTTCTCCATGGTGGGCTGGGTGCTAGTAAAGATTGGTGTTTCCCCCCTCTATGATAGTCCTGTTATGAAATAAATGTCTAAAACATCAATCTCGAGTTCCTGATCCTCATCCCAGATAATAATCAAGTATTGCAACAGCTCCGGTTGAGCTCTGAGGCACAGTGTCATGAAGAAATTTTTCAGTCCACAATCTCTGAGAGCTTCCATGCATCTTTCATTACCCATGGCAAGCTTATATTCTTCATTGTGTTCCCGTTCCTTCCACTCGATCACCATTTTGTCACTTTACACCTACAAAAATGTTCATATGAACATTATTAGCCAAATTTAAAGCTTATATTTGTAAAATTTGGGCCCATAAACTTGAATTTTGAGTTTAAAAAGGGTTGTACAGTTGGCGCTACTATTTTCGAAATAGTCGCGCCAATGGACGCGCCCTAGTTCATAAAATTGGGCAATTGGCGCGAGTTCGTACCCAAAACTCGTGCCAACTACCATGCCCTATTTTTTGCAATTTTCCCCTCAGAAATAAAAATTGAAGGCTGCAGGTAATGAAATAGAACTTAAAATGTAGGGAAGGATGTTGGCTCTTACTTGGAACTGGCGGATTCGAGATTTTTCTGTCGGATTTCCTACCATCGTCGCCACAAAATCGCAGTATAAAATGGGTAACTATTGCTCCACAAGAGATAAAAGTGAAAAGTAATTATTTTTTACCATTTTTGGCATTTTATAACTTTTCAAAGCCCTAATTAGGTTTTAGGACACATTTTTCGATTATTTCATTATGCTATTCCGAGAAATGGGTTTTACATGTAACTCTTGTGTAGCGACATGTTTTTAATGAGATAGCGATGAAGTAACGATTTGTATTTTGTACTTTTTTGGACTTGGTAAAAACACAAAAAAGTCACTGCTGGAGTCATATTTCAGCTCTTTTCTAACTCTCTAAAACTAAAAATATTTATGAGACTCTTGTAGTTTTGAAATCTTTAAATGGTTGCAAGACAATATCTACCCAATATACGTTTACCCCTTTTTCGGGTTGGGATAGATTATTTACGAAAAAGGAATACGTTAGCTTATCGTGACTAAGAGGTTCTTTTAGATATTGTTTTCTACCTTTTCGGATCTGAAAGACTATTTACAAAAAGGGACATGCTGGATTTTTTTTGTCCGCTTCTTTTCAAACTCTCTAAACATGAAAATATGTCGAGTTCTCCCTTTCTCAGACTCGTTAAACCCCGATGACATCAGAAATTGCCACCATGACATTACCCGAGTTCCTCCTTCCTAGGGCTCGTAAAATATACTAGTTTTGATTTTTTCGAAGGAAAAAATTACATTGCAAGAATATGTTATCCCCTTCAAGTTTATTTTAAAAAATAATTGGGGTATTTTCCAGAAATGGTGGGGAAAAATAGAACTAGTATTTAGTTATGTTGGGAGTATGTCGCTCTTGAACATGACACTCGTCTGCATTCATGTCGGGTTGGGGACATATCATTTCATCATTTTTTCCTCCATGGGTTTGGGTGATCTTTCTTGACCTCTCATCTACTCTTTGCAACATCATCATGACCTCAGATCCCTTGATGTCAAATACTGCCAAATCCAGAGTCGTGTCGCTGATATGTTCAAGAGAATTTTTACCTCTGCAATTTTCAACCTCCCTCTGATTCTCTATTGGTCCTGATTCACTTTCATCATGTTCCTCTATCTCATGTCAATGATGTGGGAAACCTTATGGCCCTCCTTTGACTGGGTCACTTCCTGTCGACTTCAGCTCATTATCTAGGAAGTTGGTCTAGAGACTCCCTTTCGGTACCTCGGAGCCTACATGCCTCAATGGCAGGTTCTTCGCATTCAACGATAGGTCCACATCATTGGCCTTTGATCGAGTGATTCTACAGGTGTTTGATGCCATATCATTGTCCACATTCCATGGATTCTACCTATTTTACCTTGATGGCCATCGTCATTATTGGTGGTTTCTCTCATGCCTGTTAACAACTTTCATCATTGGCTGGTAATCAGGTGATTTTCTTTCATGTTTGACATCATCTAACATATTCGAATGCTTGAATTTGTACTTGTTCGAGTTGAGATGGAGCGCAAGACCCTGGGTTTTGTCTAATAAGATCCAAGCTATGGGATATTGTACTTTATCATGACTTATTGCATGACTCTTTTGATTGGATGGCTATGACCATACCTCGGATCTCAGTTTTTATGTACTGTATTATGGATGGATGCGCCCATACCACATGTTCATGTATCAGAGATATCATTTGTATTTTTAATTGAAGGTCTTCCGATGACAATGTTTGGTTTGAACGCGTTCTCATAAATAGTTTCACCCCTCCCTCTCTCTCAGACTTCATGCTTTAAGGGGCATCTATTACACAACAATTTTTCACTTTCCTTGAAATTCCCGTCTCACACATTGGAGGATAATTTCTATGACTAATAAGAAGTTTCATGCCTTGTAAAGACCATCATTGCATCCCTTTCCATGAGTACAACATTCCTTCTATTGACAATTCCCTGAGCAGACCTTTAGAAACACCTGTTTTTTCCTTGGCGCTAGTAGCCTGTTATTCGATCGCGCCAATAAGGAAGATTAAAATTGGAACCTATGCCAGCTAGCTTTCTTTCCCAGTTAGCTATCCACTCCAAGCTGTTTATGGATTTTTTTTTAAATATAGAGGTGAAGTTTCTATCCTAACAACTTTGTGGGCGAGTCAGTTGGAGTGGTTCGACTGAATAACCATAGACTCCCTCCTTTGGCATCTTGTTTCTACCTTTTGGGGAAACCTCTCAAAGGATAAGGCCTCCCTTCCACCATTTTCGGGATTCCAACCTCCTCCCTTCCCTTTATAAATAAAGTTATCTCTCATGCAAAAACTAGTTGAAAAAGTTGAATAGAAATCTGAACAATCATAGTCGAATTGATGAAAAGAAAGAACAGAGAAAGAGACTTTTTGTCGAGAGAGAGAGCTTAGGCTTGTGTCCTCGCCTCTTCCCTATTCCTGTTGATCATTTGAGATGTGCTTTGGTTGAACCCTGTTGAAGGAGGCTGTGACATCAAGGCTCTGGTTGTAACTCTTTCTTCTATTTATACATATATAGGACTATTTTCTGGTTCCCATCTTGCATTATATGGTTTATTTGATGTAATATTCTTAACCCTCCTTGACTAGTTAGTAATTATGAATGAGATCATTGTTTTGTATGCTTTTCTTGTTTGCTCATCTTTGTGCAGGTATCCAAGCATCGTTTCTGAAGGACTGTGACTTGCTAAGATAGAGATCAAGAGGCCACCACCATGATAGCCACGAAAACATTGTCAGACTCGAGGTAGGCCAATCTACCTCATCCTTTTCATTCGTTAATTAGGAACCTACACTTTAGCTTGTCCCTTTTTTACTAGACCCACTCTAGGGCTAGAGGGATCATCTCTGTCCACAGAGAGGATTTACCTACATAACAAAAGGGAGGAAGTACAGGTTCAAATATTATTTCTAATGGTTCAAATATTATTTCTAATGGTTCAAATCCTCTTTAAACAAGTAATTCAAACATCGAAAACCCTCTATGTAGTATCTTTCCACAAAAATAGACTAAAAAATAAATCCTTAGGGTTTTGCTAAGTTTTTGCTGTGTTTTTTCTATCAATGGTCTATTACTTCTTTTAAGAGGAAATATCCTTGTTTCTAAGTCTATATATCCTTCATCGCCCTCATCAAATAGTCCCCACCATTCCCCTCATTTAGCCATTTTTCCTCAAAACCCTAGCTTGTTGCTACGTTTCTAGCTTAAGCATGTGTTTTTACCTTTTCTCCCCTTTTTTCTCACTCATTTTGAGAAATTTCACCACCAATGTCTTCATTACATCTATCCCTACCCCCCACAGTTTTCTCAGAATTTTTGCTACCTCCCTTTCCCTTCACTTTTTTCCCCCAATTCGCTATGCTTTTCACTTTGTTCTACTAATTAGACCCCATCCACTTCTTCGTTTGAAATAAGGATTTTATATTAAACTGAAGCTAGAAAAAATGGTAAAGACTAGTGACATGAATAAGTATAAAGGAGGAGAGATCTCTAGGTATGATGCAACTCATATGTAAGAGATTAACTCATCAGAGTTCATCATAAATTAATTTGAGCAAGCAGGTTGCCTAGGGTTTTGTAAAAAATTGCAAGAGTTGGGCTACCATCATGATTTAACTAGTCTTTTTTCCATTGAATTAAAAAAATACTAGGAAAATATAGCAAAGATCAATTTTCCAGTGTGAGGATAGATCATAGCACAAGAAACTACTATCCTTAATTGAGGTGAAATCTGGTTCAAGGGAATGGATTTAGACCTAGAACAATACAAAATTTTCTTGAACCTAGAGTACAAGGAGTCTCCTTCCCATATTTTTCATAACAAGAAGTTATTGGAGAAGTACAACCCTTTGATGAATACTATCATGAATTATTTCACTTGTGAGGGTAGGTTTAGTATGCTTTACCAATATTGCATCAAGTTACTAATGCATTTTACCTCTAGGAAGCCTCTAAAGGTGAAGTCTAAAGGTAAAGGTCATAAATCTAGCCTCTTTCATCATTCCCTAGTGAATATGATAGTTCTCCACCAGCTAGCACAAATCAACATGTCATGGTAAATTTTCATGGAAGCAACTGCCCTTCTACCTGTCTCAAGCTAGTCAAAGAGTCAAAGCACTACTTCATCATCCTCCTTTCCAGAAGGAGGTAAATCATCAAGTATACCATCAGTAATGAACGCTCACTCTAAAGCATATGTATATCAAAGCCAGACAAGAAAGGTAAAAAGTTGGTTTTTTCTCATGAAAGAGAAAAATAGATGCCTAGATCAAAGCCTAAAACTAGGTTTAAGGAAAAGATACTATCTGAGGAGGTTGTTAGTGAAGAAGTAGGTCAGGCTAAAACCATGATAGAGAAATCACCTTTGAGCAGAGATGATTCACCGTTGAAAAATGTAGAAGAGGTACCTCCAAAATTTGAGATGCCTAACCTAGAAGAACAACATGGAAATAAGACAATAGATGACATAATCAAAGAGAAATATGAACATATTAGAGAGTTGAAGGATGACCTATCCAAAGCCAATTTCATGGTTTCTTTCCTAAAATAGGAGAATAGACAGTTGAAACATACTCTGATGAAACAAATCAAGTCAGAGGAAGACTTTCCATCAGTAAGAAAAGTAGGTGTTTTGACACCACAAGATAAAGGTAAATCCATCATTGATGTAGAGGAGCTAGAAGAGAAGATTCAAATACATCATAGGAGACCTAAGACAAGGGCAATCTCTAGAAAACAAGAGAATGTAGAAGATCCATCTCCTCCTCAAGCCCAAACTGCCATAGATGAAACCATAGCTGCCAAAATTGAGAAGTACAAAGAGTTTTGGCTTGAAATAGTGAATGAACACTTGGAGAAACTATTGGAAAAGGAAAACAAGGATACCCCACTACAAAGAAATATGACAAGACATTATTATGCTAGGAACATGGTTTTTTAAGGTTAAGGTTTAAAATATGAAGAGAAAACTAAAAAACAATCCAAAGAGACTTAAAATGAAGAAAAACATTGACCTATTAGCTAATGCATCATTAGTGCTCTGAAGGCAAAGAAGAGAGCAAAGAAAAGGAGTTAAAATTTTGAAATTTTGAGTTTTTTTGCACACAGTGAAAGGTATCCTATAGAAACGCAATAAGCGCTTTTTCTGAGAGGATCAAAATCCAAAATTTCAAGCATGTCAAGATAGCTAATGGCATAAGGATACCCGAAAATAACTTGAGGATATTTTTAGAGTCTTCAATTTTCATTAAATGATCAAAAAATGTCTTTTTTACACATTATTGCCACCTTTTTAGGATTGTTGTTGCATTTTTGGACAATTAGTTTTTGGATCATGTTTCAAGAGATTAAAATCATGTTTTTGGATGGTTCAAAGACTCCAAGGTGTAGTGGACATCCCAAAATTTCTTCACATGTCTTCAGCAAAGCTTAGAACCTCTTCCAAGTCATCAAAATATCAATTCAAATATTTGTTGCACTTTTTCTCACATTTGCTACGTTTCTCTATTATTTGTTGCGTTTCTCTGTTTGGATATTTTTTGCTGCACGTAAAGGTTAAAATTCAAACTACGTTGATGTAAATAGTTGTCTCATGAGTTTATATAATGTTAAATGGGTTTGTTAATGATTACCATTGTAAAGAATATTGTAATCAATGCTTTTAGAGATAATCTCAATGAGTTAGCTAAAAATGGGAAAGTTGTTTCTAACTTCCCTAGGATTTAGCAATGGATAAGATAGGTTATTGAATTATTTGTTATGGATCAGCATTCAACCCCTTAGAGGGGAAATATTTTTTTTCTTCTATATGTACTTAGAAGAAAGTTGGATACTAGAGGTCGATACATTTTGGAATTGGTGTACTTGATTTTTGGCAAAATTAATATACAGTTGAAACTATTTTTCTGGGATTCATGTGTTGTTGTTAGTGACATTGTTTTCTTCAATTTTTCTTAAGCATGTGATTGTTAAATTTTTCTAGCAACCATCTACACTTCTTCTTATGTTAATCTCTTAAGTGTTAAAAATACATCATTTTTAGAAGTTTTTTCCTGTGTTTGAGATTATCATCTAAGTGTTTCTCTTCCAAACAAATGAATTCATGCATGTATGATCACTTAGTTTCTTTATCTGATTTCCTCATCACCATACTACTATGAAAAATTCATTTGTGTCTCTAATTACATATATATTTTCTAAACTAATGACTTCAACCGGTGTTTTGACCTATTTGGCCTAGTTCCTTAACTTATTGCTTCACATCTAGAAAACTTAAATAAAAATCCTACTGTGAAAAATACCTAGCCTAAAACCTTGATAATCCCAACCATATTTTGGTTTATTTTAGAGAGAACCCTCTCTGATTTGTTAGGGCTAGATTCAAGTTCAGAATTTTGGTCTATGGTTACCTTAGTATTTTCCTTTCTCGACCTTGGGAAACTGAGGAATGTTAACATCAGTCACAAAAAAATTCAAATGAATGGTTAGATTGCTCAAGTCGATAGGATGGCGGGGAAATTTATTTTCGAAACCTAGCCTTTGGTTTGGATTTTTATTTGCACTCAACACATTGTTGTTTGCTTTTCCAACTTTCTTATAGTGGATGGTTTACAGTGGAATTCTTGAGATGAAAGTTGTGTCACTATGGAGGATGTGTGTGGATTACTTGTTATCATATTGGAACACACAGTCGTTCACTATATTTTAGATTTCTTAAATCTCTTTTGTATATTCCATGATACATCAACATAAATTCCATTTGTTTATATCCCTCTACATCTCAACAATTTTCTTTGAGTTATGAATATTACGTGTTTATCATAGGTAAGGTTTGGCTTTAGCTATGATATTAGTTATGGGTTATGTAACTTTTTTTTTCAATACATTATATTTATGCATTCCTCATACACCTTGATCAATGTGCTAGCCCTTGATCTGTTTGAATTGTTTGGCCTTAAACATGTTTTTTTAATGGCATATCCTTAGGTATAAACCCTCTATTTAGTGGGGTATGCAACCTAATATTCTATTGGTGCAAAGTTAGAGGAATGATCTCGGATTTCTTTACCCTTGAGGAATCTTTAATTTTAATTTTATTTCTATTGAAATTGGTTTCACCATAGTCATCATTAAATATTGATCCTAATTTCTATGATCACCATGTTAATCTTTAACTTCTTAACTCATAACCCTATTTCTCCTCTAGGTCTTGGTAAAATGTTAGTGATGAATGATCCTTGGTATAATTTTGGCATATATGCCACTCCTCTAGCTCATTGGTTATATAAACACTTATTACATATTGAATTACAACACTATAATGCACTCCTTATTAGTTATGTCAACACTTATTATATATTCAACTACAAAACTATAACACATTCTAACTTGTAGACCTTTCACAATATTCAAGAGTAAAGGTGTTTCCATGGGACACTGCATAACCAATACTGACTTGAAACTTATTCACACTCACCTCTCATTCACATGGGTCTCACTTTGGTGGTCAGATGAGATTCAAATGAAGGGTTTATATCGATTGAGTCGATTAGATGGCGGGGATATTTCTTTTCAAACCTTAACCTCTAGTTTGACTTTTTATTCGTGATCATCCCATTATTGTTCGTTTTACAACTTTCTTATTGTGGATGGTTTACAATGGAATTCTTGAGATGAAATTCATGTCACTATGGAGGATATGTGGTGATTAATTGTTATCATATCGCCACACATGGCCCTTCACCATATTTTCGATTTCTTAAATATATTTTGTAGATGCCATAATACCTCGACATAAATGGCATGTTGTTGCTTCCCTCTACATCTTGACAGTTTCCTTTCAGTCACAAATATTACATTTAGCCCAGTTAAGGTTTTCCTATAGCTATGATATTTAGCTATGGGATATGTAATATTTTTTAAGTAGATTCTATTTATGCATTCCTCTTGCACCCTCTGTTTGAATTTTTTGGCCTTATGCAGGTTTTGTTAATGGCTTATCCTTAGGTATAAACCCTCCATTTCATAGGGTATGCAGCCTAATTTTCTATTGGTGCATAGTTAGAGGAATGATCTTGGCTTTCTTTACCCTCCATGATTTTGATTTTTAGTTCACTTTCTACTCGATGGTTCTTATGGAAAACGTTCTTGACTTGGCAGCTGTTCCAACACAAATATCCTTCGCTTACAAATTTAATGGAAATGTATGCAACTACTTTGTATTTATATTTCATTTTGGTCATTTCGTTCCTCATACAAGTGGAGTTTTACCTATACTAATTTGTTTCTATTTTGTCACAATAAAATATTTTAGGTTGTCAAGGTGATCTTTAGTTTTCTATTCATGTTATCAAGTGTCAACCTGATAAATCTAGTATTTTATCAAATTACCTCTATAGTCAATCCCTCTTATTACTTTTGCGACTATTATGATTTATTACCAATATTTACGCTTGGGTTTTTTTGTCTAATAGCGTGCATGTGCTCCATACCTCCTTCCCCAACAAATTATTTTCTATCGTGTTGAGAATTTGGTTTATAAATAAGTTCTCTTTCAAATTTTAATCTTTTTTCTCACCATTTCGCTAGCTTTGTCATTTTCTATTTCATTTACAAGTAAGAAGAGTGGTATCCCCAACCACCCCATCCTCTCGAACTTCTCGTAACACTACTACTTGTTTAACACACTTCTTTCCTTCTTAAGTGAATTGCTACTCCTTTAGAATTATAGGTTGGTTCATTGGTTCATCTATACATCCTGGTGTTGGTTTTTTTTTTATGTTGCCCTTCAACTATATCGTCTTTTGCGCGAAACTATGTAGGCCATATTCTATAATTACTGACCTCTATGCTGTTTCTCAAAGGGTTACATTACCCCTATTTCCTACTTTTATCTTAACAATCAATGAAATATTTGTACTCAAAATATATTTATAAGTTGCATTAGTTTTGAAGCCTATGTATAAACTCACCAAAACTCATTCAGTAATTCTACTTTATTATCAATATACTTGTTTAGTTTTCTAGTTTTTTTTTATGGAAAGTGAATTTAGTATGTAATGAGTGGGTGAGGTTCTCACACCATGTTATAAGATTTATTAATTTAATGAAGCTTATATATATTGTGATACTTGTTGTTTCATACTTCAAGTTGCAATTAAACATTTTTGTTAATTTACATGTTTGTCTCTTTTTTATACATGTAGTAATAGAACAATGTGAGTTATATATTACAATAAACCGCTTTCTTCTTCTTTTTTGTTTCGAAATGTTGTTATTCATGATTCCCATGAAGTAGAAGTCTTGCAAGGTATTAATCTTGAATCACACCTTTTGTAAAGAAACTTTACATTTTTTTATTAATGAATATGTGTGTAGAACACACATATCAGGGCCTTATAGTAGTTATTAATCCATTCACCAGTTCTTACTTGTGTAAATAGTTGTTATACATGCTTTCATAGAAGTATATAAAAATTCCCTCATATAGCCATTTTCCCTCAAAAACCTAGATTGTTTCTATGCTTCTAGCTCAAGCCTATGTTTTTCCCTTTTCTCGCCTTTTTTCTCAGTCATTTTGAGAAATTCCACCACCATTGTCTTCATAGCATCTATCCCTACCCCCCTATAATTTTATCAGAATTTTTTCTACCTCCCTTTCCCTTCATTTCTTTCCCCCAAGTTGTTGCATTTTTCACTCTCTTATATTGATTAAACCCTGTGCCCTTCTTTGTTTAAAATAAGGATTTTATATTAAATTGAAGCTACGAAACATGGTAAATACCAGTGACATGAAGAATTATAAGGGAAGAGATATCTCTAGGTATGATCCAACTCATATGCAAGATATTAACTCATCAGAGTTCATAATAAATTCATTTGACCATGCAGGCAACCTAGGTTTTTTTCAAAAAATCCAAGAGTTGGGCTACCATCATGATTTAACTAGTATTTTTTCCATTAACTTCAAGAAATATCAGAACAATATAGTAGGGAACCGTTTTACAGTGTCATAATAAATCATAATGTAAGCAAATAATATCCATAATCAAGGTGAAATCTAGTTCAAGGGAATGGATTTAGACCTAGAACACTACAAAATGTTCTTGAAACAATAGTACAAGGAGTCTCCTTCCCATATTTTTCCTAACATGCAATTATTGGACATGTTTGATGTAGATTATCATGAAGTATTTCACTTGTGAGGGCAGGTTTAGTAGGCTTTACCAATATCACATCAGGTTACTAATGCATTTTACCTCTAAGAAGCCTCTAAACCTACCTAATTATCTTTTTATAAGTTTGGTAAAGTTGGAAGAAAAGGTGCAGTATAAAGGTAAGATCATGAAGCTAGCCTCTTTCATCATGCTCTAGTGAAAATGATAATTCTCCATGAGCTAGCACAAATCAACATGTCATGGGAAATTTTATTGGAAGAAGTTTCCCTCCCACCTATCTGAAGCCAGTCAAAGGGTCAAATCACTCCTTTATCATCCTCAAGACCGCATAGAGCTAAATCATAAAGCATTCCATCAGTAATAAATTCTCACTCTAAGGCACATATATCAAATTGATACACGAAAGGTAAAAAATTGGTATTTTCTCCTGAATGAGAAAAATAGATGCTTAGATCAAAGCCTAAAACTAGGTCTAAGGAAAAAATACTATCTAAGGAGGTTGTCAGTGAAGAAGTAGGTCAAGGTGAAACCATGATAGAAAAATCACCTTTGAGTAGAGATTATTCACCCTTGCAAAATGTAGAAGAGGTAACTCCAAAATTTGAGATGGTTGACCTACAAGAAAAACAGGGAAATAAGACAAGAGATGACATAATCAAAGAGAAATATGCACATATTAGAGAGTTGAAGGATGAAATATCTATATCCAATTTCATGGTGGCTTTCCTATAGTTGTTGGGTGTGGAGCTTGATTATCTTATTTACTTTGTATCACAACATTGGACCCCTGTACCTTAAAAGGGGCGGCAATGCCACCCGTAATTAATCGCTGCCATAGGGGGTCCAGGGGGGGCGAAAGCACTTTTCGGAGCCCCCCCCCTGGTGGGGGTTTCGGGTGCAACACCCTCGAAGCTAAAAGCAGATGTAAAATTGCCTTGTAAAAGTATAGTAATTTCTAGTCAATCTGGGCCGTTCATAGGCAGATGATCTGATGGTAGAAGTTATGTTTATTTTAGGGTTTTTTTCCCTAGAAGGAAACCCCCTTATATATATGAGGGTATTGTATTGCGGATGTGTATTATGTGTGTATTCTCAAGCGAGAAACAGATAGGGAGACTGTGAGAGAGAACAGAGGATATGACAACAAATCTGCTGTAGGTTTTGTCTCTTCATTTTTTGTTGGATAATAGACAGGAAGGACTAGCTGTTTGGGGTGGACGTAGCCCAAATTGGGTGAACCACGTATATCTGTGTCTCTCTCGTTTTATGTGTTTTTTGTGCTTGTATTTTCCGCATATTTTATGTGTTGCATTGCTCTGTAATATTTAATTTTCTAACAACTGGTATCAGAGCTGAAGGTCTATTTGGCTGATAAACTCGCAGGAAAGAAGGGTTCCTAGTTCGAGTGGGAACAATGGTAGAAGATGGTAAATTTAGGGTCGAGAAATTTAACGGCAAAAACTTCCCATTATGGAAGATGCAGATGGAAGATTATCTGTATCAGAAATATCTGTACCTACCATTGAGCGGAAAAACAAAGAAGCCGGTGGCCATGAAAGACGCAGAATGGAACATTCTCGATAGAAAGGCACTCAGAACAATACGGTTGTGCCTTGTGGCATCATTCACCTTCAATATTTCGAAGGAAACAACAACAGAGGGTTTGATGCAGACATTGGCGAAACTATATGAAAAACCCTCGACATAAAACAAGGTATTTCTTATGAAACGATTATTTAATATGAAGATGTCGGAAGGTGGATCTATTGCAGACCATTTAAATGATTTTAATACCATTACCAGTCAGTTAAGTTCTGTAGGGGTAAACTTTGATGATGAAGTTAGGGCTCTTTTATTTCTGTTCTCATTGCCAGAAAGCTGGAATGGTTTATTTATGGCCATTAGTAACTCTGTCTCTGGATTTATTACTTTAAAGTTTGATGATGTTGTCGGTGCTATCCTTAGTGAGGAAATGCGACGGAAAATCTCTGGTGAGACATCGGGTAATGCTTTGAGTGCAGAGTCTAAGGGAAGAAGAATGGAAAGAGGAAAGAGCTTGGGTTATCACAATAAATCAAGGAAAGGTAGATCCAAGTCCATATCGGGGATAGTGTGCTGGAAATGCAGAAAGAGAGGACACCTAAAGAAAGATTGTAGATCTTGGAAGGGAAAAGAAGGAGATGCACAGCAAGAAAAAAATCATGAAGAAGATGTGACAGGTGATGTGTTACAAGATTCTTTGATTCTTCTTTCAAAAATGTTACTAATTCTTGGGTTGTAGATTCAGGGGCTTCATTCCATGCCACACCTGATAAGAAATATTTTCATGACTATGTTCAAGGAGATTTGGACAAGTTCGTTTGGGTGATGATAAACCCTGTAAAATTGTTGGAATGGGTAAAGTTCTTGTAAAACAACAGAATGGAAACCAATGGCTACTAAAGGAGGTAAGGCATGTTCCAGATCTGAAGAAAAATCTAATTTCAACAGGGCAGTTAGGTAGTGAAGGTTGTGTGACAACTTTCACAGATAAAACTTGGAAGGTCACCAAAGGAGCGTTGGTAATAGAAAAAGGTGAAAAGGTTGGTACATTGTATTTATGCAATGGTATTTATAACTCTGTTAATGCTTTAACTTCCAAAGGAGCAGATGTAGGATTATGGCATCATAGGCTCGGACACATGAGTGAGAAGGGAATGAAGATTATTCACTCAAGAAATTTGTTGCCAGGTTTGAAGAATGTTGATTTGGATTTCTGTGAAAATTGCATTTATGGAAAACAAAAGAGAGTCAGATTTCTCAGAGTTGGGAAAGAAAAGAAGAGCAAAAAATTAGAGCTTGTGCATACAGATGTATGGGGACCTGCTCAGGTATCATATCTTGGTGGCTCTCGTTATTATGTTACTTTTATTGATGATGCAACTAGAAAAACATGGATTTATTGTATTCAGAATAAATCTGATGTATTTGATACTTTCAAGAAATGGAAAGCTTTGGTTGAGATTGAGACAGGAAAGAAGTTGAAGTGTCTCAGATCAGACAATGGAGGTGAATATTGCAGCAAAGAGTTTTATAGGTACTATTCAGAGCATGGAATTCGTAGAGAGAAGACAGTTCCAAGAACACCACAAGAAAATGGTGTGTCAGAAAGGATGAACAGAACAATCATGGAGCGTGCAAGGTGCATGAGATTGCATGCAGGATTGCCTTTACAATTTTGGGCAGATGTTGTAGATACTACTGTTTATCTAATAAACAGAGGGCCTTCAAGTTCCTTGGATGGTGGTATTCCAAAGGAAGCATGGACAAGTAAAAAGGTAAACTACTCTTTTTTAAAGCCTTTTGGTTGTGAGGCCCTTTTTCCATATTAATAAAGAAAATAGAACAAATCTTGAGGCAAAATGAAATAAATGTACCTTTATTGGATATGGTGTTAATGATTTTGGATATTGCTTATATGATTATGAAAATCACAAAATCATTAGGATCAAAGATGTAATATTCAATGAAAAGGTATTGTATAAGAATCAGTTGCAGGAAAATAAACAGGAAAAAGAAAGCAAGGAATACACGGTTCTTGATGAGATAACTGAAAAAGTAAAGGTGCCTGAAAGTAATAATAATCAACGACCACAGTAGCAACAGCCACCACAACAGCAACAGGCACCTCAAACACCTGAAAATGGTGTTAGAAGATCTACCAGGATAAGTAGACCCCCTAAACAATACTCTCCTTCATTATCTTATTTATTGTTGACTGATTCTGGTGAACCCGAATGTTATGAAGAAGCAACGCAGGTTGAAAGCAGGAAGAAGTGGGAGCTAGCCATGGAAGAAGAGATGGACTCCTTAATGCATAACCAGACTTGGCACTTAGTCAGGTTGCCTGCAGGTAAAACTGCATTGCAGAATAAATGGGTTTACAGGTTGAAGGAAGAAGATGGAGGAAAATAGAGGCACAAAGCTCGACTTGTGGTGAAGGGGTTTGCACATAAGAAAGGTATTGATTTTGATGAAATATTTTCTCCTGTTGTTAAAATGACTTCAATTAGAACTATTTTAAGTCTTGTAGTAGCAGAAGATTTACATCTTGAACAGTTAGATGTAAAGACAACATTTCTCCATGGAGATTTGGAGGAAGAGATCGATATGGAGCAACCAGAAGGATATGAGGTCAAAGGGAAAGAAAAATTAGTGTGCAGGCTAAAGAAGAGCTTGTATGGCTTAAAACATGCTCCAAGGTAGTGGTATCTAAAATTTGACAAGTTTATGTGTAAACAAGGTTATACTAGATGTCACTCTGATCATTATGTTTATCTGAAAAGGCAAAATGATGGCAGCTATATCATATTGTTATTGTATGTAGATGACATGCTTGTTGCAGGGTCTAACATGCAGGAAATAAATGTGCTCAAAAGAAAATTGGAAAATCCATTTGCAATGAAGGATTTGGGAGCTGCAAAACAAATCCTTAGTATGAGGATAGCTAGAGACAGGAAAAATCGCAAATTAACACCGTCTCAGAATGAGTACATAGAAAAGTTGTTGAAAATATTTAATATGCAGAATGCAAAACCAGTTAGTACACCTTTTGCTAGCCATTTAAAACTTAGTAAGGAGATGTGCCCCAAGACCCAAGAAGACATGGATTATATGTCTAAAGTTCCATATGCATCAGTAGTTGGAAGCTTAATGTATGCAATGGTCTACACAAGGCCTGATATTGCACATGCAGTGGGAGTTGTAAGTAGGTACATGAATAATCCAGGAAAAGAACATTGGATGGCAGTAAAATGGATTCTCATATATTTGAGAGGTACCAAAAATCAAACATTATGCTTTGGTGGTTCAAACATTGCTCTACAGGGATATGTTGATGCAGATATGGAAGGTGACAGAGATAAGAGGAGGAGCACTACAATATATGTATTTACTGTAGGTGGAACAGCTGTCAGTTGGCTTTCAAAAATAAAAAGTGTTGTTGCACTTGTAGCAACAGAAGCAGAGTATGTTGTTGCTACAGAGGCTAGTAAAGAAATAATTTGGTTACAAAGGTTTATGGATGAATTGGGTAAGAAGCATGATATGGGCACGTTATACAGTGATATCCAAAGTGCCATTCATCTTGTAAAGAACTCAACATTTCATTCCAAGATTAAACACATACATCTCAAGTACTATTTCATACGATCAGTATTGGAAGATGGAGAGTTGAAGCTGGAAAAGATACACACTAGCCAGAATCCTGCAGATATGCTAACAAAAGTTGTAACCAGGGAGAAACTGAGAATGTGCTCAGTTTAAATTGGTCTTCAAGGATGACAATGAAGATGAGGAACAGCCATGTCCAAAGAGGAGTCATTGTCCAACAAATGAAGCAGCGATGGAGTTGCTACAATCAATCTCCAAGTGGGAGATTGTTGGGTGTGGAGCCTGATTATCTTGTTTACTTTTTATCATAGCATTGGACCCCTGTACCTTAAAAGGGGCGGCAACGCCGCCCATAATTAATCAATGTCGTGGTGGGTCCAAGGGGGGTGGAAGTGCTTTTTGGAGCCCCCCCCTGGAAGGGGGTTTTGGGGGAAGAACCCCCAAAGCTAAAAACAGATGTAAAATTTCCTTGTAAAAGTATAGTAATTTCTAGTCAATCTAGGCCGTTCATAGGCAGATGATCTGACGATAGAAGTTATGTTTATTTTAGGATTTTTTGCCCTAGAAGGCAACCCCCTTGTATATATGAGGGTATTGTATTGTGGCTTTGTATTATGTGTGTATTCTCAGAGCGAGAAACATATAGGGAGACTATGAGAGAGAACAGAGCATATTACAGCGGATCTGCTGTAGGTTTTGTCTCTTCATTTTTTGCTAGATAATAGAAAGGAAGGACTGGCTGTTCGGGGTGGACGTAGCCCAAACTAGGTGAACCATGTATATCTGTGTCTCTCTGGTTTTATGTGTTTTGTGTGCTTGTATTTTCTGCATATTTTATGTGTTGAATTTCTCTGTAATATTTAATTTTCTAACACTAGTAGGGGAATAGACAATTGAAATAGAATCTAATGCAACAAATAAAGTTAGAGGAAGACTTTCCATAAGTAAGAAAAACAGGTTTTTTGACAATAGAAGATAAATGATCCAGGTGGATATTGGTGGCCACTCGCCTATTCCACTTGGGGCCCCACCATTGTCTCTTTCAATTTCTTAGTTTCGGCATGACCTGCTATTTTTAGCAGTTTTTCGGGTCCTAAACTTCTAGAGCCGTTTTAATGCCCTAAAAGATGTTTTTTGGGAAACCTGGGAGTAAAATGGGTCCAAAAATTGATATTACTCACATAAAACATTGTAGTCCTCGGATAGATCTTTCAAAAGAGGTATGGTGCACGTCAAACAAAGATCGTATGTAAAAGTTACGTCCCCAGGAAGTTGAATAACTAATTTACCCAAACAGGGCCCATAGTTTTGGCGCTTCATCTCCTAGGGTTAGGTTTTTGGATGTTTATGGTTTTCCATTATTTATAAATAATAAATAGGTCATCAAGCCTCATTGTAACACATTTTAGAGGCCTGTAGCTGCCACATCTCTTCTCAGAGATAAGATACTAGTGCACTATCTAGTTTATTTCCATTCGGTCTGTAAGAAAATTTCAGTTCTTTGATATTAATGAAATGAAGTGTTATTTCTGTTGAATCTTTGTATTTATGGTTATATGTGTATTTTTTTGCATTCCTGCATAAATATGGATCAGTGATATCAGAGCGGTCTTCTTTTTCTCGATCCTTATTTGCATCTCCCCAATGAGGTCGGGGTATAAGGAGTTAGTGCTCGATCTGGTGGAACCTTTGCAAGATCAGCCTCACAAACCCCAATGACCACCCATGGGGGATGAAAATAAATATGAGGGAGTAGATGATCCTATCAAAATATTTCTCGAGGAGGTCCTCGAAAAACAAATGAATGCAATGATGGATAACTTTGCCCAGATCCTTCAACGATTGCCCACTGGCAGCGCATCTGCATCCAACAGCCACTCTGGAGGCGCGACTCACTTTAAGGTACAAGTAGACTTCAACATTCCCATATTTGAGGGTCAAATAGATTTAGATCTCATAGATAGATGGTTGAATCTATTAAAATTATATTTCTCGGTTCATGACTTTTCTGACTGAGAGAATATTATTTTTTCACTCCACAAAGCTACCTCCCATGTCAAGGACTGGTGGGAAACCTACCGTGAGAAAAAGGACGAGACAAAACCCTCTCTGTTCTTAGCCGTACCCACTTCGAATTATTTCTGAAACACCATCAAGGAACAATACTATTGAGTGAGGAGTTATGAGGACAAGTACATACAATGGACCACACTGCGGCAATAGAGGGATAAAGATGTGCATGAGCTGACAAATCTGTTGCATACCTTGCGCATAAAGTTAGGTATCAAATATTCAGAGAAAATTTTGGTGCTAAAGTACCACATTTTTCTGCACAGATACATTCAGGAGGAAATGGAGTTCCTTGACATCTCCTCACTTGGTACGGCATACCGATATGCTGCCAAGATTGAGCAGAGATTCAAACAGAAGAAACGGGACTTTGGATCTGCGAATCAAAAGAAAGGGAAAAGTGCCCCCAAAATGCAGAACCAAGGGTAAATCCAAAGCATGGCGGCCCAAGACAATTTATCAAAGCCACAAACAAAGAGCAACACTGCAAAGCCAAATAAGGACATGAAAAAGTGGTGTGAGTTCCTTAAGAGCTCCACTCACAACACAAGTGAGTGTTGAGCCAAGAAGTTGCTAGTGGCTGAGATGAGGGCTTCTGAGTTAGATGCATGCTCTGACTCTGAATCACAGCCTGACAAGGGGAATGACAAAGTGAGACATATTATTAATGCAGAGCCCAATGCCACTTTTTCCACTGCGAAGATCCAGAAGGAGGAACCGGAAGATCCAGAGGAGGAGCGTCTCTTGCACTCCCAGATGTGGGTAAAGGGTTCCCTGCCACAGTTCATTGTCAACAATGGGAGCCAAAAGAACCTCATTTCAGTAGATTTCATGAAGTGGTTGGGCTTTCCAACCACAACACACCCACAACCATACAACATCGAGTGGCTTCACTAAGGATGGGATCTCCTCGTTAGCCATTAGTGCCACCTTCCCTATAGCATCAAGCCCTTCACAGATGAGGTATTATGTGAAATTAATCCTCTTGATGTTTCTGACATATTATTAGGCCAACCATACTTGTAGAAGTGACATGTTGTGTATGAGTCCCAGCCTCGCACTATTATTGTTACTTTGGGAAATAATCTGCACAGGATACCAGAGGTACCACCGCCTGCCTGCAAAACAATGCCATAAGCTCCTTTCCAAAACTAGGAAATTTGTTTTCTTGATGATCCACCACCAAGGAAAGAAGAAGACTATGGCCACAACCTCTAGACAGGGATCCTCTGCACGACAACAAAAAATGGACAAGGTTATGGAGGAGTATGGGGACATCTTCACCTCACTCGCAGGGGTTCCTCTGCACTGTTAGGTCAAGCACCCCATTGATCTAACCCCAGGTGTGCCGCTACCCAATGGAATGATCTATCAGTGCTCTGTTCTGGATAATGATGAAATCAAGAGGTAGATTCAGTACCTTATGCAGAAAGGTTACATTCGACCAAGTTCATCACCTTGTGGGAGCTCGATCATGTTGGTACAGAAGAAGGATGGGACTTGGGGACTCTATATTGACTATCGAGAGCTGAACAAGATTACTGTCTGGAATAGGTAACCAATCCTACATATTGATGACCTTCTAGACAAACTCAAAGGGGAAAAATATTTCAACAAGATCAACTTGAAGTCTGGGTATCACCAGGTACCAATTGAACCCTCCGATGTATGGAAGACTGCCTTCCTTTAGAAGAATTTTGAGGTCTAAAATGGGCCTCCTAAGGAAATTATAAAATAATAGTGGAAATAATAAAATAATATTTGATTACATCATCAAATTTTAGAGGGAAAAAATAAAAAACTACTTTTTCAACTCATATTTTCAACTTATCTCCCAAATTTTTTACTCAAATTTCGAGCGGGAGTACTCATTGGATGCAAAATTTAATTCCTCATCCAAGGAGTACCCATGTTGCATAATTTTGATGGGTCCTACAACAAGAAAAATGAGAAATACATTAAAAACGTGATTGCAATCACATTTTTTATGTATTTCTCATTTTTCGTGTAGCAAGGTCCATCGAAAGTATGCAACATGGGTACTCCTTGGATGAGGAATTAAATTTTTCATCCAACGAGTACTCCCACTCGAAATTTGAGTAGAATCTTTGGGAGATAAGTTTAAAATATGAGTTGAATAAGTAGTTTTATTATTTTATTAATTTTTAATATTTTTACCCTTTTACTTAAAAAATGTTGAATCATCCCCCATGGTTGACATCATCATCTTGAATCCTATTGGTTCCTAAAAAATTTATTTTTGTTGTACATTTTTCTGAGGAGGCCCATTTTAGACCTCAAAACTCCCCTAATGAAAACCAAGGAGGGCATTTTCGAATGGCTGGTCATGCCTTTCGGGTTGAAGAATGCGCCTGCAACCTTCATGAGGTTGATGGAAGACATCTTGCGGCCATTCAACAACTCATTTGTAGTGGTGTACTTGGATGACATTATGATCTTTAGCCAAACTTGGGAAGAGCATCTCCACCACATTTGACAAGTCCTCCAAACAATGTGGCAACACAAGTTTTGTGCCAATTTAGAGAAGTGCACTTTTGGCATGACCCAGGCTCAATACCTAGGATACATTATTGATGAAAGGGGGGGTGCATGTGGATCCAACCGAGATCCAAGTCATTCAGGATTGACCAGCCCCAACCACTCTAATACAGCTTCGTAGCTTTCTAGGTCTTGCTAATTTATACCATGGGTTCATGTTGGGATTCTCTCATATCACTTAGCTCTTGAATCAAGTCACCAAGGGAGGAGCGAAAGTAAAATTATTTTGGTTGAAATATTAACAGAAGAAATTCATATAATTGGAACATCGCCTCTGTTCTGCCCCAGTGCTCACATTACCATATTTGCAACAACCATTTGAGATCGAGACAAATGCCTCTGACTATGCTACTGGGGCAATTCTTACTCAGCAGGGGCATCCAATGGCATATCATAGTGAGACATTGTCCATCATAGTTCACAAGTATCCCACATATGACAAAGAAATGTATTCCATTGTCCAGGATTGTCAACAATGGAAGCATTACATTTTGGGGAAGGAAACAATCAATGATCATCCACACAAACCACCAGCCCCTACAATTCATACAAACACAAGGGAAGTTGCAAAATGATCGCCATCAGAAGTGGTCCACATATCTACAATAGTTTCATTTGAAAATAAAGTTCAAGAAGGGTAGCACCAATAATGTTGCAGATTGCCTCAGCTAACCACCGATCATGGCACTAACCACCATTCTAAACTCTTGTGGGCATGAGACTTCTGATTGGCCACTTCTCTACAAGATAAATCCAGAATTCAGCCACACATAAAAGGCACTCTTGGGGGACACATAAGTTCTGAATTTTCACCTCCAAGATGCAATGTTATGTCACCTAGGACAACTTTGTGTTCCTTCAAGTGAGCGTGCCAGGACAATAAGGGAAGCACACTACAGTAGAGTCGCTAGGCATTTTGGGGTCAAGAAAACATTGGTAGTATTGTAGAAGTATTTCTATTGGTCGAACATTTGACAGGATGTTGAGAAGTACACCATATCCTGCACTGCTTGCGTCATTGCCAAACCGACCATCAAGAAGAAAGACCTCTATACTCCGCTACCTACCCCTAGTCGACCTTGGGAATCCATATCCATGGATTACATGTCGAGCCTTCCTTATACTAAGCATGGAAATGATTTTTTTTTTTGTCGTCGTCGATAGATTCTCGAAGATGGAAATTATGGCAGCTTGCAAGAAGAATATCACGAGGGAAGCCACTACTAAACTCTTCTTTGAACAAGTGTGGGTGCACTTTGGGATCCCACAATATATCAGATCAGATCAGGATAGCAGGCTCCTCAGCACATTTTGGTCTAGCCTCTGGTCAATGCTGGACACGAAGCTCACCAAGACCACATCGTTCCATCCCCAAATTGATGGCCAGACAAAGGTTGTCAACATGATGATTGTACACATTATACGCATGTACAATTCAAAGAATCCACACACATGGGATGAGAGCCTCCCCTATGTACAACACAATTATAACTAGGCTCTCCGTAGCTCAACTGGTCATAGCCCCTTTCATGTGGGCTTGTGATTCCAGCCACTATTTCCCATTGACGTAGCCATGCCATTTGTGGCTACTCAGGACGATTCGGCTCATGTCCAGTATAAAGCTGACAAAGAGAACAACTTCATCGAGTGCATTTAGCACATTCGCCACTAGATTCATGACATATTGGATAGATCCAATGATAAGTACAAGAAATGACATGATCAACATCGGGTGCCCCATAACTTCTAGGTGGGCGACCAAGTGTGGCTACATTTGCAGAAGGAGCGCCTCACTAGACCCCACTGCAAGCTTCTCCCACTCTGATATTGGTCGTACACCATCACCAAGGCTATGGGAAACAATGCCTTCGAGCTCATTATTCCACCATTCCTTGGTCTGCACCCTGTATTCAATGTGGACCACCTTCTCCCCTACTTCCCACCTCTACTAGACACCTCTGACATTGCAGAACAACTCACACCAACAGAGTTAAACCCAGAGTGCATGGAACAGGCCATCACAAATTGTATCATGCACATGCAAATCAAGAACATTTTCCAACATAATATCCAGCTGTATCGGGTTGTCAAAGCTGGCCAACTCCTGCACCAAGGCAAGTGGTTCACCAGGGACCAAGTTTAGTAGAAGTTTCCTCATCTCACAGAGGAACTCAACGCAATGGGGACCATTGCTTCCTAAGGGGGGAGGAATGATCTAGGTGGATATTGGTGGCCACCCGCCTATTCCACTTGGGGCCCCACCATTGTCTCTTTCAGTTTTTCAGTTTCGGCACAACTTACTATTTTTAGCAGTCGAGTCCCGACTTCGGGAGCCATTTTGAGGCCCTAAACGATGTTTTTTGGGAAAAATGGGAGCAACATGGGTCCATGGATCAATTTTTTTGACGTCAAAGGTTGTAGTCCTCGAATATATATTTCTAACAAGGTATGGTGTGCGTCAAACAGAGATCGTATGCCAAAGTTACGTCCCCAGGAAGTTGAAACACCAATTTACCCAAACGTGGCCAATAGTTTTGGCACTTCATCTCCTATTGGATGTTTATGGTTTTCCATTGTTTCTAAATAATAAATAGGCCATTGAGCCTCATTGTAACACAGGTCAGAGGCTTGTAGCCACCACATCTCTTCTCAGAGATAAGCTACCAGTGACCTAGCTAGTTTATTTCCATTATGTCTATAAGCAAATTTCAGTTCTTTGATATTAATGAAACGAAGTGTTATTTCCGCTACATATTTGTATTTATGGTTATATGTGTATTCTGTTGCATTCCTTCATAAATCTGGATCAATAAAGGTAAATCCCTCATTGATGTAGAGTATTTGGAAGAGAAGAAAATTCAAATACAGCCCAGGAGACCTAAGACAAAGGAAATGGCTAGAAAAGAAGAGAATGTAGAAGGGAGGAAATGTGAAGCTGCGTTACACTTTTATGAGAATCAGGGGCCGAAATTTTTTTTCGACAATATTTTGGCCAAACATTTTATAAAGTTCGCCCGAACTCGTGATTCCATTTAGATTGACGACACACTGACGGCGCGGGCAAATAGAATTTTTGCCGGAGATGGGAAAACCGGCAACAAAAGTTCTGCCGAACTTCCAACAAAATTTCGGCCGAACTGTGAATTCGGCCAAACTTTTACTTTTAAAATAGTTCAGCCAAACTAGTTTCTATAAATAAATTGCCCACTAAGTTTATTTGTTTACCGGTTTCATTATTCGCGTGTATTTCTGTCACTATCACTGCTGCTCTTTTCGCGCGTTTTCGCTCCTCCTGTCTGCGCTGTTGCTCCTCCCATATATGTTGTTGCTCCTTTCGTCAGTGCTGTTTCTCCTTTCGTCAGGTATGTTCTCTCTTTAACGCATGGATGTATGTAATTTTCTTCCTTTCCAAAGTTGGATGTTTCATCGGGTATGTTCTCTCTTTAACGCATGTATGTCTATAATTTTCTTCCTTTACAGAGTTGGATGTTTCAGTGTCTTCCTCGGAATTAATTTTGCAGTAGTTTATTTCTGTTGATTTGAGGTTTTCTAGCCAGTATTCTGGTAGTTGTCTTATCTAGGCGCATCAACAGGCTATTATCTTATCCTTTTGTTTGCTTATATATATATTATGAGACTTCGCCTATTGTATATCGATTGCTACATGTTCGACCTTACCTCACTTGCATGAATATTGTTTAATGTTAGTGCAATACCATGCAGGTATGTCATATGATCTTGCATGCAGAACTCTAATTTGTATTTTTTAATGAGTCTTTGATTGATAATATCTTATTATAACTTTTTTATGTCGTGCAATCTTTTCTGGGTCGTTAGAGTTAAATATTAGAAAAACAGAAGTGAAATGGGAGGATGATGATGAATGGTTGCAGAACTTTAATTCGATTTTTTCCACTAGTATTTGAGTGCTAATACACTATTAAGTTGTGAAATATTTTCTTGGAATTAAACCTTTTAGTATTTTTCTCCAACTTTATTTTTGTCAAAATTATTCAGAATCTTACAAGGATTTTTTTGAATCATAAGGTTTGGAGGTTTTCTAGCCAGTATTCTGGTAGTTGTCTTATCTAGGTGCATCAACATGCTATTATATTATCCTTTTGTTTGCTTATATATTTTCCTGAACTTTCATATGTCTTTCCTAATGTCTATCTGTTGATGTATAACATATTTTGCTATATCTCTATCGTTTCCGCTTTTTCTACAGGGATGTATGGTTTTTTGATCATGATGGGATGTGGTTAAAACCCCCCGTAATATGTTTCCCACTTTATTCTTTGCCTCTCTTTATTATATGGGTACAATATACTGCTGGATGATATGTCTCATTTTTCTCGTTGTATAGCTGAGAATATGTCTATATGCATATGAACTGATTAATATACATCAGCATTTTTTTCTACCTGAAAAAAAGGTTTCCAGGTCTGGGTAACTAGGTGAGCACATATATTGCCAGCGATTCTGTATCCATCCAACATTCCTATGAAATTGTCTATCTACATGGGAGTGGCTGGAGTGGCTGGTGTGTCTGCTGTGATATTTTTCTCTATTTACTTTCTAAATCCATTCCTCTCCTCGTGAGACTATCTGTTGTCCACTGTATGGTATTTTTCTCCACCACACTTCCTGAATCCATTCCTCCTGTCTGCTGTGGTATTTTTCTCCACCACACTTTCTGTAATATTTGTAATTGTTTTTTTGTGATGATATTTTTATATTCGGAATTTTCTTCGATAATAATTACATGTAAAGTATTTTGAGCAAACCAATAGTTTTATATTCATAATTTTTCGACATGTAAAGTATTTTGAACAAACCAATAGTTTTATATTCAGAATTTTCTGATAATATTCATATGTGAATTTTTTTTTGAAAAAACATTGCAAAGCATTTAGAACCAACTAGTTATCTTGATTATCTGTAAAAGCATTTTGTTTTTTTTTCTTTTTCTGCAAAGAATGACTCCTATATTTTCAGCGTTTCATCCTATTAGTTGTAAGAATTTTGGAAATCTGTATCATCCTATCAATTGTAAGAATTTTGAAAATCTGTAATCATGCATGACTATATAACTCAATGCTAGTGTTGCTTTGTATTTATTGTATATGTAGACTGAATCTATATGGAAATTTCTGTCTAGTTAAATACCCTTCTGTTTGCAAGATTGATTTATCTTTTAATATTTTTCATTTGTGTGTTGCATGCATCAAAGATTTCTATTCCCAGTTTTTCTATGCACATCAATTCAACTGCACAAACAATTATCTAATTTAATATTATTGTCTACTAAGTTAGTTTATGTTTTAAAAATGTGCAATGTTGTATGTAGCAAAATATTCTATTACAGGTTTTGTTCTACATATGCATTCAGGTGTTTTGAGATATCCTTGTGTGTTAGGTTATTTATGTTTTTAAATTTTGCAATGATATGTTGTAAGATTTTTATTACAGTTTTTGGTTTGCATGTTCATTTTGGATACAGAAATATTCTCTCCATCATAATATCATTGTGTTTGATATCTTGATTTATGTTTTAAATTTTGCACTCACATGTTTTATCATTTTGTAGCAAAGTATTTTTATGCTTGCTATATTAGGCTCTCTCTTTTCATTGAGTTGTGTGTATGGTATGGTTTCATTTAGACCATTTTCAACCACAATAGTGTTCTCTGTCATTACTGTGGAAATAAAAAGCACATGTTAGACATTATCATATTCACATAGGTAAAAAAGGGTTTTCCTTAATTTTACATAGTAAAATGTCTTTGAAAAGTTATTTATATTTAAAATAAAAAGGTGAAAGATTAGTTTCAGCAATTACTAGAATGAATAGATGGTAAGGCCCACAGCAACAACTGCAAAAGCAATGCAATATAACCAATCAACCTACATCAACAAAACATATGGTCTTGAATGAGCTTTTGGACTCTTTAGATATAAATGTACACCGTGGCAATGTATCTTATATAAAACTTTAATCCATGTGCTTAACCTTAACATTGACACAAATGGAATACAATTTTACTCATTGCTTTATGATAGAAAAAAATGCGGATGAGTATTGCCCACATATCCGAAGTCAAAAGCGATAGATTAAAAATGGATGCTCCGGTCATCTATAAAAGATAAATTAAAGAAGCATGAAATATTAGTAATTCAAATTAGATATGCGTACCAATTATGTTCATATAACACAACAAATAGATGATTCAATACAAATTTCACATAGAATTCATATTTATCTCATGGGCCTTCAACTTAATTATATATCTAGCCTTACATTAAGCTATAGGAGATAAATCAAAGAAGCATTTGAATTTAAATTAAACATGTGTAATAATTATGTACTTTAGTTCAATAAATAGATAATAATTTTCAAATGCCATATCTAAGCTATATTTCATCTAAGTAGCTTTCAATTTAAACTTATATCTAATGATAAATTATATAAAAGAATAACAGTAATCCAAACTTCAAAATAATATTTAGAGTTAGTATAAAATGTGACATATAATTTTCCTGCATGGAAAAACATAGTTACCGAGAGTTCAAAACTCATGCATTTGAATACAAAGTGGGTATACGAATGAGCAAGTAGATTTTTTCTAGGAATGAGGAAGTGAAGGTTGATAGAGAGCCACACAAAATTTCAAATTCATACCTTAACAAAATTGTTAGATCCTTTTAAAGAAAATGTGTCATATAATCAACTTTCATCGAAATATATGATAAACTCAACACAATTTTATGAAAAATAGTATACCATTTTTTACATTTCACATAATAAAAATAGATAAATATTACTTAAGTATTGTTATAAAGATTTAACTACCCATCGAGAGATGGCCAAGTGATTGAGACAGGGCATCATCACAATAAAAAACCAAGTACAAATTGTAGTAATCCTAGAATCATGCTTTACATAAGGTAAAATTGGGGTTCATGACTTACTATAGATAAAGAAAAATTTACCCTTACCAAAAAATATATCATAAAAATTGACAAACTACATAAGCTTAAGCTTAAGGGGATATAATCCTTCTTGCCTTCCATATAGATAATGAAGATGACTGTTCCAAGCCTCATGTTGCTTCTCATGTTACTTTATAAACCTTGATTGGAAAGAAAAATAGAAGGGAAGAAATGTAAGAAATATAAAGCATAATGAAACACAACGTAAGAAATAGAGAACATAATGAAACACTCACATACATATCTCTAGAAAATCAACACAATTATTTTCCTAGGAAATCCTTATGGGAGACAAGCAACCCTAAAAATTAATGATGCTCTAGACTCCTTTTTCCCTAGGAAATCCTTATGGGAGAAAAACAACACTAAAATGTAAACATGCTCTACTCTCTCTTTTCTGGTATGGAAAATATGTAAGTACAAAGAAAGAGGTAATCTATCTAGAGTTAGCTAAGACTTTTGGCATGTAAGGTTGCTATAAAAACTTAACTTCATACATTTTTCTCTCTAACTTCACACTCCTAGTTGTATTTTCAACTATGGAAAAAAATACAATAACACAAAATGGAACTCTTATTCCTCCTAGTGGCCAAGTATTTAACATAGCATGATAGCCAACTAGGTGTAAGATTTGACTCCGTCAACCATTAACGAGGTTTGTGATTTTAGACCTTTTAGAGTCTTTTTAAAATTCCACATGTAGCTAGCTTGCTATGCATGAGTAATGGGGCTAAAATGACATTCTCTCGTACCATGGTGGTCAACATGATAGGTCAACTTACTAAAGGCATAAATTTTGAATGAACTTCATTTGATGTTTTTCTTGCACCATTGGATATGTCTTTAAGTGTAGAATAATGGTCAAGATTTCAGCACAAGGGATAATCGTTTGATCCCCAGAAATGTCATTTAATACCTCAAAATGACTCCAAAAGGTTTTAGACCCCAATTCTCCACCCACCATTAAAATGATCCTACAAGTTGATTCTTTCAGTTTTTTCACTCTATAAGCATCAAAATATATGGCAAATAATATAATTATCCAATCTAGATCATTATTTAATAATTTTTTAAAATTATGAGTAATATATACATCATGGAATTTAAATAAATAGCATTAATTCATTGAGCACCCTTGTAAATTCCTTGTTGATACTTTGAAAGTAATACGTTTTGAAAAATAATTTGTTTATGGATTCTATTTTCTACATTCTCTCAACCATATCAAAAACCTTATTATAATATTTGAAACCATCTATATACAATTTTTCATTTTTTTTTATAGGAATTAACATATTGAAATATTAATTGTATTTATGTCTTGTGTGCTAAGGAAGGGAGGTCGTGAACCTTAGGAGAAGAGATAGTATTTGTTAAGTTAGGAGGGATACTTTTTATGAGATAGAATTAATTTAAAATGCTTCTTAAGATTATGTAACTTTCGAACCATAATTACAAATTTATTTATTTTTTTACTTATCATTTTGTTGCTAAAAGTTGAAGAATTTATGTTGGTAAATAATTAATTAGGTCTATTTAAATCATTTACCACTTTTGGGTTTTTTGTTTTCATGGTTTCATTCATAATTTCACTTTTTTGCAAATTGTCGATTTCAGTTTTTCACACCACATGTGCACAGTCAAAGGACCTAAGGTCTTTCCCATACCAAAGTATGTTATTTTAAAACATGTTTTCTTGGTGATATGGGTGATTTAGAAATGATTGGGAGAGATAAATTCCTCATTTAATACACAATATGTTTGGTTCATTCCACTAAGCCAAGAATTTTAAATTCAACTGACTTTTAATATAACCAACTAAATCCTGCAAAAAAAGAATAAAACAATTTATGTTAGGGTTGTGGATTCAGGCATTGAAACAACACATCATGATATTTCAAATTTAAAAACAATGGTTTGAGTCCTAGGTAGCTTAGAATCCTATTTGTTTTCAAAATAAGGATGCACTCCCATTTGATTCTCATGATTAGGTTGTAATCATGAGGCTCTCGCTCAAGAGTGGACCTTCCCAAAATCTTGTGACGTCTTGTCACAAACAAAACCATCAAACTAAAAAACACATCATGCAAGAAACATAGCTCGCTGACATATCATTTTTCTCCTTCAAAGAAAAAAAATTCACATCATGTGAATATATCCATATACTCTTACATATTGGGGTACAAAACCATCAACCAAACACAAGTCGACAAAATATGCCTCTTCAAACAACTGACTCTCAAGTCAAATAATAGCTCATGTACAAATTTCCATATTTGTTGCATTTAAGTGTGTCAACATAACTCTAATTTAAACATCTTGCTTCATGCAACATGCACCATAATTTGAAATTGCAAAGAAATTCATGAAACATCAAAATACATACAAGGCCTTAATTGGATAAGAAATCTAACCATCCATTACCAAACCATTTCAATGGCGCTTCTTTTAGCTGCACTTCATCATCATGTGAATCATCCTGACCCTCATCGATTATGGAATCCTCTTTTCCATTATTGTCATTGTCTCTTTCCACCTTCTTCAAATGTTGTGGATGACTTGTTGAATACAAAGTCCAACACTTGTCTACAAGGTTGTTGGCAATATGATGCAGAGTGTTGTCCTTGATGGCAACCCACTGAATGAAGATGAAGACATGAGATTGTTGGCAGGTGTTGTCCTTGATGGCAATACACCTGATGAAGTTATTCTTGACTTGATGGACTTGGTAAATGATGTAAATCTGATGTGATATGATGTTTGTTGACAATAAGATGTTCTTGAATGGAAACCCACCTAATGAAGATGATGGCAACTTACTTGATGAAGTTGTGCTTGATAGAATATGTCTTGATGAACCTGTTTAAAGATGAAAATCTAATGTATCTACAGAGAGTACATAAGGTAATGAAGAATGAATTCAATATGTGCTAGATCTATGATGAAAAGAGTATGTCTCAAGGCATACACAGATTTGCCTAGGAGAAGTCGCGTATGCAAGCGGTAAAGTACGTGCCAAGTCGCGTATGGGCAAAAGCGCTCATAAAGGGCAAAACCAGGGGTAACCACCATGGTATTGACCCATTGTATTGGGTAATGATTCGTCTAAATGACCCCGTCTAGGAATACCATTGGAAGTAATGTAGTTTTGGGCTCATGGTATTGTTTTGGCTCATGGTATTGAAAAAGGGGCTCATGGTATCGAAAAAGGGCAAACCTATATAAATAGAAGAAATTCATTGTGCAAATCATGTGTGTGGGAGCAAGATGTCTGAGCTTGAATGAATACTTCTCTATGAAGTATATTTGTATGGAAAGGGTAAAGGTTTGATAATAGATCTGAATCTATGATGCACCTATGAAGAAATGATGAAGCGAAATATCTAGATCTGGAATGTATTTGTATCTGCTAGATCTGTTTATGGAAGGCTTAGATCTGAGATGAGGCGAACATCTGTCTGAAGTAAAAGGGTAAATATGAACTGAATATCTGATCTGAAGAAGTATGCTGCTCTATAATAATTGAAGATCTATACGCTAGTTCACCGCAGAGGAAGCGCGTATATACACGGCTTCACTGAAGAGAAAGCGCGTATGCGCAATGAAATATGTACAGAGGTATACGCTGTTTTATGTGAACGGAAGCGCGTATATACATGACATCAATGAAAGGAAAGCGCGTATGCAAACTAGGGTTTGTTGAAGTCTGTGGTAAGAAATGTCTGATCTGTTCTGTTGGTTTACTGATATCTGTCAGTGAGTTATATGTATATGTTTAATGGTTTACTGTGCTTAAAAGTATGGAAAGGGTCCAGTTTGAAAATATGATGAAATGTGGCCTGCAAGTGGTGTCCTAAAGGAAGCTTTGGATCCAGTGTGAAAATTGATGAAACGTGGTCCATAGAGGTGTTGAGGGTTGTAGCCTTCAGTCAGGGGGTTGTAGCTCCCTTCCAGGTGAGGCTGGTAAACGAGAGCAAGGGGTCATAGCTCCCTTCCAGGAGATGCTGGTAAATGAGTCAGGGGGTTGGAGCTCCCTTCCATGAGAGGCTGGTAAACGAGTGCAGGTGGGTGCCTGCATGCTGGTAGGAGTCTGCACCAGCACATATGTTGTAAGATGTTTTCTCTATAATAAAATATTGAAGGCTGAGCAACTGCAGCGGTGGTTTTCTCCCGACTTGGGTTTCCACCTAAAAATCCTGGTGTTCATGTGTGATGCTTTGTGTGATGTTTTATTCTGTTCTTACTGCACATGTTTACTATTTATAGAACATCTAATGAATGAATGATGGAATGATATAAGTGAAGAACTAATGGCATAATTAGATCTCTGTGTATACGTGAGTTTTATGAAGGATATCCGCGTGTATACGCTAGTTGGCTTCAGCAAAGTAGCGTATGGGTTTTAGAGCATGAAAAAGTAAAAAGTTTTAGTTTGCCCTAAATACTGATTCACCCCCCCCTCTCAGTATTTTTCCCAACAATTGGTATTAGAGCAGGTCCTTCTGCAGAAGCTTGATCGCTTGAAGGAGATCCGTCGCAATGGGAAGTCAAGAAGGAGTAATGTCTATAAAGCCACCTCTATTCAATGGAAACAATCTGATATTCTGGAAGGTATGAACAAAAGCATATCTGCAAAGTCTTGGTGCAGATGTATGGGCAATCGTGGAAGAAGGTTATCAATACCCAGCAAGTATTCCTACTGATGCAGCAGAAAGGAAGAAGTATGAAATCAATGCCAAAGCAGTGAATGTCTTATTAGGAAGCATGTATGAATCATAATTTGCTAAAGTGATGCAGCTACATTCAGCAAAAGAAATATGGGACAAAATCATTCTGAGCTATGAAGGAGATACAAAGGTAAAAAGTGCAAAACTCCAAACTCTTAGAATTGAATATGAATATTTGAAGATGCATAGTGATGAAAGTGTTGCCAGTTTCTTTCTTCGTCTAGATGATATTGTAAATCGGATGAGAAATTTGGGTGAAACCATAACCGATACTACTCTGGTGGAAAAATTCTTAAGATCCTTGACTTCAAAATTTTACTCTAAAGTTTCAGCTATTGAAGAAAGGCAAGATCTGCAAACTCTTACTATTGTTCAATTACATGGTATTCTGACTGCTTTTGAAATGAGACAAGGAGGTTCTTCTCAAATCAAAGAAGCTGCTTTTAAGGTATCTGCAAGAGGAAAAGAAAAGGAAGTTGTCAAAGAATCCAACTATATATCCGATGAAGAAGAAGCGAATTTCGTGAGAAAACGACAACTAGGAACTGGAAGATTCAAAGGCAAGCTTCCCTTCAAATGTTTTGAGTGTGGAAAAGTTGGTCACTATGCTGCTAAATGTCCTTATAAAGAAAAACATGGTAAAGGAAAACAATTTGAAAAGAGGAAGAGTTATTATGCAAATGAAGATGATGATGAAGTGTCCAATGAAGATGAAGAAGATTCTGACCAAGCTCTACAAGTGCTCATGGCAAAGAAGCAAAAGAAGAAGGTTACTCGAGGAAAGAAGATACCTCAGAAATCATGTATAGCAAAAATTGAAGAAGATGAAACAGATTCTGACGAAGCTCTACAAGTGCTCATGGCAAAGAGGAAAAAGAAGAAGGCTACTCGAAGCAAGGAGATATCTCAGAAAATTGAAGAAGATGAATCTGATAGTGATTTGGGTCCTTGTAATACTCTTCTTTGTGCAAACAATCATGAAGATAGTGAAAGTAAAGTTGTGGATCTAGAAGAAACTATCAAGATCAAAGTTGAAGAACAACAAAAGGAAATTGATCAGAAAGATTCTATCTACAAAGAGATGATCTCTCAAATGAAAGACCAAATAGAAATGCTGAATGGACAGGTGGAAAAGTATCAAAGGTTTCATACTTATGCATCCAATCGAATTAAAGAACTAGAAGCAAAAATCAACGATCTAAATGCAGATCTCGAAAAATCAAGCAAGAAGAATGAAGGACTTGAAGCTGCAATCATCTTTCTACAAACAGATCTTGAAGCATCAAATAAGAAGAATGAAGAACCTCTGTCATTTGAAAAGGAAGGCCTTGAAGCAGAAATCATCTCTCTCAAAGAAGATCTGGAAAAATCAAATAAGAAGAATGAAGAGCCGCAACAAACATGTGAAGGAAATGAAGATTGGTTGAAAGAAGAGATTCTAAATCTGAAGGATCAAGTTGAAGATGGAAGAAGAAAAGAAGAAAGCATGACAAAGCAATGTCAAGCCTTGGAGGCTGAGGTAAACATTCTCAAAGGTAAATTAGAAGAAAAGGTTAAACTTTTGAGGTTTCATGATAGTACTAACATTTTGGACAATATTCTGAGTAATCAAAGGTCTCCTGCTATCAAACATGGTCTTGGTTTCCATGAAACTGATAAAGGAGAATCTAGCTCACAAGGAAGTGCCAAAAATTCAGAGGATGTCAATGCAAAACCTGAAGTGTTGAAAGAGACAAAAGCTCAACCAACAATCATGAATTCTCAAAGGAATTCATTCAAGAACGTTGAATGTTTTAAATGTCATAATTATGGGCATGTTGCAGCAAATTGCAGGAGCAGATCATTTCAGCCTCAAACAAACAGTTCCTACATAGAAAGGTACTCTTGTTTCTTCAAGGGATATTGTTTTTCATGTAACAAGTATGGACATAAAGCAGCTGATTGTAAAAGGAGGAAGATTAGAAATACTCATTATGATTCTTATGCTTATTTTTTTGGACATATGAGATGTTATTCTTGTAACAAGTATGGACATGTAGAAAAGGAATGTAGGTTGAACAGATATGAGAAATTGGATAACTTCCAGCACACAAATAGAAAGATCAAACAAATCTGGAAAAAGATAGAGGACCGATCAGAAACGTAGGGAATATTGACCCTACTCCAGTCATCCGCTTCTGAAGCTTACTTCTCTGATTGACTGCAGGAATGATGTGGGATACATTATGAGATTTAGTAATGTATTGTCACAGGGGGAGCAATGTATGATGTCTCTCATGATTGATTGGATTATTCTAGTTATATGTATTTCTGACAGAGCATCTGATATGAAGAAGACAAGTACAGGAAGTACAAGTTCAGGGGGAGATGAAGGAATGTAAAAAATTTCTATGCTTTACTTTCCATACGCGGGTTATATTAACAAAAGTCACGTATACACACGAGTTCCAGCATACACAGTCGCGTATGCATTGATGATAAGGGAATTTATATGATAGCTGAAGATCTGGAGCAGAAGTTCAGGGGGAGAATCAGTCTGACTGTTAATAACTGTATTATTGACTCAATATCAGCTTAGTTTCTCAGTTCTAAATAATGATGATATGATACATGGTCTCTTATGTTGAAGATTGTGGATGAGTCCTGTTTGCTTTTTGATGAAGAGTATTCATTGTTGAGATGAAAGTCTTATAATTCGGAGATAAGGGCAGTTCATGCAGAGATTGTTGCTGATGACTTTTTGAGGAACGTATTCAGGTTGCACAAGTTAAGAAGGAGCACTGGTTCAGGGGGAGAAGCAGGTTGAATACTAATGATTTCATTGTTGGCAATATGACTACTTATTCTTTGTTTTTTGTGATACTCATGCTCAAATGATGATGACTTGGTACATGGTTTATAATTATGATGAGATTTTGAGCCCTGGTTGCTGATAAGTATCTTTTGTGCTCACACATGGATGAGTTGGATGTCGTTTGATTCAGAAATAAGAATATATCATGCAGAGTTTGTTACTATGGTTGAGATATTTTGGCTACATATGTTACTTCATGTTAAATCTTGAAGATCTTGATGATATTGGACCACATGGATGATTGCTTAACACATATTTGAAGATGTCGTTCTAGTATGATAATCTCTCTTGGAAAGATTGCATTGATGCTGCAAATAATCTGAAGGCTTGGTTACTAATGTTCTTATGCTACAACTGTTGGATGACGCTTGAAGACACAACTACACTATTCTATCTATTTGTAGTCCAGGGAAGCATTCAAATATCCCAGAAAGAAGTTGAACACTGTCTTTTCTCACAAGAGGATCAGATCTGGTTGAAATATAGAAGATGGTATTGGATACGCGGGTTTCCTGAAATACAGTCGCATATATACGCGAGTTCATGCACAGAAAACCGCGTATGTCTGATTGCTGACAATTTTCTGTTTGGATTCAGCTCTCTTCAGCACAGCTGCAGTGCTGTTTGGTATCTCTGATACTGTTTGGTATCTCTGGTGGTATTCCAGTTGTCATAATTCTATTTCTAATGTTTTGATAAAGATGCCTTGATGATTTTTTGGTGAAAGTGTTCAGGATGCACAAACTAAGGGGGAGCCTTAGTCATATGGAAAGGTTGCTTGGTTGCACAGATTCAGGGGGAGCATTAGCTTTGCTGAGTATAATGCATTGTTGGCATTATGATGGTTCTGAAATATGTTCTCTTTCTTGAGGACTTTCTGGTGTTGGTCTTGAAGTTATATTTGTAGTTTGATGAAAAGGTCATGTAGCGATCCATGATGTAAAATTGTAATATTCAGTCATGTAAGGACTTGACAAATTTTTAAACCCACTTGGTTGGGTAGCTGAGTCAAATTTTGTAAACCCACTTGGTTGGGTAGCTGAGTCAAAGTTGTAAAGCCACTTGGTTGGGTAGTTGAGTCTCATATGTAAATCCACTTGGTTGGATATTTGATGTAAGTATGAGTCATTGGTGATAGGAAATTCATAGAGTCATGTACTCCATTGGAAAATATGTTTGAAGATTCAGCATGAACTCAGGGGGAGCTTGGTCACTTCAGTATACATCAGATCTGCAGAACGCTTCTTCTACATGAGGAGAAAAGAGGGAGAGTGTGTTGGTTTTGATCCACCCTTTGCCCTTGATGTCAAAGGGGGAGAGTGACATGGTGTTTGAATGAAGAGAAATAATGGTGTCAAAGAATGGGGAGAGTGACATGGTGTCATTGTATTCTTAATGTACCTATCTGTTGTGGTGATCAAACACCATCGTGGTTTCCATCAAGTCCAAAGGGGGAGATTGTTGGTAATATGATGCAGAGTGTTGTCCTTGATGGCAACCCACTGAATGAAGATGAAGACATGATATTGTTGGCATGTGTTGTCCTTGATGGAAATACACCTGATGAAGTTTTTCTTGACTTGATGGACTTGGTAAATGATGTAAATCTGATGTGATATGATGTTTGTTGACAATAAGATGTTCTTGAATGGCAACCCACCTGACGAAGATGATGGCAACTTACTTGATGAAGTTGTGCTTGATAGAATATGTCTTGATGAACCTGTTTAAAGATGAAAATCTGATGTATCTACAGAGAGTACAGAAGGTAATGAAGAAAGGAATTCAATATGTGCTAGATCTATGATGAAAAGAGTATGTCTCAAGGCATACGCAGATTTTCCTAGGAGAAGTCGTGTATGCACGCGGTAAAGTACGTGCCAAGTCGCGTATGGGCAAAAGCGCTCATAAAGTGCAAAACCAGGGGTAACCACCATGGTATTGACCCATTGTATTGGGTAATGATTCGTCTAAATGACCCCGTCCAGGAATACCATTGGAAGTAATGTAGTTTTGGGCTCATGGTATTGTTTTGTCTCATGGTATTAAAAAAGGGGCTCATGGTATTGAAAAAAGGGTAAACCTATATAAAGAGAAGAAATTCATTGTGCAAATCATGAGTGTGGGAGCAAGATGTCTGAGCTTGAATGAATACTTCTCTATGAAGTATATCCATATGGAAAGGGTAAAAGTTTGATAATAGATCTGAATCTATGATGCACCTATGAAGAAATGATGAAGCGGAATATCTAGATCTGGAATGTATTTGTATCTGCTAGATCTGTTTATGGAAGGCTTAGATCTGAGATGAGGCGAACATCTATCTGAAGTAAAAGGGTAAATCTGAACTGAATATCTAATCTGAAGAAGTATGCTACTCTATAATAATTGAAGATCTATACGCTAGTTCGCCGCAGAGGAAGCGCGTATATACGCGGCTTCGCTGAAGAGAAAGCGCGTATGCGCAATGAAATATGTACAGAGGTATACGCTGGTTTACGTGAACGGAAGCGCGTATATACGTGACATCAGTGAAAGGAAAGCGCGTATGCAAACTAGGGTTTGCTGAAGTCTGTGGTAAGAAATGTCTGATCTGTTCTGCTGGTTTACTGATATCTGTCAGTGAGTTATATGTATTTGTTTCATGGTTGACTGTGCTTAAAAGTATGGAAAGGGTCCAGTTTGAAAATATGATGAAATGTGGCCTGCAAGTGGTGTCCTAAAGGAAGCTTTGGATCCAGTGTGAAAATTGATGAAACGTGGTCCATAGAGGTGTTGAGGGTTGTAGCCTTCAGTCAGGGGGTGGTAGCTCCCTTCCAAGTGAGGCTGGTAAACGAGATCAGGGGGTCGTAGCTCCCTTCCAGGTGAGGCTGGTAAACGAGATCAGGGGGTCATATCTCCCTTCCAGGTGAGGCTGGTAAACGAGAGCAGGGGGTCATAGCTCCCTTCCAGGAGAGGCTGGTAAACGAGTCAGGGGGTTGGAGCTCCCTTCCAGGAGAGGTTGGTAAACGAGCGCAGGTGGGTGCCTGCGTGCTGGTAGAGTCTGCACCAGCACATATGTTGTAAGATGTTTTCTCTATAATAAAATATTGAAGGCTGAGCAACTGCAGCGGTGATTTTCTTCTGACTTGGGTTTCCACCTAAAAATCCTGGTGTTCATGTGTGATGCTTTGTGTGATGGTTTATTCTGTTCTTACTGCACATGTTTACTGTTTATAGAACATCTAATGAATGAATGATGGAATGATATAAGTGAAGAACTAATGGCATAATTAGATCTCTGTATATACGCGAGTTTTATGAAGGATATCCGCGTGTATACGCTAGTTGGCTTCAGCAAAGTAGCGTATGGGTTTTAGAGCATGAAAAAGTAAAAAGTTTCAGTTTGCCCTAAATACTGATTCACCCCCCCCTCTCAGTATTTTTCCCAACAAAGGTGACCTTTCTTATGGAAATGAGTAATAAACAATTGCATCTTATTTTCAACATCATTTTCCTTGTCCAATGGGCCTTTGACTTTTTGCCTCATTTATTTAGAAAGTTTCATGTGCATGGATATCTTCTTCCAACATCTATAAACATTATGATTATTCAAACCACAAAAGGAACATGAAAGTTCTTTTCCAAATCTTATGTGAATATTTACCATGTTTATCATAATCAAAAGCAATTTGATTAAAGGCAAATTTATACCTTGAACATTCACCTTTGTCGCCTTCTTGAGGAGGTGAATTTGATGAGGTAGTGGCTCTCCTTTGAATACTAGCAATTAGTTCAATGACTCTAGAGCTTTCAACATCCTCTTCTTTTACATTCTCATTAGCTGCATGATTATTAACATCTTCTTGCAAAGTGTGTGTCAAACTTTTCCATTCATCATGAACACAGACTTCACAAGCTTGAGGTAATGAACACGAAATGAAATTCCTTCTTGGAACAGCTTCATGTGCCTCCTTGGCTTTGGAGCATTCTCCATCATGTTTTCCATAACCAAGACCCAAATAATTAGGCCCTTCCTCAACAACATTTGGCTCAACTATGCCTTGTACATGTTTGCCTTTAACCCTTTACTTTCATAGCACATTTTCATAAAAAATTTGGACCTTATTCCTCTAGTGTGTCTCTCAAAAGCACATACGCATTCATTTTGAGAGGAAATTGAAGACAAAAACCAATTTCTAATTCTTCTAACCTTGACTAAAATGAGCTAAATTGTACTTTGATACCAACTTGATTTGAATATGGACAAACTAGTTTTGTTGGGCTATCTCCCTCATCAGTTAAATAAAAATGTGTTTAGGATCGTCTAATGTTAGCCAATTGGGAAGGGGTTTATGTGTCAAGCTTTAAGTGTATTTTGTGAGAAATTTATGAGTTAATTAGCTTTTAAAAACTCATGTGTACAACAAATAAAATGCAAAATTTTTATTTTGGAAATTTGTTTCCCTCAATCCAGATTTCGATCATTAGACATGTAAGAGGAAGAAAGAGGGAATTCACTTTTCAAATTCTAGACCTTTTCTAAACCAAAATAAACTAGAGGTTCGGTTTTCAAATACATTCACATATTTGGAAAAGTTCTAGCTACCAAAAGTCCATATGCCAATCTACCTCTCAAGAAATCCATTTATTACACCACTGGTTAGTTTTTTGTCTTCCTATATTCTTTATCAACCTCTTCTAGTGATTATTGAAATGTGGATTCTTAAATCCTTCCTAAAAATTTGAGCTCTAAAACGAGAAGACATACAAGATCATTTTAAGTCATTCCTCTATCCAATTATAAAAACCAAGTGAATATTTCTACATATTGATTTCTGTCCCATAAACTGTACAATATAGGTCAATTTTTTCTTTTAACTTATTTAAATATTGTTCTAGCGCACAATTGTTCAATGGTCTGATGAAATTTCATTGATAAAGGCATGATTATGCCAATCCATGTTGCATATTTCCATTAACAATGTTTACTTACATGTAAAACAATGGTGTCTCTGATTTTATGTTATTTTGAGTTTGCTTTTAGTGCTGAAATTGGAATATATGATATTAATTTATGACTTGCAATTATAGCTGCTGAGATACTATTCTTTTTCTCTACTATATTTTTATTTCTAGTCCTCTGGGTGCTTTCTTCATATTTTTTTTTTTTAACTAATTGAAGGGATTCGTAATTCTATATTTTACCATATTGCTCGCTGGTTCCATGTAGATTTGATTGACATATAATAAGTGGTTTCTATTTTTGGGACGTCTGTAAAGTTTTTGGCACATCATATTGAATTTCTATAATTTGTGTAGCTCCCTAACATTCAGATAGAACCTTCATTGAAAAATGTGAGAGGGGTTTCAAATTCACATTGGATAACACCCTCCTCTGGGATAAAAAAGTTTAACAAAAAAAATAATAGAGAAACAATTAGTGATGTCACCAAAAGATGTAGCCTCTTCAAGGTATCATATCCTCTCATCAAGGTCTAGCATGGAACTTAATGTCATAGCCTTCTTTTGCCTAAAATGAATGCAAATTTCCTTGCAATTTGGCTTGCAACATTCATAATTCATGCTCATGGAACATGGTTGTGTTGCAATTGTGATAACATCTGCGGTATGCAGAAGCTTTAATAAAAAATAATAAAAAATGACATTTTTGCTCTGTTTTTTTCAAGATTTAAGGAAAATTACACCAAGTAGCTTCCAGCCTCATATGACCATCATGTCAAACTCATCTCAGGATATTGTCCAAGTAAGAGCCACTTAAGCAAGCAATCTAGTATGTACATGAATCTCCAATTTCAATTAGCAACAATGACAGTTCTAAGTATGGTGCAAAAATTGCTCCATATCCTCAATGGGGCATGTTTGATGAAAATAATTTGGGGAGTGAGAGAGGGAGATGGTAGGAGAAAAAATTCAAGGAATCCAGGAGAAATTGAAAAATATATAACTAATAAGGTGAAGACACTTTGTAACCTAAGAGAGAAACTTGTTAGGAAATGGGTGAAGTTGGTATTACAAACCCAATTGGATAACCTCGACGAGAAAACATTTCTCCCACTTTATTTGTTGGCATAACCTAGTAAGTGTTATTCACCAGCATGTATTTTGTAAAGGCCTTGACCTAGTTCCCATTCAACTCCATCCACCAGGTTGCAGAGGATTCCAAGCCTAATTTCATGAAAAGTAAGTTGGGGATGATCACATTGACCTGCTTGATGACATGTCTATGAAGATTAACTACCTTGAACTATTTTTCTGCATAGGGAAAGAGACACATTCCCATGTCTGAGCATGAAAACATTCTTTGATATTGTTAATGCCTCTAGTGTTTACTTCTACAAGTTCTATAGGCAGAGTCTGTAAAGGGCCAGGTAGCCTCTGTATCTCATCTTTTATGAAAGGTGACATATCTAGTAAATGCCCCTATAGTCAATCTTTGGAATGGATCTAAATAGAAGTTCTTCATTTTAATATCCATAAAACACAGTAAATTTAAGGTAAAATATGTACATGTGTCATTTCTCCCACAAACTAAAGTGTATAAGTGGTAAATTTTATACCAAGTGTGCTCCCACCATGTAAATCGCAATTTGGTGAACTTATCATTTTTATAATTTCTTTTTCGATTAAATTGAGTTTCACACATCAATTATTTCTTTGAAAGTTGTGTTCTACATAATTTGTGTACACTAAATTACAAATTGATTTTCTAAAATCTATTTTGTGTAAATGTTGACCAATAGATATATATATATATCATGGAGGATGAATGACGAAGATCAGCTGAATCCCATATGGAGGTTCAGGGATCGGGGGATATTCACGATATTTAAATATAATCTTAAATATCCATACATGTGTGTACATATGGAATTGATTTTTTATTAACTTTGTGAGTTAAATTAGTTGTTAACAAGTTTCATTTTTTAATTTTTAGGAGGTAAGAGGAGAATGGTTTCTACTCCATCCATGGAGCGTGCCCATGGTTCAACTAGTCGTGGTATGGTTCACGCAATTTAATCAATGAATATGTATATGTATTTATATGTACACATGAATTTATTTTTCAATTGACTATTAATTCGTATTTGTTTATGAAGCTTCTCCCTCGTCTCGAGAGGTTGGTGGTGGTTCAAATCGACCTAGAGGGCCATCAATGAGTGGTAGCAGGTTGCGTGAAGGGGGTGATATTTATTCCCCCGAAGGCCAATCAATGGCTGCTGGTTCTCAGCAGGGTCATTTTGGGTCTGGTTCTCAGCAGGGTCATTCTGGGTCTGGTTCTCAGCAGGGTCATGTTGGAGAAGATGCTAACCAACAATGTCAAGGTTGCCATCAATTTAAATATTTTTCATTAAATTTGTACAACTTTTTTTACATGTGTTTTTTCTAATATAAAAAATTATATATATATTGATGCAGAGACTGAAAATGTTCCAACTAGTGGTCAAAATAAACGCAGGGCAGCCCGCTACATTCAAGAAGAATTTTGTCAACCCAGCACAACTTATCCGGCCGAGATTACTGATATACCATGGGAAACCAACATGGCGTAATGCACCTTACAAAGGTGTGAAAGACTTCATGCAAAATTGCAAAGAGATCTCGTGGCTTTGTCTCTACCTGCTGAGAGTCGACAAATCCTTGAAATAGTTACACATTCATTGGGAGAAATTGTAAATGTGTACAAAAATCTTGGGCCAATGACTGATACATTTGTAGAAATGATGAGAAAGAGAAAAGAAACAGTAATGGGTCCAGATAAATGGGAAGACGTAAAACAAAAATTTACAGAAGAAGTGGCCAAGTCAATGTTTAATTACAAGGAAGGGCCAAAAAGAAAAATGTTGAAGGTCCAGTATTTCAAGCACCCAGACATAGCTCGTTATTTGTATGATAGGCACCTTGCGGCCTATGGAAGGCTTCCATGGAACGATGAGGTTCCTGTTTATTTTGCACAAATTTTTTATGGTATGAAACCCAACTAGAATGACCTTCCGTTGAAATTTTTTGGCTCAGGGAAAGGTCGATTATATGACTGTAAGGGCGCTAAGCGAGATGTGGAGTTGCCTCGCCCTGAGCTGCCATTGGTGAGTCGACCGTTTCGGGTCGAAACTCTACGGTTAGAGATGGATGTGACTTCTCAAATAAGTCGAGAAGCAAGGGATGTTATGATCGACAATGTTCATAGCGGATTGGGTGGAGTCGATCTTTGTTTAAATCGACAAAGAGCACATGAAAATGCACGTGCCAATTTTGTGTATTGTACAGATAAGGAGATTGACAACATGAATGTTGAAGATCTCCGAATATACGCAAAAAAATTTCGCAATGGTTTGTAAGACCTAATTTTTCATGAGGAAGAGGGCACCGAAACGGTATGTGTTAGTGACCTTATGGTTTGAAATTATTTTAACATACATATACATGTGTACAATTTGTAATTAATACATGTGTATGTACATGTATACATTTATTTGTATGTGTACATTAATCTAACAAAAATGTATGATTATATGTTAAAACACCATTTGCAGTTCTCACACATGATGCGTGACGAAAATTTTAATATCACGTTCGGGACCTTTGGTTCAAACAATGCAGATGCGTTTGACCATCAAGATATGTTGGCAAATGTTAGTGTTTTTTAAGTGACTTTAAAACAAGTAATTATGCACACATGTACATGTATGTATATATATATAACTTGATAAAATGTTTTAACAGATATCGATTCCATCCGATGTTTTTGGGATGGCAATACCTTCTTCTTCCTTGGGAGATGTACCTTCTACTTCCTTGGGAGATGAGCCACAAGTATGGAAAATTTTTCACAAGTTTAAAATTTATGTTTAAAATATATATATATATATATATATATATATATATATATATATATTCTATCTCAAAAAGTTCCATTAAAAATTGATATATATATATATATATAGAGAGAGAGAGAGAGAGAGAGAGATCTATATTTTGGGTTATTTAAATTTTTTTGAATTTAGGTTCCTATACAAGATTTCTTTAATCTGTGGACTCTAGCAATAGAGATAGGAACATCCACAACATTTGAACAAGTTGTCTTAGTTCCTTTTTTTAATATTATTGAAAATAAGTTTATATATGTATATGTATAAGTTTTGGATGGTTTCAATCTACATTTGGCACATGTGGTATATAATGTTAAATGTTTCTATTGGATAGTCGTTCACTATAATTGGCATGGCATGTCAAGTAATGTTGCACAAATCCCTTTTGGATGGTTGAAGTACATTTGGAATTTTAAGATTGCTTTTGATCTCTCCATGTAGTCTTGTTTGAATGAAAAAATTTCCAATAGGAAGAACATAGCTTTTCAATGCAACTAACCATGCATCAATTGAGCTCTAATTGAAAAAAGAGTTTAAAGAAGTAGATATATGTACAAATTATCCCTTTAATTTTGATTGGAAATATAATTCTAGTACATACATATGTTTGTTTAATTTGGGTCAATGTCGTTAATGCACTCAAATAGGTAGCCTTGTCGATTTATTTACATTGTGGAAACTTTTTACCAGAAAATCCAACTAGTTTTTCATCAATGCACATAGAAAAACTACTTGGAACAATTAATTGCATTATATAACATATCTATCCAATACAAGTAACATTTTTCATCAATTCACATTGAACATATCCGACCATTGGACAAAAAATTTTGTACTAGATTTTCAATCAGGAATAGAGATGTGGGTCAAATCCCACCAAAAGTCAGAGAAGTGCTCTGAGTCTCTTGTCTGAAAGGAATTTTCATACAAAACTATACTGCAGATGATTTATTTACATTGTGTCCATACTTTTTACCAAAAAATACAACTAGTTTTTCATCAATGCACATAGAAAAACTAGTTCCAGTTAATTGCATTATAGAACATATATATTGAGTACGTAAATAATTTTTCATCAATGCACATACTAAAACTAGAACAATTAATTTCATTCTAGAACAGATATATATATATATATATATATCCAATACATATAACATTTTTCATCAATGCAAATGTATAGAAAAGCTACTTTCAGTTGATACTAGAGCACGTGCTTGTACCAAAAAAATTTGTACATGTGCAAACACTTGCACAAATAACATAAGCAGCTCAATTTTTAGCTAAGTACTAGAAGTTCTAAAACATATTTAATCCAAAGAGAATAAATTGTTGGAAAATTCACTCAAAAAAATTCTAATGGAATTCCATCTTGAATAATCCGTTCATGATCGGATTTTGACATTTTCCATCTGTTAATTTTTTATTTTTTCTTTGATTGAAATTCTATCAACTTTATGCATGCTGCACACACCAAGTGACTATATTGACAACTTATGGAATCAGGTTCATAGTCTTCAATGTAAACAAAGTCTCCACTTTGATGAGTTTGTCTGAAAAAATAACCTTTCAGTATAATAGACCCTCTGTCATATTGAAATCTGTGATCATTATATTTTTGTAATAATTTCATTTTTCGTTCAGTGCAACGCATCAAATAATACTTCACATTTTCATCATTTTCAATAGGTGCAATTACAGCAAAAAACATCTCCTGCACAATAAAATAAACTTAACAAAATTATACATATTTAAATTTATTTCTAGATCTTTAAATCATTATAAAGTAATTCAAATGTTACATTCTCTAACAAGATCAGAAACTCGATCACCATCAGATGATATTGTAGTTTCCTCTGATTTCATTTCTTCAAACATTGCAATAGACATTTTTCCCTTTGTATTTAGCTCTGTATGTTTCCAATCGTTCACATACATTTTTTTTTCACAAACGTCATTGGATTTTGTGTTGTCTATGCAAACATCACAAAAACAAGAATATTTTATTTTATCCAATGCAAACACATTTCTGGATGACTTTGTTTGAATTGAATGAAATTTTCGAGTCCCTTTTATTGTTTCAATGTCACTTCCAATTGATCTATCTACGTCTTCGATTCCAATATGCCATAAAAACCTTTATATGGAAAATTAGAAGAAGAATTTGTAAATATGATATCAAAATACAATCAAAGATAATCATTGCATGATAAATGTACAATGTTTAAAATTAGATTTCCAATATAAATTAAATTGAATGTACCTTTGCACTTCTCTTGATGGGTTAGTCTCATGGCTTAGAGCAGCGATGCACCATTGAACAACTTCTTTAGCGTTCACAAGTCGGCTTGTAGAGTGGATCATTTGATATCTTCGAAGTGCTCGTTTTATGCATGCTCATGCACCATCATGTTCTCCTTTTCCATGGCCAGTCTCAAAGAAATTCCAACAATGTTTAATGCAAGTTTTCTTATGAAGACAACACAACCAAAAGAATGATCGTGTAGATTTGAATTGACCTGCGCATCCGTCTTACAATATCCAATGTTCATTGAATGTTATTCCATGATTTTTCAATGAATCATAAATTTTTCCAAAACAATGTTGTACAAAACTTGTATCATGTGTACGATCGTCACTGATATAAAAGTGATATTCTTTAATGATATGTCGATTTTCACTCGTGCTTTCTATATGATCAAAATTTTGTTCAGCATGTCTATATAGAATATGGACGAGCATGGAGACTTGGTCAGAATGATAGTATTCACTCTGAATTTATTTTTGTGGAACAAATGTGTAGTTTTCTGCAAAATCAATCACTGAAAAAATGGTCCCTGGTGGAAAAAATTCACAAGATTTTTGAATTTCAAGTCTTGCCATCGAGCTCTATGGGAATTCTTAGTGTATTTGTAAATTTCTGCCTCAAACTTTCTCAAAAATTCTATCAGAAAAATTTCTTCTTCTAGTAATTCAATTCTTTTAACACAATTTGCACCTTGAATCGATGTATCGATATATTCATATCTCTTCCATTTCACTTTCATTTTGGACAATGATTGATCATTAATAGCAAAACGATATTTGTTTTGAAATTTAGTCAAATATCCACAATCATCGCATTTTTTACCACCAACACATTTCTTTTTGTAAAATAGTTCATCGCTTTCTCTTTCACATAGAATTTGAGATATGAAATCATGGATAGTGGAAGGAGGAGGTGAATCCTTCCATAATGTTCTACCGAAATCAAGGAATGTGTCATAATATAACTCAAATTCCACATGATAACGGCAACAACAAGTGTCGTGTACGGTGATAGGTTTTACATACCATGGTTTTGTTGAACAAAAGCACTGAGTGAAACATGAATTTGACGATTCTATTATTTGAACTTGTTGAATAACTCTATCTGAGTGGTTTCCAAGAAATATTTTTCATGTTCTTCGTACTGATTTCGTGTTATTCTTCTTCGCATCACATGCCTTGCAGTTGGCAAAACACGTGAATTGTTCTTCCAATATTCATATATTATTTTTTTAACATTTTCTCCATGTCTATATTTGTATGGTTTCCTACAAATAGCTCTCCAACAAGCGAGTTCATCATTTACATCTATTTGCAGCCGAAATTTCCGATGTTTGTGCAAATTTTTTCGCGAGGTTCCCAGTGGTCGTGCCATAGATGTTACCAAATGATTCTCTTGAGTACTTGATGAAACCATTGCCATCTGTATTCCTCTACGTACAATTGAAACATCTTTCTCTTTAGATCTCTTAATTGACTTTATAGCACTACTCATATTTTTTATCACATCTTCCTTCATTTTTTTATCTTTGGTTGATTTTTGAATACCCAATAGTGTCGTAGCTTCTTTTAATTTCCTTAATGATAGGAGACCTTTCAACATTTGAGCTTGAACTGTCACCCGCTCATTTAAGAAATACTTTTCAAAAATGCAGTTAACACGATATCGTATAGCATGGTCAGGTTTTTTATCTCCATATGTGTGAGTGTCAACATTTTCTAACATCTCATTATCGATAGTGATTTCATCTGTACATATTCGAAAAAATAGTACATGTTCAATAAATAACTAAATTAATAAATATATCTATAATTTCAATAATATGTGCATGTGTTTAATATATATATATATATACCTTGTCATTCAATATCTTTATTTGGATTTCTTTCAATATTTTCACCATCGTCAATCATTGGTTCAATATCTCTTTCACTTTCTCTTTCAAAATTTTTTATCTCATCATCAATGTTTTGAGGAATATCTCTGTCTGTTTACATTAAACAAAATATTTTTCAAATTATTTCATCAAATAAAAATTAAGCTTCACATTTTACATTAGGAAAATTTTAAATATATCAATAGATCATAATATTTACATTTACATACCTCCTTCAATTTTTTCTTGAGGTTGATTTTCCTCTTCAATATTTGAGAGGGCTTCTAACTTTCTTTTGCGAGATTGTCTCATCTCTTCTCTACGTTCCTCAGGGTCTCTTTTTCGATCATATTTTCTCGCACAAGTTCTTCGATTTCCCATGATAATAGGGTATGAAGTTCAAAAAATTTCCTTCAAAAAATTAGACAATAACTCGATTACAAAAAACATCACAAAAGATTTATTTTTAAAAAATTCATTTTAAATTTTTTGCAAAAAATACATACTCCAATCCAAAAAACTTACTTTAAAAAATTTGAGAGAAAAATGTCTTATAAAAATGAAATGAAGCTCAAAAGATTTACTTCAACTCAAAACACATACATACCTCCAAGAAATGTCCTTTGAATGTACGTCCAAGAAAATTTATTAAGTCCAATTTTTTTTTTTGCAAAATCAAGCCGCCTCCAAGAAATGTCTTCCAAGAAAATTCTTTAAACCCAAAACAATTCTTTGCAAAATCAATTTGCTTCCAAGAAATTCTCTTAAATCCAAACTTTGAAGAAATTTTTTTAAACCCAAACCAAGATCTTTGTAAAATCTAAGATTGATCTCCTTCTCAAGCCCAATCTACCATAGATGACACCATAGCTACTGAAATTGAGAAGGATAAGGAGTATTAGGTTTAGATATTGAATGAAAACTTGAAGGATCTATTGGAAAAAGAAAACAGGGATACCACACTACAAAGAAATATGGCAAGACATTATTATGCTAGGAACATGCTTTGTAAGGTTAGGGTTAAAAGTATCAAGAGAAAACTAATTTTTTTTTGATAGGCAAAGGATTCAAACACACAAATAACACAAGGATTTCACACATGAAACAATGAGTTACGACTCTTCAATCACTCTAAATGAAAATCTGAATACAATGAACCCGGTGAAGGGTATTTAACCTAAATTTACATGCACACACTCTCACATAACTAAACTTTCTCATCACTCACTTAACTGACTCTCTAACTCACTCACCAAATATATCTATCACTCAACTTAACTAACTCACGTAATTGATTGTCTAACAATGCATGCGGGAGGTAATTATATATTTTAACACTCCCCCCTTAATTACGACTGCGAAACTAAAACTTAACTCACGACAACTCAAACATGCCTACTGGTCTATGTCTCAGCTAGGCTTACAACACCCAAGTTGCTTTTGTGAAACTCAAACAAATGTACTGCTAATGGCTTTGTAAATATACCAGCCAATTGATCACTCGATTTACAAGGCTTCAAGTGAACTTCTCCATTGCTCACAAGTTCTCGAATAAAGTGATATCTAGTATTAATATGCTTTCTCTTTTGATGAAACACATTATTCTTATATAGTGCAATCGCTGATGTTTTGTCACAGTATATCGCTATTGATCCTTGTTGTTACTGCTTGAGTCCATCCAATACTCTTCTTAACCATACTGCTTGACATGTTGCTGAAGTTGTTGCTACATATTCTTCTTTTTCTGATGATAGTGTCACAATGGGCTGCTTCTAGATGACCATTCTATCACTTCTAAACCAAGATGGAACACATAACCGGATGTGCTCTTTCGGTCATCCAAACTTCCTGCAAAATCACTATCTGTGAATCCAATCAAATCTTTCTTTTTTGTACTTGTATACATGATGCCATAGTATCTAGTTCTTGCTATGTATCTCAAAATTATTTTTCCAACACTCCAATGTGTGTCTTTTGGAGTCCCCATAACTATGGAAATCAAACTTACTCCCTACAAAATATCTGGTCTTGTAACTGTGAGATTCATGAGGCTGCCAACCAATCTTTTGAATAGAGTTGGATTGACATCTGCTCCTTCATCATCCTTACTTAACTTTGTACCTGTTGAAACTGGTGTAGGTACAGTTTTTCAATTATCCATCCTGAATATTTTCAACAAATCTATGGCATACTTATTCTAGAAAATAAAATTTCCTTTTTCAAATTTCTCAACTTCAATGCCAAGAAAATATTTCATGAGATCGAGATCTGTCATATCAAATTATTTTCTGACTCTACTACCCCTGGACTCAAACACAACTTGATAAGTGTTGGTCAATTGACACAGAAGGGATAGAAATTTATCTTTCAGGGGAAACAGTGTGTTATTTAAGACAAATCCCCAAGCAAGCAACTGATTGCAAAGGTGGATATGATGAGGAAAAGACTCTTTCCTCTAATTATGAAGTACAATGATCAGGTTAGTTCTTTTACAGTTGCATGTTCTAATGATTATTAGCTATGGCACTTTCAGTTTGGACACTTGAATTTTTCCGGTTTAAGATTTTTGCAGCAGAAACAGATGATCAGAGGTTTACCTCCCATCAAAGAACCTACTAGCACTTGTGAGTGTTGAATCTTGGCAAAGCAACACCGTGAAAGTTTTCTGAAAGGAATTTCATACAGAGTAAAGAAACCACTTGAGTTGGTGCATATATACTTGTGTGGACCTATGAGAACATAGTTGATTGGTGGAAGTTCTTACTTCCTCACTTTTATTGATGACTATAGTAGAAAGACTTGGGTTTACTTTTTGAAGCAGAAGTCTAAAAATTTTGAAAATTTCAAGGAATTCAAAGCCTTAGTGGAGAACAAAAGTGATCTTCAAATCAAGGTATTGATATCAGATCATGGTGGAGAATATGATTCGAAGGCATTCCATGAGTAATACAAACAACATGGGATTAGAAGACTGTTTACAACGAGATACACACCATAGCAGAATGGGCACTAGAGAGAAAGAACCAAATAATAATGAACATGACAAAGAGCATGTTGAAAGCAAGAAACTTGTCTAATGAGTATTGGGAAGAAGTAGTTGCATGTGTTTTTTATGTGATAAAAAAATCTCCTACAAGAAGTGTGATGAACAGAGTTTTAGAAGAAGCATGGTCAGATATATCATGCAGTGTATCTCATTTCAATTTTTTTGGATGTGTAGCCTATGCACATGTGCTTATAAGAGGCAAATAGATGATCAAAGTGAAAAATGTATATTTACTGGTTATATTGAGTAGTCAAAATCTTACAAATTGTATAACCCTGTCACCAAGAAGACAACCATTAGTAGAGATGTTGTGTTCAAAGAACAAGTGTCATGGAATGGGACTGTAGACACACTAACCGATGCACAAACACCATTGATGGAAGAGGATTATGTAGCAAAAAAGGAGCAGCAAGAATGAAGAGAGAAGATACCAAAAAGAGTCACACTAGCAAGGACTCCAAGATTTTCAGATCAGAATGGATCTTCAAGCAGATCAACATACCAGAATTATCCAAGCAGCCAATCAGGTGATGAATCAAGAAATGGTAAGAAAAATATGATAAGTTTAAAATATATTTATGATGATTTGGATGTTAGTTCAAATTCTTTCATCATGGCTGCTTTAAATTCATGTAGGTCAAGATCACCTATAAAAATCATATCATCAACATATAAGCAAACAATCAAAATCTGTCCATGCTCATTTACCTTTGTGTATAAGGTAGGCTCAGTGTTGCTTATGAAAAATCCATTCTTGATCATGTAACTATCAATTCTACTATACCATGCTCTAGGTTCTTTCTTTAGTCCATAGAGTGCTTTCCTCAATCTGTAAACTTTATCTTCTTTATCTTCAACTTCATATCTTGGAGGCGACTGCATCTAAATTTCTTCTTCTAGAATTCCATTCAAGAAGGCTGATTTGACATCCATCTAGTATACTTTCCACTTGTTCTGAGCTGTGGTCACTAGAAATTTTCTTACAGTATCCAATCTGGCTACTGGAGAAATTTTTTCCCCAAAGTCTATTCTTGGTTGTTGCGAGAATACTTTTGCTACAAGTCTTTCTTTAAATCTATCAATATCACCTTTCTCATTTAGCTTTTTCTTGTACACCCACTTGACACCAATGAAATTTTTATCGTTTGGTAAATCAACCAAATCCCATATAGCATTCTTTTCAATTTAATTCATCTCTTCATCCATGGCTTGCACCCAATTTTCATCTCTTATTGATTCTTCAAACAAAGAAGGTTTGAAAGCCAATAACACAAAATTTTAAGTAACATCCAAATCGTCATAAATATATTTTAGAATTTTCATATTTTTCTTACCATCGCTTGATTCATTACCTGATTCGCTCCTTGGAGAATTCTGGTCTGTCAATCTCCTTGAAGATCCATGCTTCCTTTGCTGAAGAAGTTATCATTATCTTCTAGAACACTGCTCGGTCTACTCCCTGCTAGATAAGAAGTAACGCTTGTGCATTCTTTCGCTTGTCTTTCTTCCATTTCTCTCTGTCTGCATTGCTGAGGGCTTGTTCTTCTGTGTTGTTCTGAGGTTCTGCAAACCTAAAATTTACATGATCCCATACATCATGCACTTTTAACATGGTCTCTATTTCAATAGCCCACACATCATAATATTTCCCAGTGAAAGAAGGAAGTTGTGGCTAAAAATTTGATGTGGTCATTTTTCTTCAAAAAACATCTTCTCTGATAAAAACCCTAAATTTATCTCTTATTATTATTATTATTATGAAGGCTTTGCAAAGCTCCTTAAAAAAAATCCCTTTCAATAAAACCCTAATATATGGCTATATATATACCCCTCTCTTAAAAACTTGCATTTTAAGAGAGCCTTTTAAAAAACAAACAAATATTATAAAAATACCTTTTTTTGTTTTAGAAAAATATTTATAGAAACTCCCTTTTACAATTCAATACAATTTGAAGTCTTTTATAATAAACTCTTTAAAAAAAAAATTTATTATATAAAATCCCTTTTGCAAAAGTTTAAAAAAAAATGCTTATAAAACTCACGGCTTTATCAAAACTCCTTTAAAATAATTTAAACTGTGTGAAAAAAGGTAAGTACGCTTTTAAAAAAAAATATGTACCCCTTGTTGACTTTTCAATAGGCTTTAACACGTAAAACCATTTCTGGACCCCCAAAAAACAATAAACCGTAGACTAAACTAGATTTCATTGAAATCGTAAGTTTGTTGAAATCTCTACAGTTTTTCTTAGGAGAAGTTGCGGACCTCCCCAAGTGTTGTACTGAAAATTGATAGCCTTCGACTCTTGGCCTTCTTCTCTAGCTCTTCTCGCCCTCAGATCTTATGATCCTTCCTCATCTCTGATACCAATTGTTGGATAAGCAGAGGATTCAAACACACAAATAACACAAGTATTTCACACACAAAACAATGAGCTGTGGCTCTTCAATTAATCTTCAATCACTCTAAATCACAATCTAAATACAATGAAACTAATGAAGGGAATTTAACCTAAATTGACATGCACACACTCTCACATAATTGAACTTGCTCATCACTCACTTAACTGACTCTCTAAATCACTTCTAAATATATCTATCACTCAACTATCACTCAACTCAACTAACTCAACTGATTGTTTAACAATGCATGCGGGAGGTAATTATATATTTTAACAAAAAAGACTCTAAGGAGACTTAAAATGAAGAAAAACCTTCCCTATTACCTAATGCATCATTAGCAGTCTCAAGGCATGGAAGAGAGCAAAGAAAAGGAGATAAATTTTGAAATTTGGAGTTTTTGTGCACATAGTGAAAGGTATCCTAGAGAAACGCAATAGTCTCTTTTTCTGAGAGGGTCAAAATCCAAAATATCTAATGGCATAAGAATACCTAAAAATCACTTTAGGATATTTGTAGAGTCATGAATTTGCAAAAAATGATCAAACAATGTTTTTTTTATACCTTGCTACCACCTTTTCAAGACTGTTGTTGCATTTTTGGACAATTAGTTTTGGGATCAAGTTTCAAGAGGTCAAACAAGTGGCCATTTATGATTTTTTATTTGTTTAAGATTATCATGTAAATGTTTCTCTTCCAAACAAGTGAATTCATGAATATATGCTCACTTAGTTTCTTTATCTCATTTCCTCATCACCATACTACTATGAAAAATACATTTGTGCCTCTGATTACATCTATCTTGTCTCAATTAATGACTGCAACTAATCTTTTGACCTATTTTTCCTAGTTCCTTAACCTATGCTTCACATCGAGCAAAACTTAAATAAAAATTCTACTATGGAAAATACTTAACCTAAAACCCTCATAATCCCAACCATATTTTCGTTGATTTTAGAGAGAGACCTCTTTAATTTGGTAGGGCTAGATTCCGAGTCAAAATTTTTGTTTGTGGTTACCTCACTAGTTTCCTTTCTAAGCCTTGGGAAACTAAGTGCTAACAATAGTCACAAACAATTCAAATTAAGGGTTTAGATTGCTCAAGTCGAGTTGTTGGTGGGGAAATTTATTTTCGAACCCTAACCTCTCATTTGGATTTTTATTTTCACTCATCCAATCGTTGTTTGTTTTCCAAATTTCTTATGGTGGATGGTTTATAGTGGAATTCTTGAGATGAAAGTTGTGTCAGTATGGAGGATATGTGTGGATTACTTATTATCATATCGGAACACACATTCGTTCACCATATTTTCAATTTCTTAAATCTCTTTTGTATATGCCATGACACCTCGACATAAATGCCCTCTGGTCATCTCGCCCTACATCTCAAGAATTTGATTTTAGTTATGAATATTACATCTTTAAAATAGGTAAGGTTTGGTTTTAGCTATGATATTCAATTATGGGTTATGTAACTTTTTTTTTAGTACATTATTTATACATTCCTCATGCTCCATGACCAATGTGCTAAGCTATGATATTCATGTATGGGTTATGTAATGTTTTAGTACATTATATTTATGCATTCGTCATGCACCCTCTATTTTAATTGTTTGGCTTTAAGAAGGTTATGTTAATGGCTTATCCTCAAATACAAACCCTCCATTTCATAGGATATGCAAAGTAATTTTCTACTAGTGTTTAAGTTAACTTTCTACTCAATGGTTCTTAAGGACAAGCTTTTTGACTTGGCAATTGCTCCAATGGAGATATTATTAGCTAGGTTACATTACCACTAATAAATAGGTCTCTAGATTTTCGACAGTGTTATAGAACAATTGTCGACAATTAATAGCACATATCCTCCATAATGACACGACTTTCATCTCAAGAATTCATTATCATGTTGTGAAGATGGATCTCTATTAGGATTCGAAACGTCGCCAATTGTTCTATAACACTGTGGAAAATCATGAGACCTCTTTATTAATTGATAACCATAGTAGCTTAAAAACCAATGCATTACCACTCTTTCCTACTTTAAACTTAAAAATCAATAAAATATTTGTTCTCAAAATATATTTTATAGGTTGCACTAGTTTTGTACCATGTGTATAAACTCATTCAGTAATTCTACCTTATTATCAATATAGTTGTTTCATTTTCTGGTTTTTTTTATGGAAAGGGAATTTATTATGTAATGAGTGGTGGAGCTTCTCACACTATGTCATAAGATTTATTAATTTAACGAAGCTTTTCACAACATATTAAAATGTGAGTGAAATAATTTGTTCATTTATCATGAATTAAACTTTACTTAATATTTTGTATTATTAAAATAGAATTAACTAAAAATCTATATGAGAATATTTTTAGACTTTCCAATCAAATTTAATATTTTTATTAAAAATTATATTATATATTAACAAATATAAAAATAATAATAACAATAATTAAGAAACAATTAACAACCATTATTTATTTTAAAAATAAGAAAAATTTAACATTTTTAAAATCTAATAAATATAAAAAATAATAATAATAATTATGAAACAATTAACAACCATTATTTACTTTAAAAATAATAAAAGTTTAATATTTTTAAAATCTAATAATTTCTATAAAGATTATATGAATAATAATAATATATTATAGTAATAATATATGAAGTCTGACAAAAATTTAGCCACAATTTTTTTAACCAAAAAAATCAATCAAAATCTTGAAAAAAAATGGCATATAAACAATTCTCGAAAATAATACTAAGGTTTTTCTCGTTATAGTAAGGTTTTTCTCGAAACTTTTGACGGGGTGGATGAAATTGACCTCCTTCTTCGCCTCCTTCGCTCTTGCACACTCCGGCCTCTCTCCCCTCTTGCCACTCTTTCACCATGGTCTTCCATCTCAATATATTTAAAAAATGAATGGATGCCCGAACTAAATTTGTATTTCGAAATCAATCATGACTTAATGGAAACTTATTTGTACTCGTCATAAGTTGGAGCGAAGACACGCAACCTTTTAATATCAAATTTAGTTTTGGTCAAATGCTTTTAATTTTTAATCTATATAAATTACGTTTCTTTATATGGATGCTATTTACCAAGCTCTAGGTCGGAGCCCGAACATCTTTTAATTATTTTTTCTCAAAAGTAGCTTCCAACCCTGTTATGATATATAATTAAATTGAGGATCACCTTCACCTCTCCATTAACAATAATTAAATTGATGATCACCTTCACTTTTCCATTAACAATATCATCAAGGATTACCTTTGTCTTGAGCGGAAATATGAACGAACTCACCTGTGTTCAAAGATTTACACTAAAAGAAATGTTTGTGAGTTAACACTGGGTAAAGCAGATATGGGTATTGAAATTATTTTTATTGTGGATTTTGAAAATATTTAAAATATTAAATAGATATTGATTTTAGTTTTATTTTTTTTTAGTTTTTTTAATTTATAATGATATTCCATTCAAACAGAAGTCTATTAACTTTATTCATTTATAAATGTCAAAATATTTTGGAAATCTAAGATCAAAATAAATAAAGTTACTACATTTATAAATAAAAATGTTTTCAAAGCATGCAAAAGAATTCGAGATGGCTAACCTTGAAGAACAACATGGAAATAAGACAGTAGATGACATAATCAAAGAGAAAGATGCACATATTAGAGAGTTGAAGGATGACCTATCCAAAGCCAATTTCATGGTGGCTTTCCTACAACAAGAGAATAGATAGTTGAAGAAGACTCTAATATTGCAGCAAAGCAAGTCAGAAGAAGACTTCCAATTAGTAATAAAAGCAGGTAGCAGAACATAAAGGTAAAGTCATCATTGATGTAGAGAAGCTAGAATAGAAGAAAATTCAAATACAACCTAGGAGACCTAAGAGAATGGAAATGGCTAGAAAAGAATGTAGAAGATCCATCTCCTCCTCAAGCCCAAACTGCCATAGATGACACCATAGCTCCCGAAATTGAGAAGGATAAGGAGTATTGGCTTGAAAGAGTGAATGAACATATTGAGAATCTACTGGAAAAAGAAAACATGGATACCACACTACAAAGAAATATAGCAAGATATTATTATGCTAGGAACATGGTTTGTAAACTTAGGGTGAAAAATATAAAGAGAAAAATAAAAAAGACTCTAAGGAGACTTAAAGAGAAGAAAAACATTGACCTATTAGCTAATGCATCATTAGTGGTATGAAGGCATGGAAGAGAGCAAAGAAAAGGAGATAAAATTTTGAAATTATGTGTTTTGTGCACACAGTCCAAGGTATCCTACAGAAAGTTGCTGCTCTTTTTCTCATAGAGTCAAAATCCAAAATTTCAACTATGTCAAGATAGCTAATAGCATAAGGATACCAGAAAATCACTTGAGGATGTTTGTAGAGTCATGAATTTGCATAAAATGATCAAACAATGTCTTGTTTACACCTTGCTGCCACATTTTTAGGACTATTGTTGCATTTTGGAGAATTATTTTTGGGATCAAGTTCAAGAGGTCAAAATCATGTTTTTGGATGGTTCAAAGACTCCAAGGTGTAGCGTACATCCAAAAATTTCTTCAGAGGTATTCAAAAAAGCTTAGAACCTCTTCCAAGTCATCAAAATATCGAGTCAAAGATTTGACGAGCTTTTTCTCACAATGTTTTTGGGTTATTTGATGCGTTTCTATTTTCGGAGATTTTTCACTGCACATAAAGGTTAAATGTCAAACTAGGTTGATGTAAATAGTTTTCTCATGAGTTAATCTTATGTTAAATGGGTTTTTTAATGATTATGATTGTAAATAATCTTGCAATCAATGATTTGAGAGATAATCTCAATAAGTTAGATAAACGGGGGAAAGTTGTTTCCAACTTCCCTAGGATTTAGCAATGGATAAGATAAGTTCATGAATTATTTTCTATGGATCAAGATTTAACCCCTTAGAGGGGAACTTTTATTTGTCTTCAATATGTACTTAGAAAAAAGTCTAAAAATTGGTTGGATACTACAGGTAAATACATTTTGTAACTGGTGTACTTGGTTTTTGGTATAATTAATATAAAGTTGTAGCTATCTTCCTCAGATTCATGTCTTATGGTTAGTTACATTTTTTTCTTCAGTTTTTCTTAAGCATATGGTTTTTATACGTTTATAGAAACCATACACACTTATTCTTATGTAAATATCTTAAGTTTTAAACATAAATCATTGTCAAAAATGTGATGCTTTGTTTGAGATTATCATCTAAGTTTTTCTCTTCCTAACAAGTGAATTCATGCATGTATGCTCACTTAGTTTATTTATATGATTTCCTCATCACCATAATACTATGAATAATCCATTTGTGGCTATGATTACATCTATCTTTCCTCAATTAATGACTAAAACTAATATTTTGACCTATTTGGCCTCGTTCCTTTACCTATTGCTTCACATCCAGCAAAACTTAAATCAAAATCCTAGTGTGAAAAATACCTAGCCTAAAACTATCATAATATCAACCATATTTTGGTTGATTTTAGAGAGAGCCCTCTCTGATTTGGTAGGGCTAATTTCCAAGTCAAAATTTTGGTCTGTGGTTACCTCAGTAGCTTCCTTTCTTGGCCTCGGGAAGCTAGGGAGTGTTAACAATGGTCACATAAAATTCAAATGAAGGGTTTAAATTGCTCAAGTTGATCGAATGGTGGGGAAATTTACTTTCGAATCCTAACTTTTGGTTGGGATTTTTATTTGTGCTTATCCCATTGTTTTTCTTTTCCAACTTTCTTATGGTTAATGGTTTATAGTGGAATTCTTAAGATAAAAGTTGTGTCACTATGGAGGATATGTGCTGATTACTTGTTATCATATCGGAAGACATGGTCGTTCACCATATTTTCGATTGCTTAAATATCTTTTGTAGATGTCATAATACCTCGGCATAAATTCCATCTGGTCATCGTCCTCTACATCTTAGCAGTTTGCTTTTAGTTATGAATATTACATGTTTATCCTAGGCAAGGTTTGGCTTTAGCTATGATATTCAATTATGTGTTATGTAACTTATTTTTTCAATCCATTATATCTATGCATTCCTCATGCACCCTCACAAATCTGTTGGCCCTTGATTTGTTTGAATTGTTTGGCCTTATATAATTTTTTTTAATGGCTTATCTTCAGGTATAAACCATTGATTTCATGGGGTATGCAACCTAATGTTCTACTCGTACAAAGTTAGAGGGATGATCTTTGATTTCTTTACCCTCGAGGATTTTGGATTTTCAGTTCACTTTCTACTCAAACTAGTTTCACCATGGTCAACATTAAATATTGATCCTAATTTCTATGATCACCATGTTAATCTATAACTTCTTAACTCATAACCCTATTTATCGTCTAAGGCTCGGTAAAATGTTAGTGGCGAATGATCCTTGGTATAATTTGGACATATATGTTAACCCTCTGGCTCATTGTTTATATCTACGCATATTACATATTGAATTACCACACTATAATGTGCTCCTTATTTGTTATATCAACACTTATTACATATTCAATTACAAAACTATAACGCACGCCAAATTGTAGACCTTTCACAATATTCAAGAGTAGAGGTTCTATTATGGGGCACTGCATAACCAATCCTGTCTTGACACTTATTAACACCCACCTCTTGATCACATGGGTCTAACTTTGGCGGTCATATCTGATTCAAATGAAGGGTTTAGATCACTCGAGTAGATCTGATGGTGGGGATATTGCTTCTCGAACCCTAACCTTTGGTTCGAATTTTTATTTGTGAACAACCCATTATGGTTAGTTTTACAACTTTCTTATTGTGGATGTTTTACAATGGAATTATTGAGATATAAGTAGTGTCACTACGGAGGATATGTGGTGATTAGTTGTTATCATATCGACAGACATGGCCCTTCACCATATTTTCGATTTCTCAAAATATAGTTTGAAGATGCCATGATACCTAAGCATAAATGGAATTTGGTCGCCTGTCTATTTCTCGACAGTTTTTTTTCTGTCAAAAATACTATGTGTTTAGCCTAGGTAAGGTTTGCCTTTAGCTATGATATTCAACTATGGGTAATGTAATTTTTTTTAAGTACATTATATTTATCCATTCCTCATGCACCCTCAGTTTGAATTATTTGGCCTTACATAGGTTTTGTTAATGGCTTATCCTCATGTATAAACCCTCAATTTCATATGGTATGCAACCTAATATTCTGCTGGTGAAAAGTTATAGGAATGATCTTGGCTTTCTTTACCCTCCGCGATTTTTGGATTTTCAGTTCACGACACCTTGATGTACGTTTATGTATGCTAATATGCCCTTTGGGTTGAGGAATGTAGGAGAAACATTTCTGTGGGCAATGGATATCACATTTTCCAATGAGAAGGAGGTTTTTTTCGTCATTTATATTGATGACATGACACTTTTTTCCAAGACAGATGAAGAACACTTGCCACACTTAAAGACAATTTTCCAAAGATGCAGAAAATTTTGCATATTACTAAGTCCAAAGAAAATTTGGTTTGCTATGGAGCAGGGGAAATTCCTCGGTCATATCATATCTAAACATGGAATCTGAATAGATCCTTTAAGGATTGAGGAAATTCATAATCTGGATTCTCCTAGGAATAAAAATGAAATTCAATCATTCAATGGTAAGATCAATTTCTTGAGGAGGTTTATTCCTAACCTTGCTGAAAATTTAAGGAGAATCACTAATATGTTAAATAAAAGAAACAAGGTGAAATGTTCTGATGAGCAAAGAAAATCATTTAATTAAGTCAAGTTTTCATTGTCCCATACTCCCATCCTTATCAACCCGGATTATACACTAGAATTTATCATATTTTCCTTTGCCTTTGAACATACATTAGATGTTGTCCTCATGCAAAAGAAAGATAAAAAAACAGAGCGGTTCATTGGCTTCTTTTGTAGGAAAATAAGGGATGGGGCTTTCAAATATAATATCATTGGGAAGCAAGCATTAGCACTAGATAAATATTTGAAATACTTCTAAGTTTATCTCCTTCATTCAAATTTTCTTGCCTATGTTTTGAATGTTGTTGTCAAGGATTTGTTAACATAGAATGATCCTGAAGGTGGTCATGGTAAGTGGATAGCTGCTGTGATGGAATATGATTTAGAAATCAGACCTACTAAAATAGTCAAAGGACAAGGATTAGCTAAGCTCATGGCAGGCTCTAATTTACATGCCTTAGACATAAACTTTTTTGCTGCACTTTCGCAGGAGCAATTGGTTGATTCATTCCCTCAGGTCTCTCAAATTTCGATTTCATCGCCATGGTATTCAGATATAGTTCATGTGCCACAACATTTAAATCCTCCACTAGGTTTGTCCAAGAGTAGAGGTATATTTCTGAAATTAAAGGCTCTTAAGTATTGTATTCTTAGTAATTCTTTATATTGTAAAGATCCAGGAGGGGTTTTATTAAATTTTTTGGTAGAAATTAAAGCTAAGGAAGTGATGAATGATTTCGATAAAGGTGATTGTGGTGGTCATATTTTTTGGAAAATACAAAAAATAAGATATTGAGGGATTACTTCTATTATCCGAGCTTGTTTTTTTATTTATATAAAAAAATCATGATTTGTCATGAGTGCCAATTTTTGCAAGGAAAGATAAAATTGTTACCACTGCCCTTGCAACCAATTGTAGTTCGAGCACCCTTCCAGCAGTGGGGGCTTGACTTCATCGGTGAGATTCATCCTCCATCCAGAGCTCAGCATAAGTGTATACTCACTGCCATTGAATATATTACAAATTGTATTTAGGTCATTCCCACGAGACAAGCTACAGGCACGTTAATTATCCAATTTATGGAGAATAATATTTTGTCCTGTTTTGGTTGCCCGTAGAAAGTCATTACTAACAATGAAACAACATTCAAATCCAAAAATATGATATAATTTTGTGATAAATATCACATAAGACTCATGCATTTGAAAACATATTACCCTCAAGGTAATGGGTTGGCAGAGTCATCAAACAAGTCATTAGTGAACAGAATCAAAAAATTATTGCTAGAGAACAAAATATTTTTTCATAAAAAATTAATTAATGCTCTATGGGAAGACAGAGTTAGCACAAAGAAATGTATCGACATGTCACCTTTTCGGCTGGTCTATGGTGTAGATAGAGTGTTTCCAACTTCCTTAGCAATGTCAGCGATGAAAATCCTACATGAGATTGATAGTGAGCCAAATGAAATTCAGCAAAGAATTAATCAAATGATCCACTTGTGGCAGTCTAGGGAAGAAGTTTTCAATAACATATCAATGCTCCGGGATAAGATTAAGAATATTTATGATAGGAAAATTAAGGTTGATGATTTCAACTTGGGAGATGTTGTTCTCTAATGCGGTGCCCGAAATGAGGATAAAGGAAAACATGGTAATTTCGATAACCTATGGAAAGGACCCTAGAAGATTTTAGCATTCAGAGGGAATAATGCTTATTTATTAGAAGATCTTGATGGAAAATAACTTCCAGGAGGACTATTGAATGGTAGACTCCTCAAACACTATTTTACCTTAGCTTGAATAAAAGGTTTCATTTCCATTGTAAATAACATTTTGTATGCTTTCAATGAATGAAGGAGATGTCAAATAAGTTTGAAGCATGAAGAGAAGGCCATAAGGCTTTTTTGATCAACTGTTATTTTCTTTTTAAAGTTGAAAATTCAAGTCATTTTTTGAGTGAAGTCAAATCAGTTTTTGTTTTTCTAAGTTTAGTTAGTGAGTCATTTGAGTTTCAATTTTTTTGCATGTGAATCCATTGCTGAATGAATATGGCTGCCTGGTCTATATTTTCTTAACGCCTCCTAAATGAGCTAGCATCCCCATTGCAGCCAATGTTAGAGTCCTATAGTCATAGTGATCAAATTTACTCTTTTCATTGTTGTTAGAGTCTTAAGTCAAATTATTATGTTTTCAAATAAAATGTGACATGTATCTTTATTGTCAAACGGTTCCAAGTCATTTTCTAGGTTTCATTTCTACTCCCTCCAATTATTCAAGGTCACAAGTAGCCATCATGGTAATTATCATCATTTCTTGTCATGCATATGATATTCATCATTATCTCAGTCATCATTCTGAAAAAGGGAGTCTTGTCATCCATTATGGTCATCAAGAAGTTTCATTATGGGAGTTACCAATTAGGAAAATAAAGTGTTTCAAAGAGAATCAAAGAACATCTACATCACATGGAGAAGTAACACTTCCTTTTGAAGAATATTCTTCCGAGTACTAGTTACATCATTAGCCACTATTTCAATGTACAAGTGATGTCATAACTATGAGCAAAAAATTGATTTTATTGTTATTAATCAGCATAAAGACACTTCAAAATCCCATTGCATCCTTCTAAAAATGTCTATAGAGCCCAAACTGCCATAGATGAAACCATATTTGCTGAAATTGAGAAGTATAAGGAGTGCTGGCTTGAGATAGTGAATGAACACTTGGAGAAACTATTGGAAAAAGAAAACAAGGATAACCCACAACAAAGAAATATGACATTTATGCTAAGAACATGGTTTTTTAAGGTTAGGGTTTAAAATATGAAGAGAAAATTAAAAAATACTCCAAGAAGACACAGAATGAAGAAAAAACTTGACCTATTAGCTAATGCATCATTAGTAGTCTGAAGGAAAGGCATAGAGCAAAGAAAAGGAGATAAAATTTCGAAATTTGAATTTTTCTGCACACAGTGAAAGGTATCCTACAGAAATGCAATAAGCGCTTTTTCTGAGAGGGTCAAAATTAAAAATTTCAAGCATGTCAAGATAGCTAATGGCTTAAGGATACCCAAAAATCACTAGAGGATATTTGTAGAGTCATGAATTTGCACAAAATGATCAAACAATGTCTTTTTTACACCTTGTTGCCACATTTTTAGGATTTTTGTTGTGTTTTGGGACAATTAGTTTCGGTATCATGTTTCAAGAGGTCAAAATCATGTTTTTGGATGGTTCAAAGACTCCAAGGTGTAGTGGACATCCCAAAATTTCTTCACATGTCTTCATCAAAGCTTAAAACCTCTTCCAAGTCATCAAAATATCAAGTCAAATATTTGTTGCACTTTTTCTCACACTTGCTATGTTCCTCTGTTATTTGTTGCGTTTCTTTGTTTGGAGATTTTTCGCTACACGTAAAGGTTAAAAGTCAAAATAGGTTGATGTAAATAGTTTTCCCATGAGTTTATCTGATGTTAAATGGGTTTTTTGATGATTACCATTGTAAATAATATTGTAATAAACACTTTTAGAGATAATCTCAATCAGTTAGCTAAAAATGGGAAAGTTGTTTCTAACTTCCCTAGCATTTAGCAATGGATAAGATAGGTTCTTGAATTAGTTTTTATGGATCAAGATTAAACCCCTTAAAGGGGAAATATTTTTTTTTCTTCTATATGTACTCAGAATCAAGTCTAAAAAAAGGATGGATACTAGAGATGGATACATTTTGGAACTAGTGTACTTGATTTTTGGCAGAATTAATATATAGTTGAAACTATTTTTCTGGGATCCATGTGTTGTGGTTAGTGACATTGTTTTCTTTAGTTTTTAGTAAGCATGTGATTGCTATATGTTTCTAGAATCCATCTACACTTCTTCTCATGTTAATCTCTTAAGTGTTAAACATACATCATTTTGAGCAGTTTTTTCGTTTGTTTGAGATTATAATCTAAGTGTTTCTCTTCCAAACAAGTGAATTCATGCATGTATGATCACTTAGTTTCTTTATCTGATTTCCTCATCACCATACTACTATGACAAATCCATTTGTGTTTCTGATCACATATATATTTCTTAAATTAATGATTGCAACTGATATTTTGAGCTATTTGGCCTAGTTCCTTAACTTATTGCTTCACATCTAGAAAACTTAAATAAATATCCTACTCTGAAAAATACCTAGCCTTAAACCTTGATAATCCCAACCATATTTTGGTTTATTTTAGAGAGAGACCTCTTTGATTTGGTAGGGCTATATTCAAAGTCAAAATTTTGGTCTGTGGTTACCTTAGTAGTTTCCTTTCTCAGCCTTGGGAAACTAAGGAGTGTTAACATCGGTCACAAAAAAATCAAATGAAGGGTTTAGATTGCTCAAATCGATAGGATGGTGGGGAAATTTATTTTCGAACCCTAGCCTTTGGTTTGGATTTTTATTTTCACTCATCTCATTTTTGTTTATTTTTCCAAATTTCTTATAGTGAATGGTTGATAATGGAATTATTGAGATGAAAGTTGTGTCACTATGGAGGATATGTGTGGATTACTTGTTATCATATTGGAACACACAGTTGTTCACCATATTTTCGATTTCTTAAATCTCTTTTGTATATGCCATAATACATCAACATAAATTCCATTTGGTCATCTCCCTCTACATCTCAACAATTTCCTTTTAGTTATGAATATTACATGTTTAGCATAGGTAAGGTTTGGCTTTAGCTATGATATTAGTTATGGGTTATGCAACTCTTTTTTTTAATACATTATATTTATGAATTCCTCATACACCCTTATCAATGTGCTAGCCCTTGAATTTCACATGTTTTTTTAATGGCTTATCCTTAGGTATAAACCCTCGATTTAATGGGGTATGCAACTTAATGTTCTATTGGTGCAAAGTTGGAGGAATTCAATCTCAGATTTCTTTACCCTCAAGGATTTTTTATTTTTTGTTCACTTTCTATTGAAATTTCTTTCACCATAGTCATCATTAAATATTGATCCTAATTTCTATGATCACCATGTTAATCTTTAACTTCTTAACTGATAACCTTATTTCTCCTCTAGGGCTTGGTAAAATGCTAGTGACGAATGATCCTTGGTATAATTTGCGCATATATGCCACCCCTCTATCTCATTGTTTATATAAACACTTATTGCATATTAAATTACCACACTATAATGCGCTCCTTATTGGTTATGTCAACACTTATTACACATTCAATTACAAAACTATAACGCACTCTAACTTGTAGGCCTTTCACAATATTCAAGAGTAAAGGTGTTGACATGGGACATTGCATAACCAATACTGACTTGAAACTTATTCATACCCACCTCTTGTTCACATGGGTCTCACTTTGGAGGCCATATCAGATTCAAATGAAGGGTTTAGATCGCTCGAGTTGAACAGATGGAGGGGATATTTCTTTTCAAACCCTAACCTCTAGTTTGAATTTTTATTCGTGATCATCCCACTATTGTTCGTTTTACAACTTTCTTATTGTGGATGGTTAAAATGGAATTATTGAGATGAAAGTCATGTCACTATGGAGGATATGTGGTGATTAATTGTTATCATATCTACACACATGGCCCTTCATCGTATTTTCAATTTCTTAAATATATTTTGTAGATGTCATGATACCTCGACATAAATGGAATTTTGTTTCCTACCTCTACATCTCGGCATTTTCCTTTCAGTCATGAATATTACGTTTTTAGCCCAAGTAAGGATTTCCTTTAGCTATGATATTCAACTATGGGTTATGTATTTTTTTTTAAGTACATTATTTTTATGCATTCCTCTTGTACCCTTTGTTTGAATTGTTTGGCCTTACGTAGGTTTTTTTAATGGATTATTATCAAGTATAAACCCTCCATTTCATAGGGTCTACAGCCTAATTTTATACTGGTGCATAGTTAGAGGAATGATCTTGGCTTTCTTTACCCTCCATGATTTTTATTTTCAGTTCACTTTCTACTCAATGGTTCTTATGGACAACGTTATTGACTTGGAAATTTCTCTAGCGCAAATATCCTTTGCTTACAACTTTAATGGAAATGTATGCAACTACTTTGTATTTATATTTCCTTTTGGTCATTTCATTCCTTAGACAAGTGGAGTTCTAACTATACTAAGTTGTTTCTATTTTGTCACAAGAAAATATCTGAAGTTGTCAAGGTGGTCTTCGGTTTTCCATTCATGTTATTAAGTTTCAACCTGTGAAATCGAGTCTTTTCTCAAATTACCTTTGTATTCAGTCCCTCTTATTACTTTTGAGACTATTATTCTTCATTACCAATATTTACGCTTGGTTTTTTTTGTATAATAGCGTGCATGTGTTCCATACGTCCTTCCCCAAGTAATTATTCGCTATTGTGTTGCGAATTTGGTTTATAAATAAGTTCTCTTTCAAATTTTAGTCTCTTTTCTTACCATTTTTCTAGCTTTGTCATTTTCTATATCAGCTACAAGGAAGAATAGTGGTATCCCCAACCATCCCATCCTCCCGAGCTTCTCGTAACACTACTACTTGTTTAACACACTTCTTTGCTTCTTAGGTGAATTGATGCTCCTTTAGAATTCTAAGTCGGTTCGTTGGTTCTTCTATACATCCTGGTGTTGGTTTCTTTTTTATGTTTCCCTTCAACTATATCATCTTTTGTGGGAAAGTATGTAGGCCATATTCTATAATTACCGACCTCTATGTTGTTTCTCAAAGGGTTACATTACCCCTATTTCCTAATTTGATCTTAACAACCAATGAAATATTTGTACTCAAAATACATTTTATAATTTGCAATAGTTTTGAAGCTTGTGTATAAACTCACCAAAACTCATTCAGTTATTTTACTTTATTATCAATATACTTGTTTATTTTTCTGGTTTTTTTTTTATGGAAAGTGAATTTAGTATGTAATGAGTGGTCAAGGTTGTCACACCATGTGATAAGATTTATTAATTTAATGAAGCTTATATATATATATATATATATATATATATTGTGATATTTTTTGATATTTTTTGTCTCATACTTCAAGTTGCGAGTAAATTTTTTTGTTAATGTACATGTTTGTCTCTATTTTATACATGTAATACTAGAACAATGTGAGTTATCTATTAAAATAAACCGATTTTTTCTTTTTTTGTTTAGAAATGTTGTTGTTCATGATTCCCATGAAGTAGAAGTGTTGTAAGGTATTAATCTTGAATCACACTTTTTGTAAAGAAATTTTACATTTTTGTTATTCATGAACATGTGTGTAGAACACACATATCAGGGCCTTATAGCAGTTATTAATCCATTCACTAGTTCTTACTTGTGTAAATATTTGTTATACATGCTTTCATAGAAGTAAATCAAAATCCCCTCATATAGCCATTTTTCCTCAAAAACCTAGCTTGTTGCTATGCTTCTAGCTCAAGCCTGTCTTTTTCCCTTTTCTCCCCTTTTTTCTCACTCATTTTTAGAAATTCCGCTACCATTTTCTTCATAGCATCTATCCCTACCCCCTATAATTTTCTCAGAATTTTTTCTATCTCCCTTTCCCTTCAGTTCTTTCCCCCAAGTTGTCGGGTTTTCACTCTCTTATGTTGATTAGATCCTATGCCCTTCTTTGTTTGAAATAAGGATTTTATATTAAAGTGAATCTAGAAAACATGGTAAATACCAGTGACATGAAGAATTATAAGGGAGGAGATATCTCTAGGTATGATCAAACTCATATGCAAGAGATTAACTCATAATATTTCATAATAAATTCATTTGAGCAAGCAGGAAGCCTAGTTTGTTTTTTCAAAAAGTGCAAGAGTTGGGCTACCATCATGATTTAACTAGTATTTTTCCATTAGCTTCTAGAAATATCATGACAATATAGAAGGGATCAATTTTCCAGTGTGAAAATAGATCATAATGCAAGCAACTACTATCCCTAATCAAGGTGAAATCTAGTTCAAGGGAATGAATTTAGACCTGGAACACTACAAAATTTTATTGAAACAATAGTACAAGGAATCTCCTTCCCATATTTTTCCTAACATGAAGTTATTGGACAGTTTTATGTAGATTATCATGATTTTTTTCACTTGTGAGGGCAGGTTTAGCAAGCCTTACCAATATCACATCAGGTTACTGATGCATTTTACTTCAAAGAAACCTATAAACCTACCTAATTATATTTTTAGAAGTTTGGTAAAGTTGGAAGAAAAGGTGTAGTATAAAGGTAAATATCATCAATCTAGCCTCTTTCATCACGCCTTAGTGAAAATGATAGTTCTCCATGAGCTAGCACAAATCAACATGTCGTGGGAAATTTTATTGGAAGAAGTTGCCCTCCTACATGTCTCAAGCTGGTCAAAGGGTCAAATCACTCCTTTATCATCCTCAAGACCAAACGGAGCTAAATCATTAAGCATGCCATCAGTAATAAATGCTTACTCTAAGGCACACATATCAAATTGATACAAAAAAGCTAAAGAGTTGGTATTTGCTCCTGAATGAGAAAAATAGATGCCTAGATCAAAGCCTAAAACTAAGTCTGATGAAAAAATACTATCTAAGGAGGTTGTTAGTGAAGAAGCAGGTCAGGGTGAAACCATGATAGATAAATCACCTTTGAGTAGAGATGATTCACGCTTGCAAAATGTAGAAGAGGTATCTCTAGAATTTGAGATGGTTGACCTACAAGAACAACAGGGAAATAAGACAAGAGATGACATAATCAAACAAAAAATATGCAAATATTAGAGAGTTTAAGGATGACATATCCAAGGAAAATTTCATGGTGGCTTTCCTATAGTAGGAGAATATACAATTGAAACAAAATCTAATGCAACATAGAAATTTAGAGGATGGCTTTCCATAAGTAAGCAAAGAAGTTTTTTTGATAGCAGAATATAAAGGTAAAGCCATCATTGATGTAGAGTAGGTGGAAGAGAATAACATTCAAATGCAGCCCAGGAGACCTAAGACAAGGGAAATGGCTAGAAAATAAGAGAATGTAGAAGATCGATTTCCTTCTGAAGCCCAAACTACCATAGATGACACCATAGCTGCTGAAATTGAGAAGGATAAAGAGTATTAGGTTTAGATATAGAATGAAAACTTGGAGTGTAGAAATTATATACAAGATGCATGTATATATCCAAATTCTCCTGATCTAACAATATTTTATCTTCTTTCTAAATACAAAATCCTTCCACTGTTAATCTTTTGCGGAAGTTAAAAAACTTAATTGCAAACACATGAAGCAATTAAAAAAATCGCACATAACACAGTTGTTTAACTGGAAAGCCTGAAGCTAAAAAACCCAACTATCATATATGATGTATCATGGAGATGATGTAACAATCTCATAAAAAGCTTAGTACATCAAGCTCTCAGTACAATTAATCGTCACACACTAATCAAAATAAATATGAAAATCCATGCACCAATTTCTTGCCACCTGAAAGCCTGCCTCCTTTCTGAAATCCCTGCTGAAGAAGACCCCTGAATGAATTCGAATCTACCTTGCTTGCACTACAAAATCCTCAGTGAAAACTCCAATGTGTGTGTGGTGCAATCAATGAATCACTATAGTCACAATGGATAGTCCATCTTTCCCTTTCAACTATCTCTCCACTACGTCTCCACTGGAACTGACATGCACTGTAGTTAACTGCTGTATTTTTTCAGTTGATTAATGAGTTATTATTTGTGAATTAATTAACTAATCAATTCACTCCACTTTCACTAGTGTATCATTCAGCTAGACTAGATACAACTAGATCAACTGAGTTTAAATCCATTAACTAAGTTAAACTGAATAACAACTCCATGAACTACTCTTCCAACTCTGTCATAACTTTTCCACTTCAGTTATAACTGATTCCTCCATGCATGAACCACTAGTAAACCCTAGGAATTGTGTAACTCCTTCAGCCCACTGATTTTCCAAATATGTATACTGAAATTAAGTGCTCCAAGAGAATAAATTGATATTTAGAGTCTGATTATTATTAAGAGATAATAATAATCGACACTTATATTTTTAGATCAACGATCTATAAATAGACTTCGAAAATATTCTAAAAATAGAATTACATCTATTTTTCCAACTTGACCAACAATCCACAAATAGCATCCTTCAACTTCTGAAATATGATCACCATGTTTAAAAATAAACATAGTCTAAAAATAGACTTACACCTAAAAATAACCTACAGGCCCACTTAGTGAAGGTGATTGATTTTCAGTAAGCTCATCATCTTGTTGAATCTCAACACTCCCTCTCAACAAGATAGGGATTATCCTTCACCTCGATCCTACTTCTATGGTATTCGAATTTTCTCCTGGTGAGCGCCTTCGTTAGAATATCTGCATCTTGATCTTTCGTAGGAATGTACTAAAGAAACATGATCTTCTGCTGCACACAATCTCTAATATGATGATACTGGATATCAATATGTTTAGATCTATCATGAAACACATGATTAATAAAGAGTTTAATGCAAATCTGATTATCACAATGTATCACTGTAGGATCTAAATGTGAACCGAACAAATCAACCATGATCTTCCTCATCCAGATAGCCTCACATGTAGCTTGAATTGCTGCCATGTATTCTGCTTCTGCTGAACTGAGTGCCACATATATTTTTTTCCTTCTGTACCAAGAAAATGTTATAGATCCAATACTGAAAATCCCTCCTGATGTTCTCTTTCTGTCTGTTGGGCTTCCTTCCCAATCTGCATCCGTGAAGCCATGCAACTTCACCTCATCCATCTATTTGTACCATAAGCCATACTCAGATGTGCCCCTGAGATACCTCAGGACATGCTTGCCAGCCTTCCAAAAGAGCTTGGTAGGCTTAACCATCGCTTTTGAAAGTTGGTTCACCGCATAGCATATGTTCGGTCTTGTATTAACTAAATACATGAGCAAACCCACCAACTGTTGATAAACAGTGGCATCCACTACCTCTGCCAATGTAGCATCCTCTTTCCTCCAATTTCCTGGAAGAGGAGTATCAATAGGCTTGTAGCATTGCATGTGAAACTTCTCAAGTATCTCCCCAGCATACTTGCCTTGAGACACAAACAATTCACCTTCTCGCTGCCATATTTCCAATCCAAGGAAATAATGAAGGAGGCCCAAATCATTCATCTCAAACTCCTTTGCAAGATCTGCCTTACATGAGTGTATCAACTACTCATCATCCGTTAGTATTAAATCATCAACATAAAGAACAATGATTAAAAGCTTACCCTCCACCACAATTTGGTACAGGTTTGCATCCGCCTCACTCTTGGTTAAGCCACATCCAGTGAAATTGCTGTTGATCCGTGTGTACCAAGCATGAGGTGCTTTCTTCAACCCATACAACGCTCTTTTGAGTCTACACACATGCGACTCATTGCCAAAGATCTCAAATCCTTTAGGCTGCTCAATGTACACCTCTTCCTCAATGATCCCATTAAGGAACGCAGTCTTCACATCCATCTGATGAATGTGCCAACCCATCTACGCTGAGAGAGCAAGGATGGTCCTTATGGAAGAATACCGTGTGAAAGGTGCAAAGGTTTCTTCATAATCAATCCCCTCGATCTGTGAGAAGTCCCGAGCAACAAATATTTCCTTATACTTCTCGACGCTCCCATCAACAGCTTGCTTTACCTTGTAGATCCATCTTGATCCTACAACTGATTTACCCACTAGCCTTGGAACAATGTCCCAACCACTGTTTCTGATAATGGAGTCATACTCCTTCACCATGGCATCTACCCATGTGGGCTCCTACAGTGCTTCTTCAAAAGAAGATGGCTCTGTCACAATACACTTGCTCATAAGAGCCATGTATCCAGTAAATCATTCAGGTTACTATCTCTATCTGTGCTATGATGTAGGGACTCCTACATTTTGTGCCACATCAAGCTTCAGTCTCTCAGCTTATGTGGTATGCTTTCTTCCTTGTATGATGTTTAGTTCTGCATGAGTGGACTCCTCCACTCCATGAAATTTCTCATGTGGCTGATCCACATCTAGAAGTTCATCTTTCAAAATAGGCAGTTCCTCGTCTCCATGCAAGTCTAGCTCCCTCTCAAGAATAGCTTATGCAGCACCCAAGATCGTTCTGTTCTTCCTCTTCATGACCCCATTTTGCTGTGGGTTATGAGGCACTATGAGTTCTCTTCAAATTCCCTCTTTGCTACAGAAGTATTTGAATTTTCCCGAGATGTATTCACCACCATTATCGCTCCGTAGAGCTTTCACTTGCTTCCCCAACTCCTTCACCAATTCTTTAAAATCACAGAACTTTGACAATGTTTCGCTCTTCTTCTATATGAAAAATATCCAGCATCTATGAGAATATTCATCAACAAATATAACATAATACCTATGTTTTTCTGTTGAAGCAACCGAGAAAGGTCCACACACATTTGTGTGAATTTTCTCAAGGATAACCGAAGCACGATTCTCCTTCTCATGAAAGGTGGTCTTCACAAACTTACCCATAGTACATCCCTTGCACTGATCTGACTGTGCAAGAGTACCCTTGGCAAGTCCAGTAGAAATCTGCTGCAAAATCTTCAAAGTTCCATGGTGAAGATGGCCCAATCTCTTGTGCCATAATTTGCCCTCATCCTGGCTCACCACTTCTTCTACTTTTCCCATCATTGCAGCGTATCCATCTACCTCTAGCTTGTAGATATTCTTAACTTGAATCCCTATCCTCTTGGTTTGACCCATTGTTTTGTGTCGTAGGAAAGCTTTTCCATCGCTAAAAACAACGTCATAACCTCTGTCTTCCAACATTGCGACTGAGACCAAGTTTATTCTTTAGACCTAGAACATGCATAACATCTTTCAACAGAAATGGATTACCTGACTCCCTTTCAAAGGTAATGGTCCCAATTCTGGTCACACTGTATCGACCATCGTCACCCATCTCTATATTCATTTGGATATCCTTCTCCTCCAAGTCACTAAACAACTCCTTATCTCCTGTCATATTGAAAGACACACCACTATCAAGATACCACACCAATCCCATTGAGCTTGAAACCAAGCATGCGATCAAAGAGAAATCAAGTTCAAATTGTGAGGCTAAGGCCTCTCTAGTTTCAGCTCCAACAACCTTCTTGTTCTTCTTCTTCTGTGGGCAGTTAGTGGTGAAATGCCCATGTTCGTGACAGTGAAAACACCTCACCTTGGAAAAATATTGCTTCTTGCCTTTAGCTTCAAATTTTGGATGGGATTTATTCCCCTTCCCTTTCCTTGCTTTGGTAGCCAAAGGGAAATTCTTTTCATCATCGTTATTCGATGAAGAGCCATCCCTGGTACTTCTCCTTATCTCCTCCTGCACAAGATCCGACCAAAGTTGCTCCCATCCCGGCAGTTTCTCCTGTCCATTGACAAAGTCTTCGTAGCTATGCCAAATCTTCCGAAGCCCAAGGAGATCCAAGCTCACCAAGTATTCATCATCAGAAACAATCCCCACACTTCCCATTTCATCCCTACAGTGGACAAACTTCGTGAGATATTTTGGAATATTGTCACCCTTCTCCATTTTTATTTTTCTGAGCTTATCTTTCAGCGCCAACTTCTTGTGGTCACTACTGCTTTGGAAAAAAATCTGTCAAAGCCTTCCGCATTGCAAATAGAGTGGATTTCCCATGAAGGCTAGACACAATATGGTCCTTCACACCTTCCAACAAAATTATTCTTATCTTTGCTACCTTATTTTTCCATGCGTCAAGTAATGTAACATTGCTAGATCCCGGCTTAGGAACATCGCTATCAATGAACTCCTTCATTCCATTATCTTCCAGCACCGCCTCCATCCTATCCTTCTAGGCTATGTTATTTGAGCTGCCATCAAGGGCATACTCCAATCACAACCCATCAAAAGACATTTCAATGTATACTCAATTGTCGCACCAAGAATTTTCTATAGCAAATTCGAATTGTCCACCAACACAAACTCAACAATTCTTCACAATTTCAATCTTCAAGAATTAACAATGCTTTGATACCATGTATAAATTATATACAAGATGCATGTATATATGCATATTCTCCTGATCTAACAAAATTTTATCTTCTTGCTAAATACAGAATCCTTCCACTGTTAATCTTTTGCGGAAATTTAAAAACTCAATTGCAAACACATGAAGCAATAAAAAAAATTGTGCATAACATAGTTGTTTAATGAGAAATCTTGAAGCTAAAAACCCCAACTATCATATATTATGTATCATGGAGATCATGTAAAAATCTCATACAAATCTTAGTACATCAAGCTCTCAGTAAAATCAATCGTCACACACTAATCAGAAGAAATCTGCAAATCCATGCACTGATTTCTTACCACCTGATAACCTGCCACTAGTCTACAATCCCTGCTAAAGAATAACCCTGAATGAATTCGAATATACCTTTCTTGCACTGTGCAATCCTCATTGGCAACTCCAATGTGTGTGTGGTGCAATCAATGCATCATTATAGTCACAACGGATAGTCCATCTTGCCCTTTCACCTATCTCTTCGTCGGGTCTCCACTAGAAATGACATGCACTGTAGTTAACTGCTGTATTTTTTGAGTTGATTAATGATTTATTATTTGTGAATTAATTAAATAATTAATTCACTCCACTTTCACTAGTGTATCATTCAATTAGACTAGATACAACTAGCTCAACTGAGTTTAATTCCATTAACTGAGTTAAACTGAATAACAACTCCATGAACTACTCTTCCAATTGTGTCATAACTTTTCCACTTCAGTTCTAACTAAGTCCTCCATGCATGAACCACCAGTAAACCCTAAGAATTGTGTAATTCCTTCAGCCCACTGATTTGCTAAATCTATATACTGAAATTAAGTGCTCCAAGATAATAAGTTGATATTTAGAGTCTGATTATTATTAAGAGCTAATAATAATCGACACTTCTATTTTTAGATCGATGACCTATAAATAGACTTCGCCCAATATTCTAAAAATATAATTTCATCTATTTTTCCAACTTGACCAACCATCCACAAATATAATCCTGCAACTTCTGAAATATGATCACCATGCCTAAAAATAGACATAGTCTAAAAATAGAATTACACCTAAAAATAGCCTACAGGCCCACTTATCGAAGGTGACTAATTTTCACTAAGCTCACAATATTTTTGAATCTCAACATGGAGGAGCTATTGGAAAAAGAAAACAGGGATACCACACTACAAAGAAATATGGCAAGACATTATTATGCTAGGAACATGGTTTGTAAGGTTAGGGTCAAAAGTATCAAGAGAAAACTAAAAAATACTCTAAGGAGACTTAAAATGAAGAAAAAAATTGAACTATTAGCTAATTCATCATCAGTGGTCTCAAGGAAACACAGAGAGCAAAGAAAAGGAGATAAAATTTTGAAATTTTGAGTTTTGTGCACATAGTGAAAGGTATCCTAGAAAAACACAATAAGCGCTTTTTCTAAGATGGTCAAAATCCAAAATTTCAAGCATTTAAACATAGCTAATGGCATAAGGATACTTGAAAATCACTTGAGGATATTTGTAGGGTCACAAATTTGCAGAAAATGATCAAAGAATGTCTTTTTTACACCTTGCTACCGCCTTTTCAGGACTGTTGTTGTGTTTTGGGACAGTTAGTTTTGGGATCAAGTTTTTAGAGGTCAAAATCATGTTTTGGGATGGTTCAAAGACTCCAAGGTGTAGTGGACATACCAAAATTTCTTCACATGTATTTATTAAAGCTTCGAACCTCTTCCAATTCCTCAAAATATCAAGTCAAATATTTATTGCGCTTTTTCTCACAGTTGCTACGTTTTTGTTATTTGTTGTGTTTCTCTGTTTGGAAAATATTCATTGCACATAAAGGTTAAAATTCAAAGTAGGTTGATGTAGATAGTTGTATCATGAGTTCATCTGATGTTAAATGGGGTTTTTAATGATTACAATTGTAAATAATCTTGTAATAAATGCTTTGAGAGATAATCTCAATTAGTTAGCTAAAAAGGGGAAAGTTGTTTCTAACTTCCCTAAGATTTGGAAATGGATAAGATAGGTTCATGAATTAGTTTCTATGGATTAGGATTCAACCCCTTAGAGGATAATTTTTTTTTCTTTTATATGTACTTAGAAAAAAGTCTAAGAAAAGGTTGGATACTAGAGGTAGATACATTTTGGAACTGATGTACTTAATTTTTGGCAGAATTAATATACAGTTGAAAATATTTTTCTGGGATTCACGTGTTGTTGTTAGTGACATTTTTTTCTTTATTTTTTCTTAAGAATGTGATTTTTATATGTCCCTAGCAGCCATCTACGCTTTTCCTTGTGTTAATCTCTTAAGTGTTAAACATAAATCATTGTCAGAAACTTTCTGCTTTGTTTGAGATTATCATCTAGGTGTTTCTCTTCCAAACAAGTGAATTCATGCATGTATTCTCACTTAGTTTCTTTATCTCATTTCCTCATCACCATACTACTATGAAAAATCCATTTGTGTCTCTGATTACATCTATCTTGTTTCAATTAATGACTGCAACTGATCTTTTGACCAATTTTGCCTAGTTCCTTAACCTATTGCTTCACATCGAGCAAAACTTAAATAAAAATTATACTATGGAAAATAATTAACCTAAAACCCTCATAATCCCAACCATATTTTGGTTTATTTTAAAGAGAGACCTCTCTGATTTGGTATGGTTAGATTCCAAGTCAATTTTTTTGTTTGTGGTTACCTCAATAGTTTCCTTTCTGAGCCTTGGGAAGCTAAGGAGTGGTAACAACGGTCACAAAAAATTCAAATGAAGCATTTAGATTGCTCAAGTAGAGTTGTTAGTGGGGAAATTTATTTTTGAACCCTAACCTCTGGTTTGGTTTTTTATTTGCACTCATCCCATTGTTGTTTGTTTTCCAAGTTTCTTATGGTGGACGGTTTATAGTGGAATTCTTGAGATGAAAGCTGTGTCATTATGGAGGATATGTGTGGATTACTTGTTATCAGATCGGAACACACATTCATTCACCATATTTTTAATTTCTTAAATCTATTTTGTATATGCCATGATACCTTGGAATAAATTCCATGTGGTCATCTCTCTCTACATCTCAACAATTTGATTTTAGTTATGAATATTACCTCTTTAGAATAGGTAAGGTTTTGATTTAGCTATGATATTCAGTTATGGGTTATGTAACTTTTTTTCCAGTACATTATATTTATGCATTCCTCATGCACCATGACTAATGGGCTAGGCCTTCATCTGTTTGATTTGTTTAGCATTATGCAAGCTTTCTTAATAGCTTATTCTTAGGTATAAACCCTAGATTTAATGGGGTATGGAACATAATGTTCTACCGGTGCAAAGTTAGAGGAATGATCTCGAATTTCTTTACGCTCGAGGATTTTGGATTTTGAGTTCACCTTCTACTCAAACTGGTTTCACCATAGTGATCATTAAATATTGATCCTAATTTCTATTATCACCATGTTAATCTCTAACTTCTTAACTCATAACCCTATTTCTCCTCTAGGGCTTGGTAAATGTTAGTGACGAATGAACCTTGGTATGATTTTGGTGTATATTCTACCCCTCTGGCTCATTGGTTATATCAACACTTATTACATATTGAATTACCACACTATAATGTGCTCCTTACTGGTTATATCAACAATTATTACATATTCAATTACAAAACTATAACTCACTCCAACTTGTAGACGTTTCACAATATTCAAGAGTAAGAAGTAAAGGTGCTACCATGGGGCGTAGTTGCATAACCAATCTTGACTTGACACGTATTCACACCCACCTCTCGATCACATGGGTCGTACATTGGTGGTCATATCACATTCAATTGAAGGGTTTAGATTGCTGGAGTGAGTTGGATGGTGGGGATATTGCTTTTCAAACCCTAACCTTTGGTTCGACTTTTTTTTTTTTATCATTGCGTTATTGTTATTTTTACAAATTTCTTGTTGTGGATGGTTTACAATGGTATTATTGAGATGAAATTCTTGTCAGTATAGATGATATGTGGTGATTAATTCTTATCAAATCACAACACATGCCCCTTCATCATATTTTTTATTTCTTAAATATATTTTGTAGATGTTATGATACCTCACTCTAAATGGCATTTTGTCGCCTCCCTCTACATCTTGGCAGTTTCCTTTTAGTCACTAATATTACGTGTTTAGCCCAAGTATGGTTTTCCTTTAGCTATGATATTCAGGTATGGGTTATGTATTTTTTTTAGCACACTATATTTATGCATTCCTTATCAGAGTTCATCAGAAATTCATTTGAGAAAGCAAGTTGCCTAGGGTTTTGTCAAAAAGTGCAATATTTGGGCTACCATCATGATTTAACTAGTATTTTTTCCATTAAATTAAATAAATATCAAGAAAATATAGTAGGGATAATTTTTCCAGTGTGAGAATAGATCATAGCGCAAGAAACTACTATCCTTAATCAAGGTGAAATATGGTTCAAGGGAATGGATGTAGACCTGGAACACTACAAAATGTTCTTGAACCCAGAGTGCAAGGAGTCTCCTTCCCATATTTTTCATAATAGGAAGTTATTGGAAAAGTATAACCCTTTGATGAATACTATCATGAATTATTTCACTTCTGAGGGTAGGTTTAGCAGGCTTCACCAATAACACATCAAGTTACTAATGCATTTTACCTCTAGGAAGCCTCTAAATGTGAATTCTAAAGGTAAAGGTCATAAATCTAGCCTCTTTCATCATTCCCTACTGAAAATGATAGTTGTCCACCAGCTAGCACAAACCAACATGTCGTGGTAAATTTTCTTGGAAGCAACTGCCCTCCTACCTGTCTCAAGCTAGTCAAAGATTCAAAGCACTACTTCATCATCCTCCTGTCTAGAAGGAGGTAAATGATCAATTATACGATTAGTAATAAAATCTCACTCTAAATCATATATATCAAAGTCAGAAAATAAAGGTAAAAAGTTGGTTTTTTCTCGTGAATGAGAAAAATAGATGCCTAGATCAAAGCCTAAAACTAGGTCTGAGGAAAAAATACTATCTAAGGGGGTTGTTAGTGTAGAATTAGGTTAGGCTAAAACCATGATAGAGAAATCACTTGGTTTTTTCTCGTGAATGAGAAAAATAGATGCCTAGATCAAAGCCTAAAACTAGGTCTGAGGCAAAAATACTATCTAAGGAGGTTGTCAATGTAGAATTAGGTTAGGCTAAAACCATAATAGAGAAATCACCATTGAGTAGAGATGATTCACCCTTGCAAAATGTAGAAGAGGTACCTCCAAAATTTGAGATGGCTGACCTAGATGAAAAACATGGAAATAAGACAACATATGACATAATCAAAGATAAATATGCACAGATTAGAGAGTTGAAGGACGACCTGTGTAAAGCCAATTTCATGGTTTCTTTCCTACAACCAGAGAATAGACAGTTGAAACATACTCGAATGCAACATATCAAGTCAGAGGAAGACTTCCCATTAGTAAGAAAAGTAGGTGTTTCGATAGCACAAGATAAAGGTAAATTCATCATTGATGTAGAGCTGCTAGAAGAGAAGAACATTCAAATACATCGTAGGATACCTAAGACAAGGGAAATGGCTAGAAAAGAAGAGAATGGAGAAGATCCATCTCCTCCTCAAGCCCAAAATGCCATAGATGAAACCATATCTGCTAAAATTGAGAAGTATAAGGAGTGTTGGGTTGAGATAGTGAATGAACACTTGGAGAGACTATTGGAAAAAGAAAACAAGGATACCCCACTACAAGGGAATATGACAAGACATTATTATGCTAGGAACATGGTTTTTTAAGGTTAGGGTTTAAAATATGAAGAGAAAACTAAAAAATACTCAAAGGAGACTTAAAATGAAGAAAAACCTTGACCTATTAGCTAATGCATCATTAGTGGTCTGAAGGCAAGGCAGATAGCAAAGAAAAGGAGATAAAATTTCAAAATTTTGAATTTTTGTGCACATAGTGAAAGGTATCCTACATAAACACAATAAGAGATTTTTCTGAGAGGGTCAAAATTAAAAATTTCAAGCATGTCAAGATATCTAATGGCATAAGGATACCCAAAAATCACTTGAGGATATTTGTAGAGTCATGAATTTGCACAAAATGATCAAACAATGTCTTTTTTTACACCTTGTTGCCACCTTTTCAGGATTGTTGTTGCATTTTTGGACAATTAGTTTCGGGATCATGTTTCAAGAGGTAAAAATTATGTTTTTGGATGGTTCAAAGACTCCAAGGTGTATTGGGCATCCCAAAATTTCTTCACATGTCTTCAGCAAAGCTTAGAACCTCTTCCAAGTCATAAAAATATCAAGTCAAATACTTGCTGCACTTTTTCTCACGCTTGCTATGTTTCTCTGTTATTTGTTGCGTTCCATTTTTTCGAGATTTTTCACTGCACGTAAAGGTTAAAAGTCAAACTAGTTTGATGTAAATAGTTGTCCCATGAGTTTATATTATGTTAAATGGGTTTTTTAATAATTACCATTGTAAATAATATTGTAATAAATGCTTTTAGAGATAATCTCAATCAGTTAGCTAAAAATGGGAAAGTTGTTTCTAACTTCCCTAGAATTTAGCAATGCATAGGATAGGTTCTTGAATTAGTTGTACTCAGAAGAAGGTCTAAAAAATTTTTGGATACTAGAGGTGGATACATTTTGGAACTAGTTTACTTGATTTTGGCAGAATTAATATACAATTGAAACTATTTTTTTGGGATTCATGTGTTATGGTTAGTGACATTGTTTTCTTCAGTTTTTCTTAAGCATGTGATTTTTATATGTTTCTAGCATCCATCTACACTTCTTCCTATGTTAATCTCTTAAGTGTTAAACATACATCATTTTATAAGTTTTTTCCTTTGTTTGAGATTATCTGATTTCCTCATCACCATACTACTATGAAAAATCCATTTGTGTCTCTGATTACATATATATTTCCTGAATTAATGACTGCAACTGATCTTTTGACCTATTTGGCCTAGTTCCTTAACTTATTTCTTCACATCTAGAAAAATTAAATAAAAATCCTACTCTGAAAAACACCTAGCCTAAAACCTTGATAATCCCAACCATATTTTGGTTTATTTTAGAGAGAGCCCTCTTTGACTTGGTAGGGCCAGATTCAAAGTCAAAATTTTGGTCTATGGTTACCTTAGTAGTTTCCTTTCTCAGCCTTGGGAAACTAAGGAGTGCTAACATCAATCACAAAAAACTCAAATGAAGGATTTAGATTGCTCAAGTCGATAGGATGGTGGGGAAATTTATTTTCGAACCCTAGCCTTTGGTTTGGATTTTTATTTGCACTCATCCCATTGTTGTTTGTTTTACCAACTTTCTAATAGTGGGTGGTTTATAGTGGAATTATTGATATGAAAGTTGTGTCACTATGGAGGATATGTGTGGATTACTTGTTATCATATTGGAACACATGGTCATTCACCGTATTTTCTATTTCTTAAATCTCTTTTGTCTATGCCATGATACATCAACATAAATTCCATTTGGTCATCTCCCTCTACATCTCAAAAATTTTCTTTTAGTTATGAATATTATTCGTTTAGGATAGGTAAGCTTTGGATTTAGCTATGATATTAGTTATGGGTTATGTAACTTTTTTTTTTCAATACATTATATTTATGCATACCTCATACACCCTGATCAATGCACTAGCCCTTGATCTGTTTGAATTTTTTGGCCTTACACATGTTTTGTTAATGGCTTATCCTTAGGTATAAATCCTCGATTTAATGGGGTATGAAACCTAATGTTCTATTGGTGCAAAGTTAGAGGAATGATCTCGGATTTCTTTACCCTCTAGGATTTTTTATTTTTAGTTCACTTTCTATTGAAATTTCTTTCACCATAGTCATCTGTAAATATTGATCCTAATTTCTATGATCACCATGTTAATATGTAACTTATTAACTCATAACCCTATTTCTCCTCTAGGGGTTAGTAAAATTTTAGTGACGAATGATCCTTGGTATAATTTGCACATATATGCCACCCCTCTAGCTCATTGGTTATATAAACACTTATTATATATTGAATTACCACACTACAATGCGCTCCTTATTGGTTATGTCAACACTTATTACATATTCAATTAAAATACTATAACGCACTCTAACTTGTAGGCCTTTCACCATATTCAAGAGTAAAGGTGTTTCCATGGGACACTGCATAACCAATACCGACTTGAAACTTATTCACACTCACCTCTCATTCACATGGGTCTCATTTTGGTGGTCATATCATATTCAAATGAACTTCTTAGACCGCTCGAGTCGATCAGATGGCGAGGATATTTCTTTTCAAGCCGTAACCTCTGGTTTGAATTTTTATTCGTGATCATCCGAATATTTTGGTAGTCATGTCACATTCAAATGAAGGGTTTAGATTGCTCAAGTGAGTCAGATGGTGGTGATATTGCTTTTCAAACCCTAACATTTTGTTCGAATTTTTATTTGTGATCATTGCATTATGGTTTTTTTTACAACTTTCTTATTGTGGATGGTTTACAATGGAATTATTGAGATGAAAGTCATGTCACTATGGAGGATATGTAGTGATTAATTTTTATCATATCTTCACACATGGCCCTTCACTGTATTTTCAATTTCTTAAATATATTGTGTAGATGCCATGATACCTCGGCATAAATGGAATTTTGTTTCCTCCCTCTACATCTCGGCATTTTCTTTTCAGTCATGAATATTACATGTTTAGCCCAGGTAAGGATTTCTTTTAGCTATGATATTCAGCTATGGGTTATGTATTTTTTTTTTAAGTACATTATATTTATGCATTCCTCTTGCACCCTTTGTTTGAATTGTTTGGCCTTACGTAGGTTTTTTTAATGGATTATCCTCACGTATAAACCCTTCATTTCATAGGGTATGTAGCCTAATTTTCTACTAGTGCATAGTTAGAGGAATTATCTTGGCTTTCTTTACCCTCCATGATTTTTATTTTCATTTCACTTTCTACTCGATGGTTCTTATGGACAACATTCTTGACTTGGAAATTTCTCCAGCGCAAATATCCTTCGCTTACAACTTTAATGGAAATGTATGCAACTACTTTTTACTTATATTTCCTTCTGGTCATTTCGTTCCTTAGACAAGTGGATTTTTAACTATACTATGTTGTTTCTGTTTTTTCACAAGAAAATATTTGAAGTTGTCAAGGTGGTCTTCGATTTTCTATTCATGTTATCAAGTGTAACCCTGCCAAATCGATTCTTTTCTCAAATTACCTCTGTAGTCAGTCCCTCCTATTACTTTTGTGACTATTATGCTTCATTATCAATATTTATGCTTGGGTTTTTTTGTCTAATAGCGTCCATGTGTTCCTTACCTCCTTCCCTACGTAATTATTTTCTATCGTGTTGCGAATTTGGTATATAAATAAGTTCTCTTTCAAATTTTAATCTCTTTTCTTACCATTTAGATAGATTTGTCGTTTTATATGTTAGCTACAAGTAAGAAGAGTGATACCCCAACCATCCCATCCTCCCAAGCTTCTCGTAACACTACTACTTGTTTAAAACACTTCTTTCCTTCTCAGGTGAATTGCTGCTCCTTTAGAATTCTAGGTCAATTCATTGGTTTGTCTATACATCCCGGTGTTGGGTTTTCTTTTATGTTTCCCTTCAATTATATCGTCTTTTGCGCAAAAGTATGTAGGCTATATTCTATAATTACTAACCTCTATGTTGTTTCTCAAAGGGTTGCATTACCCCTATTTCCTACTTTGATCTTAACAATCAATGAAATATTTGTACTCAAAATATATTTTATAAGTTGCACTAGTTTTTTGTTAATGTACATGTTTGTCTCTATTTTATACATTTAATACTAGAAACATGTGAGTTATCTATTACAATAAACTTCTTTCTTATTTTTTTGTTTCAAAATGATGTTATTCATGATTCCCATGAATTAGAAGTCATGCAGGGTATTAATCTTGAATCACACCTTTTGTAAAGAAAATTTACATTTTTTATATTCATGAACATGTATGTAGAACACGCATATCAGGGCCTTGTAGAAGTTATTAAGCCATTCAATAGTTCTTACTTGTGTAAATAGTTGTTATACATGCTTTCATATAAGTATATCAAAATTCCCTCATATAGCCATTTTTCCTCAGCAACCTAGCTTGTTGCTATGCTTCTAGTTCAAGCCTATGTTTTTCCCTTTTCTCCCCTTTTTTATCACTCATTTTTAGAAATTTTTCCACCTTTGTCTTCATAGCATCTATCCCTACCCCCTATAATTTTCTCAGATTTTTTCTACCTCCCATTCCCTTCATTTCTTTCCCCCAAGTTGTTGCGTTTTTCACTCTCTTTTGTTGATTAGACCCTGTGCCCTTCTTTATTTGAAATAAAGATTTTATATTAAAGTGAAGCTAGAAAACATGGTAAAGGCCAGTGACATGAAGAATTATAATGGAGTAGATATCTCTAGGTATGATCCAACTCATATGCAAGAGATTAACTCATTAGAGTTCATAATAAATTCATTTGAGCAAGTAGACAACCTAGGTTTTTTTCAAAATGTGCAAGATTTGGGCTACCATCATGATTTAACTAGTTTTTTTTCCCATTAACTTCAATAAATATCAGGACAATATAGCAGGGATCAGTTTTCCAGTGTCAGAATAGATCATAACGCAAGCAACTACTATCCCTAATCAAGGTGAAATGTAGTTCAAGGGAATGGATTTAGACCTAGAACACTACAAAATGTTCTTGAAAGAATAGTACAAGGAGTCTCCTTCCCATAGTTTTCATAACATGTAGTTATTGGACATGTTTGATGTATATTATCATGAATTTTTTCACTTGTGGGGTAGGTTTAGCAGGCTTTACCAATATCACATCAAGTTACTAATCCATTTTACTTCTAAGAAACCTATAAACCTACCTAATTATATTTTTATAAGTTTGGTAAAGTTGGAAGAAAAGGTGCAGTATAAAGGTAAAGATCATCAATCTAGAATCTTTAATCATGCCCTAGTGAAAATGATATCTCTCCATGATCTAGCACAAATCAACATGTCATGGGAAATTTTATTGGAAGAAGTTTCCCTCCTACCTGTCTCAAGCCAGTCAAAGGGTCAAATCACTCCTTTATCATCCTTAAGACAACACGGACCTAAATCATCAAGCATGCCATGAGTAATAAACACTCACTCTAAGGCACATATATCAAATTGATACATGGAACGTAAAAATTTGGTATTTTCTCATAAACGAGAAAAATAGATGCCTAGATCAAAGCCTAAAACTAGGTCTAAGGAAAAACGACTATCCAAGGATGTTGTCAATGAAGAAGCAGGTTAGGGTGAAACCATGATAGAGAAATCACCTTTGAGAAGAGATGATTCACCCTTGCAAAATTTAGAAGAGGTACCTCCAGTATTTGAGATGGCTGACCTACAAGAACAACCGGGAAATAGGAAAAGATATGACATAATCAAAGAGAAATATGCACATATTAGAGAGTTGAAGGATGACCTATCCAAAGCCAATTCCATGGTGGATTTCCTATAGTAGGAGAATAGACAATTGAAACAGAATCTAATGCAATAGAGAAAGTTAGAGGAAAAATTTCCATAAGTAAGCAAAGTAGGTTTTTTGACAGTAGAATATAAAGGTAAAGCCATCATTGATGTAGAGTAGTTGGAAGAGAAGAAAATTCAATTACAGCCCAGGAGAGCTAAGATAAGGGAAATGGCTAGAAAAGGAGAGAATGTAGAAGATCTATCTCCTTCTCAAGCCCAAGCTACCATAAATGACACCATAGCTGCTGAAATTGAGAAGGATAAGGAGTATTAGGTTTAGATACTGAATGAAAACTTGTAGGATCTATTGGAAAAAGAAAATAGGGATACCACACTACAAAGAAATATGGCAAGACATTATTATGCTCGAAGCATTATTTGTAAGGTTAGGGTTAAAAGTATCAAGAGAAAAATAAAAAAGGCTCCGAGGATATTGAAAATGAAGAAAAACATTAACCTATTCGCTAATGCATCATTAGTGGTCTCAAGGCAATGCAGAGAGCAAAGAAAAGGAGATAAAATTTTGAAATTTTGAGTTTTTGTGCACATAGTGAAAGGTATCCTACAGAAACACAATAAGTGCTTTTTCGGAGAGGGTGAAAATCCAAAATTTCAAGCATGTAATCATAGCTAATGGCATAAGGATACCTAAAAATCACTTAAGGATATTTGTAGAGTCATGAATTTGCAAAAAATGATCAAACAATGTCTTTTTTACACCTTGCTACCACCTTTTCAGGATTGTTGTTGCGGTTTTGGACAGTTAGTTTTGGGATCAAGTTTCAAGAGGTAAAAATAATGTTTTGGGATGGTTCAAAGACTCCAAGGTGTAGTGGACATACCAAAATTTCTTCACATGTATTTAGCAAAGTTTCAAACCTCTTCCAAGCCATCAAAATATCAAATCAAATATTTATTTCACTTTTGGTAATGCTCAGAGTTGCTACATTTCTCTATTATTTGTTGCGTTTCTCTGTTTGGAAAATTTTCACTGCACGTAAAGGTTAAAATTCAAAGTTAGTTGATGTAAATAGTTGTATCATGATTTTATCTGATGTTAAATGGGTTTTTTAATGATTAAAATTGTAAAGAATCTTGTAATAAATGCTTTGAGAGATAATCTCAATTAGTTAGCTAAAAAGGGGAAAGTTATTTCTAACTTCCCTAAGATTTAGAAATGGATAAGATAGGTTCATGAATTAGTTTCTACGGATCACGATTCAACCCCTTAGAGGATAAATCTTTTTTATCTTTTATATGTACTCAAAAACAAGTCTAAAAAAAGGTTGGATACTAGAGGTAGATACATTTTGGAACTGGTGTACTTAATTTTGGGCACAATTAATATACAGTTACAACTATTTTTCTAGGATTCATGTGTTGTTGTTAGTGATATTGTTTTATTTATTTATTCTTAAGAATATGATTGTTATATGTTTCTAGCATCCATCTACACTTTTCCTTGTGTTAGTCTCTTAAGTGTTAAACATAAATCATTGTCAAAAAATTTCTTCTTTGTTTGATATTATCATCTAAGTGTTTCTCTTCCAAACAAGTGAATTCATGCATGTATCCTGACTTAGTTTCTTTATCTCATTTCCTAATCACCATAATAATACGAAAAAACCATTTATGTCTCTGATTACATCTATCTTATCCCAATTAATGACTACAACTGATATTTTGACCTATTTTGCCTAGTTCCTTAACCTATTGCTTCACATCAAGAAAAAATTAAATGAAAATTCTACTATGGAAAATACTTAACCTAAAACCCTCATAATCCCATCCTTATTTTGGTTGATTTTAGAGAGAGACCTATTTGATTTGGTAGGGCTAGGTTACAAGTCAAAAGTTTTGGTTGTGGTTACCTCAGTAGTTTCCTTTCTGAGCCTTGGGAAACTAAGGAGTTCTAACAATGGTCACAAAACATTTAAATGAAGGGTTTAGATTGCTCAAGTCGAGTTGTTGGTGGGGAAATTTATTTTCGAACCCTAACCTTTGGTTTGGATTTTTATTTTCACTCATCCCATTGTTGTTTGTTTTCCAACATTTTTATGGTGGTCAGTTTACAGTGGAATTCTTGATATGAAAGTTGTGTCACTATGGAGGATATGTGTGGATTACTTGTTATCATATCATAACACACAGTCGTTCACGATATTTTCAATTTCTTAAATCTCTTTTGTATATGCCATGATACCTCAGCATAAATGCCATGTGTTCATCTCTCTCTACATATCAACAATTTGATTTTAGTTATGAATATTATGTCTTCAGAATAGGTAAGGTTTGGATTTAGTTATGATATTCAGTTATGGGTTATGTAACTTTTTTTTCAGTACATTATATTTATGCATTTCTCATGCACCATGACCAATGTGCTAGGCCTTGATCTGTTTGAATTTTTTGGCATTATGCAAGTTTTCTTAATAGCTTATTCTTAGGTATAAACCCTTGATTTCATGGGGTATGCAACCTAACGTTCTAACAGTGCAAAGTTAGAGGAATGATCTCGAACTTACTTACGCTCGAGGATTTTTTATTATGAGGTCACCTTCTACTCAAACTGGTTTCGCCATGTGGTCATCATTAAATATCGATCATAATTTCTATTATCACCATGTTAATCTCTAACTTCTTAACTTATAACCCTATTTCTCCTCTAGGTCTTGGTAAAATGTTAGTGACAAATGATCCTTGGTATAATTTTGGCGTATATGCTACCCCTATCACTCATTGGTTATATCAACACTTATTAAATATTGAATTACCACAATATAATGTGCTCCTTATTCGTTATATCAACACTTATTACATATTCAATTACAAAAATATAACTCACTCCAACTTGTAGACCTTTCACAATATTCAAGAGTAAAGAGTAAAGGTGCTACAATGGGGCACTGCATAACCAATCTCGACTTGACACTTATTCACACCCACCTCTCGATCACATGGGTCATAATTTGGCAGTCATATCACATTCAAATGAAGGGTTTAGATTGTTCGAGTGAGTTGGATGGTCGGGATATTGCTTTTAAAACCATAACCTTTGCTTTGACTTTTTATTTGTGATCATTGCATTATTTTTCTTTTTACAATTTTCTTATTGTGGATGGTTTACAATGGAATTATTGAGATGAAATCCTTGTCACTATGGAGGATATGTGGTGATTAATTCCTATCAAATCGTAACACATGGCCCTTCACCATATTTTTGATTTCTTAAATATATTGTTTAGATGTTATTATACCTCACCATAAATGGCATTTGGTCGCCTCCCTCTACATCTCGGCAGTTTCCTTTCAGTCACTAGTATTACGCGTTTAGCCTAAGTATGGTTTTCCTTTAGCTATGATATTCATGTATGGGTTATGTATTTTTGTTTAGTACATTATATTGATGCATTCCTCATGCACCCTCTGTTTGAATTGTTTGGCGTTAAGAAGGTTTTGTTAATGGCTTATCCTCAGATATAAACCCTCCATTTCATAGGGTATGTAGCGTAATTTTGTACTTGTGTTTAAGTTCACTTTCTACTCGATGGTTCTTATGGACAAGGTTCTTGACTTGGCAGTTTCTTCAATGGAGATATCCTTAGCTGGGTTACATTACCACTAATAAAGAGGTCTCTGGATTTTCGACAGTGTTATAGAACAATTGTTGAAAATTAATCGCACATATCCTCCATAGTGACACAAATTTCATCTCAATAATTCTTTATCATGTCATGAATATGGATCCCCGTTAGGATTCGAAACATCCCCAATTGTTCTATAACACTTTGGAAAATCCTGAGACCACTTTATTAATTGATAAACACAGGAGCTTAAAAACCAATACATTACCACTATTTCCTACTTTGATCTTAAAAATAAATGAAATATTTGTACTCAAAATATATTTTATAAGCTGCACTAGTTTTGAACCAAGTATAAAACTCATGGAAACTCATTCAGTAATTCTACCTTATTATCAATATAGTTGTTTAGTTTTTTCGTTTTTTTTTTAATGGAAAGTGAATTTAGTATGTAATGAGTGGTGGAGGTTCTCACATCATGATCCAAAAATGAAAATATTTGTACTATTATGCAAAGTATCCATTTCCATTTAATTTAGTGTGCAAAGTGTTCTCCATGATTGGCAGGTTAATCAAAGTAGTTTTGGTAATATTTTTGAGTTTTATGTGTGAGGATTTGTTATTTAAATTTACTGTTTAATATATCACAGTAGAAATACACAACAATTAAAATTCACCATATCATAACACAACAAAATGTTGAGGCATTTCACCCCTCCTGGGCTACATCTGCCAGTCCAAGGCTCCCCAATGGCATGTCCTTACTCTATTAATTTGCTCAAAATGGTTACACAGTGAAAAATATGCCTAAAAATGCAAAACAAGATGTGAATTTGACTTCAAAAGATGAAAATAAGCTAAAAATGGCTTTTTTTTCACCTTAAACAGTGAAGTACAACCCAATACAGCTCCATCTACCTAATGGCCCTCATGGATCTCTCCTCTTCCATGAGGAAAAAGTTGCTATAAAACAAATTTTCTCACTCTAAAACCTATTTCAAACTCTCTAGAAGGTTGAAGAGACCAAAAATTGACTAAAATTTCATCTTTTTTGGTCGAAAATTGAGAAAGTTATGACCCAAACAAGTTTTTGCCTAGTGGCACTAGAAAACCTCCTCTAAAACTGGAGGAATTCCAATTAGCTTCAAAAAAATAGTCAAATAGGTGAGTTAGAAGGAACTGTGCTCCAATTTAGGGATAACATTAAATGCAACTATCAGTGATTTTATGTGTGTTCACATGCGGAATCTCCGTGCAATTAAGTGGCTGTTGGATAAGGTTTAAACCCACGCCAATGGTCACGGGTTGGAGGCCATATGCATAGGGGCTAACACAAAGGTGCTTAACCATTTTGTTCCGTGGGTGAAAAGGCCACAATTCTTGTCTTCCAGTCACGTGACAATAGGGCTGGCCCTACGGGCTAGCCCCCCAACCTTCCGCCCATAAAAAAAATCAACGAACTGCCTATTTGTTCAATCCTTCGCCTAACTCGCCTAAACACAATCGACCCTACTGCGAGTTAAAATACCGCCTGACTCACCTAGGGTTTAGAACATTGCCTCTGCCATGTCGGTCAGGTTGACCCTGCATGAGGAGTCGAGTCGAGTCGAGGGTTTGACCCTCATGCCCTCCATAAATTTTCATAACACTTTTCAACCAATGGCCTAGGGCCACGTGGCAATCTATGGGCAGGCCATGTGGCACCCACTGCTAGGACAATAAAAACTTAATAAAATTCAATTTTTTCCATATAATTTTTTTTGTAAAAAATGACAAAATCATAGTCAAAAACTCTTGTTTTGGAGGTCTCTAGACAAATTCAAACCTTAGTAACTTTCACATATGAAATTGGTTTTGAGTCTCGTTCACGGCACCAGAATCACAGCGACAAGAAATTTTTGGTCGTTCAGATTGCAACCATTTCTGAGCACTTTCATTTTTTAGCATTTTTTCAACTTGGGCATGATCTCCTGATCACACCTCCCCATTGGGAAGCTTTTGGACCCAAAAATCCTTCAATTACCTGTTCATAATATGAGGGTATAGATCCCTCACCTTTTCCACCTCCATCCACTTTTCCTTTCTCGGTTTGCTGCCTTTAAGACCAATCCGAAGATAATCAACATTTCCCCTCCTCGAAGTGCATGTCCTTTTTGTCAAGGATAGCATCCTCTTTCAGCTCATCCAAAAATTCTGGTGAGAAATCCTCTATGGATGGTAGCTAAATGTCACTTTCATGATCAACAATTAAAGGAGGTCCATACAAACGTAAATTTTCCACATTTGCATACATGAAGGAAAATCTAGTTGAAATTTTTTATTTCCAACTTGTTTAAGAACCTTGAATGGACCATAATGAATAGGATTTAGATTTTTACCTTCTCCTTGCATTCTTTCCTTACTAATATGCAGCCATACCTTATCTCCTTCTTAAAACTTATGATCAATTCTATGTTTTTCATGCCTCTCCTTGTACTTGCCTTGACTTTTTTCAAGTTGTTCTTGAACTTGCTGATGTATTACCTGAATTCTTTCAATAAACATGCAAGCTTTGTCAATGTCACTATGCCCATCAATGGAAACATCCTTCTCAAGAATGAAATCTAAAGGTGACTTAGGAAAATACCCAAAACAAGCTTCAAAAGGTGAAGTATTTGTAGAATAGTGCTTGGCCCAGTTGTAAGCATGTTGAATGTAATGCAAGTGCTCATCCAAAAGCTTGGGATGCTTGCTAAAATAACCTCTCAAAAGATGTAAAATAATTCTGTTCACTACCTTTGTTTGGCCATCTGTTTGCAGATGAAAAGCAGTACTCTTCTTCAACTTGGTGTCCATCATCTTCCATAAATTGGACCAAAAATTCCCAAAAATTTGGAATCATTGTCACTAACAATAGAAGTAGGAAAGCCATAATGAACCCATACATGTTGAAAATATAAAAAAACAGTTTTTTCAACAGTTATATATTTCTTACATGGCATAAGAATACACATCTTGCTGAATCTATCAACTACTACATAAAGATAATCACGCTGCTTTCTAGACAATGGTAGAACTCCCACAGAATCCATAGAAACACTTTCCCATGGTCTAGAAGGTACCGGTAATGGCATATATAAACCAAGCTTCCTATTTCTAGGCTTTCTTGTAGCACATAATGAACAACCTCTAATGAAACATGAAACACTATCTACCATGTGAGGCCAATAACAATACCTCTGTAAATGTGCCACCATTTTGCTTACCCCGAAATGTCCAGCAATAAGAAAAGAATGAGCTTCTCTCATGACACTTAGTCTCTCCCCCTGTGGTATACATAACTTGGCCATATGAAATAGAAAATTATTATGCAAGTGATAATCATTCTCCCCAACATGATTCCCTTCACTCAAGTTATCATACACATCCTTAAAATCAACATCTGATGCATATTGTTCTATGTAGCTCTCATGTACAATAGATTCATTCTTAAGTAAATTAGTAGCACTAATAATAGGCCTTGAAATCATATCAGCAACTTTATTGAAAATACCTTTCTTGTACCTTATTACCAAGTGAAATTGTTGTAGGAAACCCATCCATCTGAAATGTCGTGACTGCTATAATTTACTTTGTGATTGCAAGTATTGTAAAGGATGATGGTCGGTATGAACAGCTATTTCTTTGCCCATCAAATAGTGTTTCCACTTTTTGACACTTTGTAACAATACATACAACTCCTTATCATATGTAGTATAATTCACAACAACACCATTAAATGTATTAGAATGAAATGCGATAGGCTTACCATGTTGTAAGAGAACTGCACCCATGACGTAATCACTAGCATTGGTCTGAATCTCGAATGGCTGTCTCAAGTCCGGTAATGCAAGGACTGGAGCTGGACTTATCTTCTCTTTCAAAGACTCAAAAGCTTTTTGTTGCTTGCCTCCCCATTGGAAAGCACGCTTCACACTTGTCATTACATGCATAGGAGCTGCTATGGTAGAGAAGTTAGAAATAAACTTCCTCCAATACTGAGCTGCACCCAAAAAACTTCTTACCTCTGTAATGGATTTGGGAGTAGGCCAATTCAAAATGGCTTCTACCTTAGAAGGATCAATTCTCAAATCAACTCCTCCTACTATGTGTCCCAAATAAACCAAATAAGTCTTTCCAAATTCACACTTTGACATTTTAAGAAATAACTGATTTTTCTTCAAAACATCAAGTACTTGCTTAACATGCATGACATGATCTTCTCTAGTCTTGCTGAAAATTAAGATGTCATGTAAGTAGACAATAACGAAATCATCAAGAGAAGGATGTAAGACATCATCCATTACCCGCATGAAAGTTGCAGGTGCATTGCATAAACCAAACAACATAATAAGCCACTCAAAGAGTCCATGTTTGGTTTTAAATGTTGTCTTCCAAATGTCACTTTCTGCAATTCTAACTTGATGATAACCACTACGTAAGTCTAACTTAGTGAAATATTTAGCATGTTTCAGCTGATCTAACAAATCATCTATCCTTGCGAGTGGGTAATGATTCTTTACTGTTATTTTGTTCAATGCCCTAAAGTCCACACACATGCGCCAAGTTCCATGTTTATTTGGAATCAACACTATCAGTGACCCACATGGCGAAGTGCTTGGTATTATGAAACCTTTTTCTAGAAATTCCTTAATTTTCCTCTTGATTTCAGCATTCTCCATGATAGACATGTGGTACATGTCTATGTTATGAAGAGGACAATCTTGTTGCAACTGTATTTCATTTTGAATCTCCCTTTTAGGAGGCAAACCTGTCAGTTCCTGAAACATGTCATGATGTGCATCAACTACATCATATAAATTTGATTTTAACTTGGAATCAAAATTTTCAATTGAATCATGATTCACATCAACCTTAGGCTTAACCATAAGAAGTACAAAACTCTTACTAGAATTCACTAGCCTTTTTACCTGTCCCACATTTACCATTGCTATATTTGTCTTTTTGCGATGTGCTCTGACAATAAAATCCTTGCCATATTTGAAAATATGATACTTATTTTCATGGTGATGGAAGATCGCTTTCCTATCGAATAATTAAGGACTTTCCAAAACAATTCTTGATATATAAGGACTTTCCAAAACAATTCTTGATATATCAAGTGGCACTACATCAAGTTCAATTGTGTCAATAAAGTGTGCAGTAATTGCAAAACGCAATATGAACTTTCTTGAGACTTGTAATTTTGCATCCTTGCATATCCAACCAAGTTGATATGGCTTTGGATGTGGAATGGTATCAAGTTTAAGTTGTTTGACCAAGTCTTCTGATATGAGATTTTCTTGTGACCCACTATCAAACAGTGTGTTAATTTTGTATGTTTTGAGATTACCCTCACATGGAACAATTCAATTCTTTCTTCCTCATTTGGAGCTTGTACATGACAGTTTGAAGTACTAGTTCTTGGCTTAGTTTCAGTTTCCCTTCCCTTCATACTCTTCAAACCCATGGCTGTAATTTTGGTTTCATCACCTGAATCATCACCTAAGTCTTGTTGTGTAGTTGTAGTAGTTGCAGTTTTCTTCTTTCCTTTGTTTTTGTTAAACTGAGTTCTGTTTTCAGGATTAAGTTTCCAACAGTTTTTCTCTTCATGGCCTTCTCTTGAACAATGTTTACATATCACTTTCTCACCCTCTTTTTTTACAGATGCATTCTTTTTGCCTTTTCCCTTAGAGCTTTTGTCCTTTTTTTTCCCCTTAAAAGGCTTGTCTCTACCCTCATTAAAATTATTTTTCCCTCTAGCCTCTAAATGCGTGGCTTGTACGCAAATCTCGCCTATAATAGTAGGATTTAACATAAAGATAGTATGTCTAAGGTAGCTATGAAAACCACCTATATATTTCAGCAAATTATCTTGACTTTGTAAGTCTACCCCTAATAAGAGTGCTCTTCTCCTAAAGTCTTGGGTATAGTCTTGTACATTTTGTCCTTTAAGTTTTCCAAAGTTTTTCCAGTTCATGATAGCCTTTTGTAAATGAGCTAATGGATAAAATTTATTTTTAATTACAGTAATAAATTCAACCCATGATAAAGTGATATTACCATGTTTTTTAATTTCATCCTTGGTCTTGGCTTCCCATGATACCAATGTTGCTCCATCCATTCTCAAAGAGGCTAACTGTATCTTGGTGTCGTCATCATGAAGGTTCTGTATCCTCAAGTAAACCTCCAACTACCTTATCCAATTGTCAATTTTCTCTGCATTGACTTCACCATTAAACATAGGCAACTCAAATTTAACATCAAGCTTTAAAAATGGACTTTTACCAGTGGTTTTAGACTTGTGAGATTGATTCACCGAAGTAGAGGATGACAATGTAGAGGAAGAGGATGAAGATGGGGATGCTGGATCACCATTTCCTCCGTGTGCTTTCTTTGACTTGTCATCACTTTTCTTTCCTCCTGAAGAACCCTCTCCTTCTTTCTGATGTTTAGACCCTTCTCCTACAAGATTTTCATTCCTTTCTTGGTAGAGTATCCTCACCATCTCTGTCATGTCCAAAAAATCCTTTTGGAACACCCGTTCTTCTTCTTTGGGATCAATGTCTTCAAGACCTTCTCCTTCTCTTGAATACATGCTTGAGGCTTCTTCTATGGCTCTTGGAGGTGAATTAGAAGGCGGAGTTAAAGGCACTCTAGCCCTCCTTGGTTGAGGATTAACTTGTGCTCTAACCAATTTTCCTTCCGCTCTATTGAGTTTAAGCCTAGTAAGCATCAAAACTTGCAAACAATAAACTATATCTTTGCACGAGAACAAATGCAGAGTATAACTCTATCTTGGATACCAACTAATCTAAAAATGAAACTATTTGTACTGCTATGCAAAGTATCCATTTCCATTTAATTTACTGTGAAAAGGGTTCTCCATGACTAGCAGGTTAATCAAAGTAGTTTTGGTAATATTTCTGAGTTTTATGTGTGAGGATTTCTTATTTAAATTTACTATTTAATATATCATAGCAGAAATACATAGCAAAATGATGAGGCATTTCACCCCTCCTAGGCTACATCTGCTAGTCCAAAGCTCCCGAATGGCATGTCCATGCTCTATTAATTTGCTCAAAATGGTTACAAAGTGAAAAATATGCCTAAACAGGCCAAAAAATCTGTGATTTTGAATTCTAAAGATAGAAATAAGCTAGAAATGGCTTTTGTTTCACCTTAAACAGTGAAGTACAACCTAATACAGCTCCATCTTCCTGATTGCCCTAATGGATCTCTCCTCTTCCCTGAAGAAAAATTTGTTGTAAAATACCTCTATTCACTCTACAACCTATTCCAAACTCTCCAGAAGGTTGAAGAGACCCAAAATTGACTAAAATTTCATCTTGTTTGATCGAAAATTGAGAAAGTTATGACCCAAACAAGTTTTTGCCCAATGGCACTAGAAAACCTCCTCCAAAACTAGAGGAACTCTAGTTAGCTTCGAAAAAATAGTTGGACAGGAGAATTAGGTGGAACTATGCTCCAATTTAGGGATAAAATTAAATGAAACTGTCAGTTGTTTTAGGCGTGTTGACATGAGGAATATTTGCGCGGTTAAGTGGCTGGTGGATAAGGTTTAAACTTGTGCCCATGGTCACGGGTTGACAGTCATATGCTTAGGGGCTAGCACAAAGGTGCTTAACCATTTTGTTTCATCGGTGAAAAGGCCACGGTTCTTGTCTGCCGATCATGTGACGATGGGGTTGGCCCTGCGGGCTAACCCAACCTTCCGCCCATCAAACAAATCAACGAACCGACTGTTTGTTCAGTCCTCTGCCCGACTCACCCAAACACCATTGACCCGACTGCAAGTTCAAATACCACCCGACTCGCCCAAGGTCAAAATAGTGCCTCTATCGTGCTGGTTAGGTCGACCCTGCCTGAGGAGTCGAGTCGAGGGTTCAACCCTCATGTCCTCCATAAATTTTCATAACACTTTTCAACCAATGGCCTAGGGCCACATGGCAGTCTTTGAGCAGGCCACGTGGCACCCACTAATAGGCCAATAAAAACTTGATAAAATTCAATTTTTGCCATATATTTTTTTTTGTAAAAAATGACAAAATCATAATCCAAAAGTCTTGTTTTGGAGGTCTCTGAACGAATTCAAACCTCAGTAACTTTCACATACAACATCAGTTTTGAGTCTCATTCATGACACCAGAATCGTAGCGACGAGACCTTTCCAGTCGTTAAGATTGCAACTATTTCTGAGCACTTCCATTTTTGAGCATTTTTTCAACTTGGACATGATCTCCTGATCACACCATGTCATAAGCTTTATTAATTTAATGAAGCTTTTCACAACATATTAAAATGTGTATAAGTGAAATGATTTATTCACTTATCAAAAATTAAACTATATTTTATATTTTATATTATTTAAATAGAATTAACTAAAATTTCTATTATTAAAATAAAATTAACTAAAATTTATATTATTAAAATAAAGTTAACTAAAAATCTATATGAGAATATTTTTAGACTTTCAAATCAATCTTAACATTTTTATTAAGAATTATATTATATATTAAAAAATATAATAATAATAATAATAATAATGAAACAATTAACAACAATTATTTATTTTAAAAAATAATAAAAGTTTAACATTTTTTAAATGTAGTAAATATAAAAAAAGATAATAATAATAATTATGAAACAATTAACAACAATTATTTACTTTAAAAATAATAAAAGTTTAACATTCTTAAATCTAATAATTTCTATAAAGATTATATCAAGATTATTCAAAACATAAAAGCTTTATAGTTTTTAACATCTAATAATTCAAAAAAAGTTGGTTAATTTACCTATTTAACATCTAATAATTCAGGAAAAGTTGGTTAATTTACTTTTATGTTTTAAAAAACATGAAAGCTTGCTATTTTTTAAATTCAAGAAAAAATAAGCATTAGAACTAAATACCCTACTGGCATAACAACAAGTTTGTTAAGTTTGTTTTTTTTCATAACTTATCAAATATCCATTAATTATGTGAACAAATCCATTCACTGATGAATCAACCAGAGGATCAATTTCGATGAGATTGATGATAAATTTTCACAATATATCACTTTAATAACGATCAAAGTACCAAAATTTCACAATTTGGGTACTTTGATCGTTATTAAAGTCAGACCCAAATTTAGCCACAATTTTTTAACCCAAAAATATCTATTAAAAACTTTTAAAAAATGACATATAAAGAATTCCCGAAACTTGTAAATACATATAGTAAGGGTTTTCTCCTTATAATAGACACATTGCACAAATACGATTCGACGCAGCTATCTTGGAAGTTGGTATTGGCAAAGCGGACACGTATGACCAACAGTCAGCCATCTTGCTATGCAAGTGGGATGGTAGAGGTGGCCGCACTGGAGTTGAGATGCCTCCCTACCCAATTCAAAATAGTCATAGAAAATTGAACAAGTGGAATTAATATTGTTATTGTTATTCACATGGAACCAAGCTTAGATGGATGGAGTTGAGGGAAACAATATTTTATTTTTATGCTCCATAGTGAGCTTTAAGTATTTCTAAGATTACACTCTTCACTTTCTTTTAAAGTGGGCTTTAAGTATTTTTAAGATTAAACTCTTCACTTTTTTAAAAAAATTTCTTAGTTACCTTGGTTTGTTGAAATATTAAATATTGTTGATAACTTGAATTATCAAAAATGAAGAAATACAAATTTTGAATGCAAAGTGACAATGTAATAGTGTTGTTGAATGATAGAAAATGTGAATAGTGAGAATATAGTGAATTACAAATAGTCTTCATTTTGACCCATGTCAAATAGTTTTCTTCTACCATTCTTATTGTCACAAGTATTGTTTTTCCCATCTGTTGCCATGGATAAGCATCTAGTGCAAAAATTCAAATAGAATAAGAAATCAACATCTACATTGAAATCAATGCATCTAGCGCAAACATTCAAATATAATTAGATATCAACATCTACACTGAAATTAATGCATATAGTGCAAGTAATCAAATGAGGTTTGTAATTAGCATGTATTGCGAAATCATCAAGTGAAAAACAAACAAGTGGGATTAGAAATTAGCATCTACTTAAATGCATAATGCATAAAGCCCGAAAGAAACAAATGGGATTAGAAATCAACAACTACACCAAAAACAATGAATATAGTGCAAACAATCAAATATTATTAGGCATCAACATCTAAATTGGAATCAATGCATCCATTGTAATCAATCACATAGGATTAAGAATAAATGTCAACACTAAAATTAATGCATCTATTTAACTTAATAACAATGTATATCTCTCTCTCCCTCTTCTCCTTCTCCGATTTTGTATGTCTATCTAAAATCGTTATAAATGAATTATCTTGGAAGTTGGTATCGGCAGAGAGGACAGGTATGATCAACAGTCAACCATCTTGCTATGCAAGCGGGATGGTAGAGGTGGCCGCACTGGAGTTGAGATGCCTCCCTACCCAATTCAAAATCGACATAGCAAATTGAACAAGTGGAATCAATATTGTTATTGTTATTCACATGATTCTCCGAAATCGTAATGGTAGGCAACTGATGGACAACGGCTCTATCGTTATTGTTATTCACACCATTCTCCAAAATCGGAACGGTAGGGAACTGTTGGGCAATGGCTCTGTCAACCAAATCACGATTTTGTTCTAATTCTTCTAACTGATCACGTACACGAAGTTCTCCGAAGATTTCGTCATCGGAATCTGTTGAATCGCTATGATAAAGACAAAGTGAGGGTGAAAGACTATTAGTGGACGATGACGGGGTGGATGAAATTGACCTCCTCCTTCGCTCTTGCACACTCCGGCCTCTCTCCCCCCTTGCCACTCTTTCACCATGGTCTTCCATCTCAATTTATTTAAAAAATGAATGAATGTCCGAACTAAATTTGTATTTCGAAATCAATCCTGACTTAATGGAAACTTATTTACACTCGTCATAAGTTGGAGCGAAGAGACGCAACCTTTTAATATCAGATTTAGTTTTTAATATCAAATTTAGTTTTGGTCAAATGCTTTTAATTTTTAATTTATGTAAATTACGTTTCTTTATATGGATGCTATTTACCAAGCTCTAGGTCGGAGCCCGAACATCTTTTAATTATTTCTCTCAAAAGTAGCTTCCAACCCTATTATTATATATAATTAAATTCATGATCACCTTCACCTCTCCATTAACAATAATTAAATTAAATTGATGATCACCTTCACTTCTCCATTATTTTTTATTGTGGATTTAGAAAATATTTAAAAAATTGAATAGATTTTGGTTTTAGTTTTAAAATTATTTTTTAAAATTTTTAATGATATTCTATTCAAATAAAAATCTATTAATTTTATTCATCTATAAATGTCAAAATATTTTGGAAATGGAAGATCAAACTAAATAAAGATACTATATTTATAAATGAAAATGTTTTTAAAGAATGCAAAAGAACAAAAAAGGTTGCTAAGGACCACAAAATGGATGTATTTACTAGCTTAGATCCATTTAACTAGGAATCAATCATGGGCACAGAAGGATCAAATCCTTAGAGCTGAAAACCATTATTTTTATTTTGATGTGTAGAAATTGAGAAAATGTTTGCAAATCGAGATATTTGATGGATCCTATGGATCCGGGCTTAGATGGATATAGTTGAGGGAAACAATATTTTATTTTTATGCTCCATAGTGGGATTTAAGCATTTCTAAGATTAAACTCTTCACTTTCTTTTAAAGTTTGCTTAGTTACCTTGGTTTGTTGAAATATTAAATATTGTGGGTGAAATCACGAAGTTGGGAAACACTTTTTGGCGGACGGCTAGAATTTGGGAGAAATTTTTAATTTCTCGTCCAAGAAAATAGTCAACTCTATTTCTCGACTGAGAGTTTTAAAAACTCTCGTCCGAGAGTTTTATTGGATTTAACCGGAGTTAAAAATCTCTTGAACGAGAGTTATGCATTTTCTCGTCCGAGAGTTTTATTGACTGAAACTCTCGGGAAGACTTTCATACGAGAGTTTAAAAAACTCTCGTATGAGAGTTTTGAAAACTCTCGTATGAGAGTTTTGAAAACTCTCATCCTAGAGTTTTCAAAACTCTCATCCGAGAGTTTTATTCCTATAATAAAACACAACAATTAATTATTAAGTTTTTAGAATTGGTACTTTATATAATTTAAATAGTACTTTATTAAAATTAAAAAATGATAAAAAATAATAAAATAATAATTTTATTTTAAATTATTTTATTATTATTAATGATAAAAAAATACATGAAGATTTAATTAAATAAAATTTGTTACAATATTTTGTAATATCAATGTTATATAAAAAACTAAAAATATTTTATATAAAACTAATTGATATATTAAAAGAAATAAAATAAAATTCTAAAACATAAATCAAAATAAAAACAACTATATATAATTTATATAATATTTTTTTTGAAATTAAGGAATAAATTTAAATTTAAAAAATAATTGACTAAATGCAATGAGGTGATAAAGGAGACAATGCATAGCACCTTAATATCATTATAAATTCTTGGAAATCTCGAGAAATTTTTGAAGTGAGATGAGCTTCTTGGAATGGGTCACTTTATCTTCCACTTCAGTTTCACACAATTAACTTGAAAGGAAGTCTATTTTCCTAGGTATGGATGTTAGGGAATGAACAATATTATTTGAACATTAAGTGAGATTCCCTTCTTGGAATGGGTCCTCCTATATTCCACTTTAGTTTCACAAGATTAAATTGAAATGAAGTTTATTTTCCTAGGTATGGATGTAAGGGGATAAAGAATATTATCCGAAAAGGAAATGAATGTTAAGTGTGACATTCCAAGAAGAAGTGTATGGTATTGGAGAATTATGTTATTGCAGAAAACTAAACCTTGACCCCTTAACTCTTGACCCCTTAAACCCTGATTCCTAACCCCTAACCCCTAAACCCTTAACCGCCTAAACCTTAAACCTCTAAACCCTTAACCCCTAACCCATTTACCCCCACTAAACCTCTAAATCCCTAACCCATTTACCCCCACTAAACCTCTAAATCCATAACCCATTTAACCCCTAAACCCTTAACCCCTATCCCTAACACGTTAACCCCTAACCCATTTAAGCACCTAAACCCCAAAACCCCTAACTCCTAACCCCTAAAATCCTTAACTGCTAAATCCCCTAACCCCCTAAACCTCTAAACCAATCCTAACCCATTTAACCCCCTAAACCTCAAAACCCCTAACCCCTTAAACCCTAATTCCCAACCCATAACCCTTGACCCCTTAAACCCTATTTCCTAAACCCTAAACCCTTAACCCTAACCCCTTAAACCCTAATTCCCAACCCCTAACCAATTCAACACCCTAAACCCCTAAAAACCTAACCCATTTAAGTGTTTATTCCATTTAACCCCCAAAACCCTAACCCCTAACCCCTAAAATCCTTCACTGCTAAATCCCCTAACCCCCTAAACCCTAAACCTCTAAACCCTTAACCCTTAACCCCTTAAACCCTAATTCCCAACCCCTAACCAATTCAACACCCTAAACCCCTAAAAACCTAACTCATTTAACCCCATTAACCGCTAACTTCTAACCCCTAAAATTCTTAACTGCTAAATCCCCTAACCCCCTAAACCTCTAAACCAACGATAACCCATTTAACCCCCTAAAACCTAAACCTGTACCCCCTTAAACCCTAATTCCCAACCCATAACGCATTCAACCCCTTAAACACCTAAACCTCTAACACATTAACCCTTGACCCCTTAAACAGTAATTCCTAACCCCTAACCCATTTAACCCCCTAAACCCTAAACCTCTAAACCCTTAACCCCTAACCCATTTACCCCCACTAAACCTCTAAACCCCTAACCCATTTAACCCCTAAACGCTAAACCTCTAAACCCCTAACCCATTTAACCCCTAAACGCTAAACCTCTAAACCCCTAACCCATTTAGCCCCTAAACGCTAAACCTCTAAACCCTTAACCCCTACCCCTAACTCGTTAACCCCTAACCCATTTAAGCCCTGAAACCCAAAAAACCATAACCCCTTAAACCCTAATTCCCAACCCCTAACCAATTCAACACCGTAAACCCCTAAAAACCTAACCCATTTAAGTGTGGATTCCATTTAACCCCCAAAACCCTAACCCCTAACCCTTAAAATCCTTCACTTCTAGATCCCCTAACCCCCTAAACCTCTAAACCTGTAACTCATTTAACCCCCCAAACCCTAAATCTCTAAACCCTTAACCCCTAACCCCTAAAACCCTAATTCCCAATGCCTAACCAATTAGACACCCTAAACCCCTAAAACCTAACCCATTTAACCCCATTAACCACTAACTTCTAACCCCTAAAATCCTTAACTGCTAAATCCCCTAACCCCCTAAACCTCTAAACCAACCCTAACCCATTTAAAACCCTAAACCCAAAACCTATAACCCCTTAAACCCTAATTCCCAACCCATAACCCATTCAACCCCTTAAACACCTAAACCTCTAACCCCTTAACCCTTGACCCCTTAAACCCTAATTCCTAACCGGGCTAACCCATTTAACCCCCTAAACCCTAAACCTCTAATTCTTTAACCCCTAACCCATTTACCCCCACTAAACCTCTAAACCCCTAACCCATTTAACCCCTAAACCATAAACCTCTAAACCCTTAACCCATACCCCTAACCCATTTAAGCCCCTAAACCCCAAAACCCCTAACCACTTCAACACCCTAAACCCCTAAAAACCTAGCCCATTTAAGAGTGGCTCCATTTAACCCCCAAAACCCTAACCCCCAACCCCTAAAATCCTTCACTGCTAAATCCCCTAACCCCCTAAACCTCTAAACCTGTAATCCATATAACCCCCTAAAACCTAAACCTATAAACCCTTAACCCCTAACCCCTTAAACCTTAATTCCCAACCCATAACTCTTGACACCTTAAACCCTAATTCATAACCCCTAAACCCTTAACCCCCTAAACCCTAAACCTTTAAACCCTTAACCCATAACCCATTTACCCCCACTAAACCTCTAAAACCCTAACCCATTTAACCCCTAAACCCTAAACCTCTAAACCCTTAACCCCTACCCCTAACCCGTTAATGCCTAACCCATTTAAGCCCCTAAACCCCAAAACCCCTAACCAATTCAACACCATAAACCCCTAAAAACCTAACCCATTTAAGTATGGATTCCATTTAACCTCCAAAACCCTAACCCCTAACCCCTAAAATCCCTCACTGCTAAATCCGCTAACCCCCTAAACCTCTAAACATGTAACCCATTTAAGCCCCTAAACCCAAAAACCCCTAACCAATTCAACACCCTAAACCCCTAAAACCTAACCCATTTAAGTGTGGATTCCATTTAACCCCCAAAACCCTAACCCCTAACCCCTAAAATCCTTCGCTGCTAAATCCTGTAACCCCCTAAACCTCTAAACCTATACCCCATTTAACCCCCTAAACCCTAAACTTCTAAACCCTTAACCCCTATCCCCTTAAACCATAATTCCCAACCCATAACCCTTGACCCGTTAAACCCTAATTCCTAAACCCTAAACTCTTAACCCCCTAAACCCTAAACCTCTAAACCCTTAACCCCCAAACCATTTACCCCTACTAAACCTCTAAACCCCTAACCCATTTAACCCCTAAACCCTAAACCTCTAAACCCTTAACCCCTACCCCTAACCCGTTAACCCTTAACCCATTTAAGCCCCTAAACCCAAAAACCCCTAACCCCTTAAACCCTAATTCCCAACCCATAACCCTTGACCCCTTAAACCCTAATTCCTTACCCCTCAACCCTTAACCCCTAATCCCTTAAACCCAAATTCCCAACCCCTAACCAATTCAACACCCTAAACCCCTAAAAACCTAACCCATTTAATTGTGGATTCAATTTAACCCCCAAAACCCTAACCCCTAACCCCTAAAATCCTTCATTTCTAAATCCCCTAACCCCCTAAACCTCTAAACATGTAACCCATTTAACCCCCTAAACCCTAAACCTCTAAAACCTTAACCCCTAACCCCTTAAACCCTAATTCCCAACCCCTAACCAATTCAACACCCTAAACCCCTAAAAACCTAACCCATTTAAGTGTGGATTCCATTTAACCCCCAAAACCCTAACCCATAACCCCTAAATCCTTCATTGCTAAATCCCCTAACCCCCTAAACCTCTAAACCTGTAACCCATTAACCTCTAAACCTATAACCCCTTGGAAGGATTGTCTATAAGTGGAGGGCCCGGTTATTGAGTCGGCCATCCTTTTCCGTCTCGGAGCGGGTAAAGCCATCCCTCCTTCAATAGAAAAAATTAGCTCTTCCCAGCTGGTTTGCTGCTGGGCGAGGCTGTAACTTACTATTAGCCGAATCAAGCAATGGTGGCTGACCACCATGTCTGCATGCTGTGCTTTTCTAATTCCACGAGCAATATCATGCAATAAAGAGTTTAAGAATGCAGGTAAATTGATAGTGCATTTTTGTTTTAGCACAGCTAACAGCTTAAGATGGCGAGGTCTTACCACGTCTTTTCTACCGTCGCATGTTATGTAACCCTGCACGATCCTGGCTAATTCTGTCCATGGTTCGCCTAGCGACGTCGGGTGTACTCCTTTCCCTTTGACTATTAGCCTCTGTCCTTCATCTTGAAAGATTTGAATGGCCTCCCGAATTCTGATTTTCTTCTAAGTCCAGACAGTTCCTTGTGCGGGGATGCCGGATACTTCTGCAATTATCTCATCGGTCACTGCTATCTGCCTTCCTCTGACTTTGGAGGAACCTTCCTGCAGATTTAACAAGAATTCAGTAGCCACTGCTTCATGGGGTTGCTGCATTCTCATAAAGTATGTAATCCATCTCAGTTTGTCTAATATTGCCCGTGCAGCATCAGAGACAACCAACGTCTGAGGTTCGCTGCGAATTGGACGTCCTCCCATTTCTGTTCTTCGTTAATTGTTCTCAACACACAGTAACCTTAATGGAACAGCACAACACAGTTCACTAAAATTCGTTATTTTCTGAAAATGCAAGGGTTTTAATTCATAAAAATCTATTGCAAAGATACAGGTGAAGAAATTTTGGGTATCTGATCTGCATGCAGATATTTCCGCCCCCCAAACGAATGAAAGGTCGACCTCGACCGTCGATTAAGGTGGCATGTGTGGAACAACAATAGGACGTCAGTGAAAAAACAGGCGCAATCATGATAAAGTCAATCAAATTAAGTAATTACTGAAATCGATGCGTAAGATAAATCGGTAATAATGAGGGAATCACGTTTTAATAATTCAAGTATGAGGTGAAGGGACAGCAAAAGATTAATGTAATTGCGCTATTTACCACATTAAAGTAATATGACCGATTTATAATATTTTTCATGTGTGATGGTTCGGGGATAGAACTTAAGGAATTTTATGCATTTCTTTTGATATTCAATAAAAATTATAGGAAAGAGGGTTAAATAACTATTGATTTGTATAAGTATGACTTCAATACCATTAACAGAGCTCTGATGCCCACAGGTGTCCATAAAAAAAAAAAATGCTCACAAATTCAAAATACAAACTTAAAACAATCGTTCAAAAGTGTTGTTCCTTTAAAAGGAACAGTAAAGATAATCTGCAAAACTGTTGTTCCTTTTAAAATGAACAGCAAGGAAATGCTCTGCAGACATGCTGTTCCGTTTGAAAGGAACAGCAAAAACACTGCGCGAAACTGTTGTTCCATTCGAAAGGAACGGCAGAAAAATATCCTACGAAGGTGCTGTTCCTTTGGAAAGGAACATCAAAAACACTCTGCGAAACTGCTGTTCCTTTCAAAAGGAACAGCAGAAGTGCTGTTCCGTTAGAAAGGAACAACAACGCGAAAAAAACACAGAATTTTTATTATTTTTCGTTTTTAAAGAAACTAAATTCAAACGAAATAAAGAAGTATTAACTAAACATCCATACCTAGGAAAATAAACTTCATTTCAATTTAATCTTGTGAAACTAAAGTGGAATATAGGAGGACCCATTCCAAGAAGGGCATCTCACCCAATGTTCAAATAATATTGTTCATTCCCTTACATCCATACCTAGGAAAATAGACTTCCTTTCAAGTTAATTGTGTGAAACTGAAGTGGAAGATAAAGTGACCCATTCCAAGAAGCTCATCTCACTTCAAACATTTCTCGAGATTTCCAAGAATTTATAACGATATTAAGGTGCTATGCATTGTCTCCTTTATCACCTCATTGCATTTAGTCAATTGTTTTTTAAATTTAAATTTATTCATTAATTTCAAAAAAAATATTATATAAATTATATATAGTTGTTTTTATTTTGATTTATGTTTTAGAATTTTATTTTATTTATATTAATATATAAATTAGTTTTATATAAAAATATTTTTAGTTTTTTATATAACATTGATATTACAAAATATTGTAACAAATTTTATTTAATTAAATCTTCATGTATTTTTTATCATTAATAATAATAAAATAATTTAAAATAAAATTATAATTTTATTATTTTTTATCATTTTCTAATTTTAATAAAGTACTATTTAAATTATATAAAGTACCAATTCTAAAAACTTAATAATTGTTGTGTTTTATTATAGGAATAAAACTCGAGTTGAAAAAACTCTAGGATGAGAGTTTTTAAAACTCTCATACGAGATTTTTCAAAACTCTCATACGAGAGTTTTCTAAACTCTCATACGAGAGTTTTCTAAACTCTCATACGAGAGTTTCATTGGGTAAACTCTCGGGCGCAAACTCTCGTCCGAGAGTTTTTTAAACTTTCGGCCGAGAGTTTGGCCATGCGTTTAAATGTAACTCTAGGCGGGTTAAACTCTCGGTCGAGAGTTTTATAAATTTCTCGTCCGAGACATTATCTCGGCCGAGAGTTTCTGGTCAATGAAAAACACAGAAAATTCTGCAGTTTTCAGGAACCTGCAACTTTGGAGGGGCAGAACACCTACAAAAACAAAATGTTATATTTCGGACCAAGTACCATTAGATTCATCTCTGAATCTAGTTTCTGATGATATGAGATTTGTAGAGTTTCATTAAAAAATTCAATTTTTTATTAATTTTTTACTAAACTGTGTCACTATGGAATTTCATTTTTCAAAAAATTGCACTGAATGAAAATTCAATAACTTTCTAATGAGGACACCAAAAAATTCAAAAAAATCATGCTGCACTTCCTCTCCCTGTCTACTTCAAAAGGGTACTCTCATTTTTCTTATTGACGGTCACATTGAAAAGAAAATCAAAGGATTATAAAATGCACTGAAACATCACTGTTTTTTTTCTTCGTCCATTTCAAAAAATAACAAAAAATAGTGATTTAATCCGAAAATTACCGAAAAATAGTCTGTGCACTAGTGCAATATATGCAGATTATGATGCTATGGTTTTTTTCCAAAAAATGAATAACCTTCCCTAAAAAAAGTAAAGGATTATAAAGTGACTATTTATGTTTTCCTGAAAATTTCAAGTATATGCAGTTAGTAAACAAGAAATTTACCCCTCTATATGTCAATAATTTTTAAAAAAAAAATATGGGTATGGAGGTAAGACAATTCTCTACAATTCTTGTTTTTATGTCAAAGCATAATTTGCAATAAAAATATGAGTTTAGTGGAGTTGAAGTTGGAAAACATAGAAAATTACAATTTTCAACGTCAAAAAAGGGCAAAAAGTGTTTCCCAACTTCATATTTTCACCCTTGTTCATAACTTGAATTATGAAAAATGAAGAAATACAAATTTTGAATGCAAAGTGACAATGTAATAGTGTTGTTGAATGATAGAAAATGTGAATAGTGAGAATATAGTGAATTACAAATAGTCTTCATTGTGACCCGTGTCAAATTGTTTTCTTCTACCATTCTTATTGTCACACCTATTCTTTTTTCCATCTGTTCCCATAGATAAGCATCTAGTGCAAAAATTCAAATAGAATAAGAAATCAACATCTACATTGAAATCAATGCATCTAGCACAAACATTCAAATATAATTAGATATCAACATCTACACTGAAATTAATGCATATAGTGCAAGTAATCAAATGAGGTTTGTAATTAGCATGTATTGTGAAATCATCAAGTGAAAAACAAACAAATGGGATTAGAAATTAGCATCTACGTAAATGCATAATGCATAAAGCCCGAAAGAAACAAATGGGATTAGAAATCAACAACTACACCAAAAACAATGAATATAGTGCAAACAATCAAATATTATTAGGCATCAACATCTAAATTGGAATCAATGTATCCATTGCAATCAATCACATAGGATTAAGAATAAATGTGAGCACTAAAATTAATGCATCTATTTAACTTAATAACATTGTATATCTTTCTCTCCCTCTTCTCCTTCTTTGTATGTCTATCTCACCTCCTAAACATACCCACTCTCTGTTCTTATATATTTGTCTATCCCTCCTTTCTTCTTCCTCTCCCTCTCTTCTCCTTCTCTTCTCCTTCTCTCCATATATCTATCCTTCTCTCTCTTCCTTCCTCTATTTATATTTAAATTAATATCAATATATAATAATACTATTAAAATTATATATATATATATATATATATATATATATATATATATATATATATATATATATATATCCCTCTCGCCCACATCCGTCTATATCTCTATCTTCCTTTATCTCTCTTTCCTTTTCTCTCTCTCTCTCTCTCTCTCCCTCTGTTTCTCATTCTCTCTCTCTGTATTCTCTTTTGCTTTATTTTCTCCCTCACACTCTCCTTCTTACTCTTTTCCCTCCCACTATATCCATATATCCCTTGTCACTCTCTCTCTCTCCACCTTTCTCTCTCTATATGTTAATTCCTCCATGCCTCTCTCTCCACATTCAACTCGGTCTCTCTCCTTCCCTCTCTCCTTATATTTCTCTTCCTTCCTCTTTCTATATTAATATTAATATTAATACTATTAAAATTTAATATATATCCATCTCTCCCTCCCTCCCACTCTATTTCACTCTTCTTCCCTCTCTCCCCCCTATATCCCTATCTCTATCTTCCTCTATCTCTCCTTTGTCTCTATATCTCACTCTCTAAAGATACATACACTCTCTCTATATATATCCATATTTCTCTCGCTCCTTATTCCCCTTCTCCCTTTATCTCCCTTCATGCTCTCCTTCTCTCTCTTCTTTATCCCTCACTATCTCCTTATCACTCTCCTCTCTCCCACTCTCCTATCTCCCCCATTTTCTCTCCATATCTCTATATGTCTTTATTCTTATCTCCCTCTCACTCCCCCTTCAACTCCATCTCTCTCTCCCTCCCTCTCTCCTCCTCTCTTCCTTCCTCTCTTGATATTTATATTTATATTAATACCAGCCCAGATCCATCTAACTCAAGGTCTATCATACGCCATGAGGGATCAAATCCCTCGAGGTGCAAGCCCTATTTTTGGAGTCTAGAATTTGAGAAAGGCCTTCACCTTGAGGGATTTTATCCCTCTCTATGAATGATATATTCGAAGTTAGTTGGATCTAGGCTGGTTCAAGTTGAGGGCATCAATGTCACATGTTTATATTTTTATTATTATGTATATGATTGAAATAAACATAATACCTTGAAATTTACATTATATTTTCTTTACTTGACATGATAATATCATTATCTTATTTAATTTAGTCTCTATTGTTTGCCGTGAATGTTTTTTATGTATGTGTTTGGATGCTTTGAGTCATTTTTGTGTTTAATATTTGTTTGGTTTTTGATATTATTGTATGTTAATATTCATTTGTTTTTTATATTTCTATGTGTATGTAATTGTGTGTTAGTAATTAGTTGGTGATAAAGAAGGGAGATAGTCTTATCAATATTTTTCAAGAGGATTGATAGTGCACATCTATTTAATTTAGTTTTAGGTATCACAATTTTTGAGAACTAATTAATTATTAATAGTGTCCCTTTAGGTATTACTAAATATATCTTGAAGAGAAGTTAAAAAAATTTATTGCGTCAAAATTAATCTTGAAATTTTAGGTATCACAACTTCTCATAGCTAATTAATTCATGATAGTGTCCCTCCAAATCCATAGTATCACAACTTTTGACATATTAGTAGTGACATTATTAATTTTTCTATCTTTTCATGTCGATTATATGAAAATAGCAATTGAAATCATAAACCATTTAAATATTTAACTCGAGCTATTATAGTAAACAACATACATTGTCTCTCTTTACCTCCAATATTAGTAGGTTGAATTAATATAACACAAAATTGAATACATGTGGTCAATAAAATTTTTGTGATTACAGTGAAATCAATGCACAGTGTTAATCCAACACTTTAATTTTAATGTACCATCATATATCAAGTTACATTAAATCAAAAATAAACTACCACACTTAAATCAATGCATATAATGCAAGAAATAAAATAGGATTAGAAAACAACATCTACACTAAAATCAATGCATATAATGCAAGAAATCATACATGATTAGAAACCAACATCTACAATAAAATCAATGCATCTAGTGCAAGTAATAAAATATAATTAGAAATCAACATCTACATTGAAATCAATGCATATAGTGTAATAAATCAAATAGAATTAGAAAAAATGTACATTGAAATCAATGCATCTAGTGCAAGCAATCAAATAGGATTAGAAATCAACATCTACATTGAAATCAATGAATCTAGTGCAAGCAATCAAATAGGATTAGAAATTATCATCTACATTGAAATCAATGCATCTAGTGAAATCAATAAAATAGGAATAGAAATCACCATCTACACTGACATCAATGAATCTAGTGCAAGAAATCTTCTTCCACCCCCCTCACCCCCCCACCACACACATGGGCACACACACACACACTAACATCAATGCATCTAGTGCAAGAAATATTCTTCCCTCCCACTCCCCCCCCCGAACACAGACCTGGACGCACACACACACACATATATATCCTTCCTTGTATCCCTACCTCACCTTCCAAACACATGCACTCTCTCTCTCTCTCCATTCCCCCAACCCCCTCTCTATATCTTGCTTTTCTTCCCTCTCTTCACATTCCATCTATATTTCTATGTCCCTGTGTCTCTCCTCCTATGTATCTCTATATCACACCCAAAACATACACACTCATTCTCCCTATTTATCTATCCCTCCCTCCATCCTCCTCTCCCTCTCTCCACCCTTTTATCTCTCTTCCTTCATCCTATCCTCTCTCCCTCTCTCACCATCTTCCTTATTATTTCCTATCTCTCTCTATGTATTTAATGTCACATTCCTCGCTCTCTGTCTCTCACTCTAACTCCATGTCTCTTTCTCCCTCCCACTCTCATTCTCTATCTCATGTCCTCTCTCTTCCTTCTCCCCTTTCTCTCTCTCCTCTACCCCTTCTCTCTATCTCTCCTTCTTTGTCTCTCTATATCACCTTAAAGCATACACACTCTCTCTCCATCTCTCCCTTCTCACTCCCTCTCTTTCTTCCCGCTTTTGTTTGTCTATCCCTCCATCTCTCCTCCTACATCACTCTATGTTTTTTTTCCCCTCCAATATATATCTAGAGTTAGTATATATCATGATATATTAATATATATTATAATATAAAAATTAATATTGGATAATCCAAACTTATTAGATTTAATAATATTAATATTAATATGAGATTTATTGATATTTTTGACATAGTATGATAACAAATATATAATAAAACTACAAAAAGTTAATATTTTCAAATATTACAACTTTAATGTGGAAATATTTCTATCTTTAATGATTTTAATATATCTATAGGATATGGATTTTCCTTTTAAAGATTTTTTTTACAAATATTTAATTAACATCAATATTAAAATATTTTGGGGCAATATTTTAGATTATTTGTGCTGAATTAACCTTTGTCCTTTATAGTGTCCCAAATTTTGCAATAAAGTATTTGGGACATTAACCTTGCTTTTATTTTAATAAAAGGAAATAAAATGGGTAAGGGAGCCCATGTAGCAACTTAATAAACACTCCTAAGGTGCAAAAATTCACTTAAGTGGCTTAAGATGGCAGCCCCAAGTGTGAAAAGGGCCAAAGGCAAGTGAGCTATACCATGGTTGACCAAAGTCAACAACGTACCCTAAGAGGGGAAGCTTGCACAAGAAGATTATGTAGTTGGAGTGGAGGGAAATTTGAAATGAGAGAAACCCTAATGTGAGTGGGGTCCATGCACACATTGCATAAAAGATGAAGGAGAGAATTATGGAGATCATTATTGGAGAATAGAATTTGAAGTTGAAGCTCTCTTCAACTTGTTGTTGTTTAGTACAAGAGGATTCTTGTTTAGGAACGCCCTTCTCTTCCATGGGAGGCCATGGAGAGATTGTTATTCATATTCCTCACATCATGGCATGAGGCCAAAGCAGTCATCTACAACTATTGTGTTATTCTTGCAACAAGAGAACACTGGATTTGCTAGTGTTGCAGTGAGGGACCTTCATCTTCACATTTCCGAAGTTGTTCTGTAGAGGAGGAGCTATCTCTTTCTCTAGGAGACCAGAAAAGGATATTTTGGAGCTTCTATTGCAGATTTTTTCATTGAGCCATATGTCTTCTCTCATGCCTAGCATAGTCTCCTTCCCATATAGCATTATTTTCAAAGGTGGCTTGCACAAGGTTTTCATTTTATGCACTAGTGAGTGCAGATTTTAGTAAGGGGATCAGCCCCTTCATTTTGGAGATCATTGGAGGAGGTATTATGGTTTATTGTAGCATCTAATTCCTTCTCCATTATTGTATTATTATTGAGTTGCAGCAGCTACACTGCAACTCTGACATTTTCTAGTTCTATGTATTTTAGCAAATCCCTTGGAGGATTGATGTAATAAACTTTTATGGGGTTGAGATCTTGCTCCCCCATCTTTATTTGAGCATGTAATGTCATATCATTCCATACATATCAGTTTTTAATCATTTTCCCCTATGGACTGTGCAATAATAGAGTAGTTGGGGCCTTGCAGCAATGAGTTCCATTGTTTATGTACATTTTCCTTAGAGGCTACTTTGCACTCACCTTGAGAGGTATTTACCTCAAGGATCTTGTATATTATTTGCTACTATACATCTGTATCATATTTTTACTCTTCTTATATGATATGATGCATCATTTCACTGTTGTTCATGTTGGATTTTTCATGCTACCAGAGATTCTCTCATTGAGCCCTATTCTGGCATACTTGTGGGTGAGAGATCTATATAACCCCTTTAGGGTTATTTCTTTGGGCTTATATTCTGCAGGGAGTTTTTATCAGATGTGTTCCAAAGCATACTAGCATTGGATTGCCTTATTTTCACATTGGCTTCCTTATACAGTGTCCTCATGGGCAGCTGGTGCAAAAATTCCTTGAAGAGAATTAATAGCTCTTGACATCTTCTATTGGCAAAGTCTGCTAGAGGGACAGGTAGCTTCTAGATCTCATCCTTCCTTGTGAAGGTGAAATATCTAGTAAATTCCCCTGTAGTCAATCTCTGAAATATTTCAGTGTTGATTGTTAATACTCCTGGATGTGGAAAAAAAATAGGAACATCTAAGATGTTCTTGATGGAGGAGAAATTTCCCCATTTGGGACATTACAGTGGTATAAGAGCTTCGAACTTGGCTCAACCTGTGAAGTTCGAATTACAGAGCAAGAAGAGGCTAGAATGATGCAAAAGATGAGATCAATCTCATTAGTTTTTGGGTCCAACAACAACCTCTCCAAGGAGGTTGAGAGAATTGAAGAAGGAGAAGAGGAAGAACTATGCACTTCCTACTCTCACAGAGGAGCAGAGAAGAAGCATGGAGAACACTTGGAATTCAAATTCTAAGTCAGTATCTGTTGAATATGGAGCAAACCCTAGAGTCTTCCAAGAGACTCTATCTTTTCACACTTGTTCAGCAGAAAGAGGAAAGAACTTGGTGGTTCAACCATGGGAGGCATGCAAGGGTTTCTAATCTTGCTGATTTTTCTCAGATCTTGAGCAGAATATTTGGCCTAGGAGGGAGGAGCCCTCACCACTAGAGGCACATGCAAGCGATGTTACATTCATAGAGGAGAAACCTCCACCTTCAGCTATTGAGGCAGCCAACACATTTTAGGAGGAGACTCTTGCAGCAAGATTCTTCCAGATCTCTCGAAGGTATGCATGAGTTTTCATCTATCATGTAGGATTGTACATCATTGCATGTTGATTGTCTTGAGGAGGGTAATTTTACTGCGCTGTGACATTTTGGAGGAAAGAAACCCTCATCATCCTCATGCATTATTGATGAACCATGCATCACATGTGAGGGTGGGGTTTTGAAATTTTTTCATGGAGGAGATTGCATTTCAATGTCCCATGAAATGCAAAGGGAGAAATATTTTTTGGGACAATGGTAGCTCTTGTGAGAGAGGTACCAAGTCGCAGGATACTTACACCAAAGAACAGAGCTTTGAGGATCATATGTGCCCAATGGAAATGTGGAGGATCCATAACCCATAGGTCCTAATATCTTTTCACACTCATTACATTGGATGGACAAGGGAAGAGTATGGGTACATCATGATGGAGTGGAATTTCTCTTTCCACTCATTATTTTCCCATTTCAAATTGGGTATGGTGGAAGTATAGGGGAGAAGTAAACATTCTTGTTGCTCACATTTTTTTTGGATGTTGCGGGAGCAAAAGGAGGCACTAGCATAGTGCAAGAGGATTGCTCATTGATCTTGGAATGACAAGTAGAACCTTCTTCATGGGAGGAGCACTACATTTACAGAAAAATTATGGGAGGAGTCTTTGGCATGATTCATGTCGAAGAGGGAAGCTTTGAGATGACAGTGGCCCTAATCCAAGGTCAAAAATGCTGTCACTTGAGAGCTTGAGTTACTTGTTGGAGTGTCTTCCGAGCCACTTCACAAGTGATGTATTTTTGGAGGTATGTAGGTTATGAGCATGAAGTATTAATGGAGGGAAGCATTCCTCACTACATTTTGAATTTCTTGGCTTGATTGCACAAGCACAAGAAAAGGAATCTACATGCAGAAATTTTGGGTTCTTCTTTCATGCATTTCCATGCATATTCTTCATTGATGGAGGAGTCCACTTGGAGGGCTTCCTAATGGATGTATATTAGCATTTGGTTAGATGCATAGCCCAAGAGATGATGAGATGGTTGGCACAACCACTCCCCTACTATGTTGCAGTAAGGGGGACTTTCCATTGGAGCCATTTCAGCTCAAAGGCCAAAGTACATGATGAGGGAGGTAACTTTTGTGACATGCCTTGTACTCTCTTATCTTTATGACCAACATATCATATTAAGAGGGATATTTCCTTCTTGAATATTGTGTTTTGTTGTACTTATGGTTCAATAAAGAAAAATGATGGCTATTTCAGTAGTGGTTTGTGGGGGAAAGCCACATAGTTTTGGTGTGCACCTTGGCACCAAATTTTGTTTTCATGACCACATATTGCAAATGAATGTGACAGAAAAAAAGTGGCTGAAAGGACACTTGTTACATTCTATTTTGAGGCAGGTCAATGATGCCCTATGCTGGTTTCATGCATGGGACCAAATTTCACCTCCTTGATCTCATAAATTTATGCTTCCACATGTTGTTGATGGAACATTGTTTAGAGGAAGCATCATTTTGAAAGAGGAATATAAATTGAAGATACCCATTGGGAGTATGATTCTCCCTACTTTGTAGGTTGTATGTTTTAGGAGAAGTAATGGGCAGCCCATGATTTCCAAGCTTCATCTCTTTCCTTCATGTGGGAGGAGCTATTTGGAGAGTTCAAATTTTTGGAGGAGGCATTTCATGGTTTGTATGATTGATGGGGTGGCTTGGGTCTCTCATGAAGACCATTTCATTTCAGCCATATATAAGTAGCATCCCCATATGTATCATGTGGAGGGAGAGACTCATTGGGTGGATGTGCCCTTTGGGAGAAGAAGACCTCCATTTTTTTTGCAGCACATGCTCCAAGAGGAGTATGGAAGATGATATGGTCACCATGTGCAGCCACGTGTTTTTTCCATGAGGTGTACCATATGATTGGTTGGATGCCATATGTGGATGAATTCCAACTCATCACAAATGAGATGATTTGGGCTAGCTTGATTTGCAGCATTGGAGGAGAGATCTTTTGGGGATCTAGACTTCATTTTGCCTCTTGAAGGCAACACTATTGCAGCCCAATTTCAGATTACACTCCACATTCATCATAAGTGGAGAAGAGGACAGCATGGGGTAGGCTATGAAGTTTACCAAGTTCAAAAATTTAGCCCACCTATTTCATGAGCACAAGGTGGAGGAGTACTTCCAAGGTTGCCTAGTTGGAGGGTGACTCATTTTTTTGATTGATTGCTTGAGGATGGAGGATCTACAGGAGGATATTTCAGACTCCATGCCTTGAGTGGAGGACATTTTGAAATTCATCCTTGCTCTTGCTTTAGGACAAGAAAGTTTTGGGAGGGGAGGACTGTAATGTCCCAAATTTTGCAATAAAGTATTTGGGACATTAACCTTGCTTTTATTTTAATAAAAGGAAATAAAATGGGTAAGGGAACCCATGTAGCAACTTAATAAACACTCCTAACATTCAAAATTTCACTTAAGTGGCTTAATATGGCAGCCCCAAGTGTGAAAAGGGTCAAAAGCAAGTGAGCTATACCATGGTTGACCAAAGTCAACAACGTACCCTAAGAGGGGAAGCTTGCACAAGAATATTGCGTAGTTGGAGTGGAGGGAAATTTGAAATGAGAGAAACCCTAATGTTAGTGGGGTCCATGCACACATTGCATAAAATATGAAGGAGAGCATTGTGGAAATCATTCTTGGAGAATAGAATTCGAAGTTGAAGCTCTCTTCAACTTGTTGCTGTTTAGCACAAGAGGGATTCCTGTTTAGGAATTCCATTATATTCCATGGGAGGCCATGGAGAGATTGTTATTCATCTTCCTCACATCATGGCATGAGGCCAAAGTAGTCATCTACAGCTACTGCGTTATTCTTGCAGTAAGAGAATGTTGGAGTTGCTGGTGTTGCAGTGAGGGACCTTCATCTTCACATTTCTGGAGTTGTTCTGTAGAGGAGGAGCCATTTTTTTCTCTAGGAGAGTAGAAAAGGAGATTATGGAGCTTATATTGTAGATTTTGGCATTGGGCCATATGTCTTCTCTCATGCCCAGCATATTCTCCTTCCCATACAACATTATTTTCAGAGGTGGCTTGCACAAGGGTTTCATTTTATGCACTAGTGAGTGCAGATTTTAGTAAGGGGATCAGCCCCTTCATTTTGGAGATAATTGGAGGAGGTATTATGGTTTATTGCAGCATCTAATTCCTTCTCCATTATTTTATTATTATTGAGTTGCAGCAGCTACACTACAACTCCGACATTTTCTATTTTTATGTATTTTAGCCAATCCCTTGGAGGATTGATGTAATAAAGTTTTATGGGGTTGAGATATTTCTCCCCCGTATTTATTTGAGCATTTAATGTCATATCATTCCATATATATCAGTTTTCAGTCATTTTCCCCTATGGACTGCGCAGTAATAGAGTAGTTGGGTTTCTGCAGCAATGAGTTCCATTGTTTATGTACATTTTCCTCAGAGGCTGCTTTGCACTCACCTTGAGAGGTCTTTACCTCAAGGATCTTGTATATTATTTGTTTCTATACATTTGTATCATATTTTTACTCTTATTATATGATATGATGCATCATTTCACTACTGTTCATGTTGGAGTTTTCATGCTGCTGGAGATTCTCTCATTGAGCCCTATTCTGGCATACTTGTGGGTGAGAGATATGTATAACCCCTTTAGGGTTATTTCTTTAGGCTTATATTCTGCAGGGAGTTTGTATCAAATGTATTCCAAGGCATCCCAGCATTGGATTTCCTTATTTTCATATTGGCTTCCTTATACAACATCCTCATGGGAAGCTAGTGCAGAAATTCCTTGAAGGGAATTATTAGCTCTTGACATGTTGTATTGGCAGAGTTTGCTAGAGGGCCAGGTAGCCTCTGGATCTCATCCTTCCTTGTGAAGGTGAAATATCCAGTAAATTCCCCTGCAATCAATCTCTGAAATAGTTCAGTGTATATTGTTAATACTCTTGGATGTGGAAAAAAAAAGGGAACATCTAAGACGTTCCCGATGGAGCAGAAATTTCCCCATTTGAGACATTACATCCTTTCATTTAATAAATGGTATTGGATTTAGTAAAAATTAAATATGTTTAAAAATTTTCTTAATTTATAATTTTAATATGGTAAAAAAATTGTCTGAGATATTTTTTTTAGGGCTAAAAAAAAATCTTGTTTTTATTATTATTTTTATTTCTTAATGAAATATTTTCAATATATTTCTATTAAAAATTATGAATATCTAAGAAGCAGTTTTAAAGTAAATAATATTTAAATATTTTTTAATTAAAATAATTATCAAAATAAAGTAACAATATTACATCCATATATTATTTAATTATATCCTATATTTTATTATTTTCTAAATTTTTGAATGAATAACATTAACTTCAATAATTGTGTTTTGAACATTTATGATTAGGAGTGCTTTAATAAATTTTTAAGTACTTTACAATCTATTTAATTTGAAAAATCATCAAATTAACACTAGTATAAATATATTCATATAGGCATTAACTCTTTGAAAGTGTACTAACATGGCTCTCAAAACTTTATATAATATACTATTGGATTTAATGAGATTTATACCAATTTGGAAGGTCAATGTCAAGTTAGCTTATGGAATGTAGGGAGTTAGCAATGAGATTTATACCGGTCAAGGTTAAGTTATCTTGTGCAATGTAGGGAGTTGGCAATAAGGTTTTTCATAGAGAAATGAATGATGAGACCATAGTGAATAAAATTAATTAAGTAAAAAGAAAATAATTTGAATAATAAAAATCTTTTGATTTTTTATTAAACTTGGTTAAAAGCTTGTGACTAATTATTAATCTTAGCATATTTAATGTTTTAGCTTAACAACCTTTGAGTGATTATTGATAGCTTTAGCTTTTACTGAGATTGTGTATTTTTTAAACTTACTAAATTAGTGTTGAACACACTATTTTTTATTATTATGGACATTGAAAGAATAAGAGAACATTAGATGTCTTCTTATAAATTATAAAGAAAAACTCTAATTTTTATTACTCTAGATATTAAAAAATAATTGGTGTCATTATTTCTAATACCATGTTAATAATAGACTAGATATATTATGATAAACATTTAAAATTTGGATTATGTAGGAGTAGGAACATCCACATCTCTTTGTGTGATGACTACAATATTTATTTTAATTTGTTTGGAACTAATTTATTCAAGTTCCAAAAAGTTGTTTTTAAGCTCTATAACCCACAATCATCTCTACCATTGTTTGAAAATTAGCCATGTTCAAATTTTTCCCATTGTTTGTTTCAATTTCATCCTTCCTTGGAATTATATTAAAGCAACACCTCTAAATTTCATGACTTTTTATTAGTGAAATGTTATTTTATTCAAGCTTACAAGGTGAACATGTTTATTTAAAAATAATTAAAATCTAAAACATACCCTTTTTGCCAACATAAAATTACAATTTAAATCATACGCTTGGCTACATAACATGAAAAAGAACATGATTAGTAGTGAGAAGAATATAAAACTAACAATCTCAATTTATTGTGTTTTTTTTTTTGTAAATTGGGAGGGACCGATTCTATTATATGAATATAGTAAAAAAGGGGTTACAAATATGAGAAGCTTCAGACCAGTAGATCATGAGGAAATCAACAATCATGAGTGGTACCAAGAAGCAAACAAGAGAACAAAGAGGAAGAATAGAAAGAGAGACATGGAAAGCTCAAGGAGACATACTATTGACTCTACCCAGAGAGGGTAGAGTCCACCAAATGACTTTTCTTTCCTTTATTCTTTTTTATTTTGGTCCAGCCTTCAGAGGACATGTTGGCAGAAATAAATTGAAGATTGTTGCTGCTCAAATGAAGAGTATCTTTTTTTGAGTCAGATGAGGTTGACTCGTGCGAACGCTTCTGGAGATTCATGGAGACAGAGGGTCTTGCTGGGGAGACCGCAGAATGCTCTTGCTGTTGTGAGGCATCTTCCTCCTCCCAAAACAAGATAGATCTCTGCAGATATATAATCCCACTTGCTACAGCTTGCAAGAGTAGCAAAACCCTCAAAGGATCAGCACTGCAATTGTAAGTAGAGCTTGGCCTCAAGCATGATAGTGGATCAATACAGAAAATACTCCTCCAAGAATCCTCAAAGGAAGAGGTGAAATCCCTGAATAGGAACTCCAAGAAAAATCCTCCACTAAACAACAGAGAATAGTATTTTTCTAAGCAGAGAGAATACTCAGAAATATGATCAATCAACAACCCCCTCTTGTTGCCTACCCTTTCCTTTTATAAGATGAGAGCCTTTGCAAAACCTAAACCACCTTCATGAGTTAGCTCTTTTCACATGAGGGGCCTCCTTATAAAACTGCGTTGTCCCTTTAGGAGATGCATTGAACCTATATAGCACTGTAGATTTGGTCAAGGTTGACCCAGTCTCATAGCTCAAACCCCTTTCACACCTGCAAGTGATTATTTACATGGCCCTGATTTATTTGTGTTCACATGGGCATTGATTTATTCAGTATTTTTAGGAGTTTAACATGTCCTCCTTTATTCATTTATTCATGCAGCAGAAAATAAAGAAAAAATGAATATTCCTCTTAGCTTAGGCTAAGTAGGAATATTACAATCCTCCACTCCAAAATGTTGATTGTCCTCAAGCAACTGATAGGGTAAGAGTTGTAGTTCTTCTCCTCCTTCATTGATGGCATCATAAAGAATCAAGTCCACATCATAAGCCAAGTGCTTAACAAGCCAATGCACCATGTATTGTTCCTCCAAGGCCAACATAATATGTGCATAGTCCATCACTTCAGGAGTGAAAAGCTCAACATAAATAAACATGGTTGAAGCAATGCTACATCTAAAACATGTATCATCAAGTATAGGTAGAAGTTCCAAACCATGTGGTACATACACACTACTCATCCTCTGTCCATACAACCCCATAAAAAATACAACTATATCATCGAAGTATGGAAGCAAGAATACATATATGCAAACTGAAATTTGCACTTGAGGAGGTGGATCACAATCCCACATGTGATGCCAGTGCAGTGCACCTCTTGTCTTCATTAGATCTAGATGTGGCAAGTTGCATTCCAACCACACTTCCTCTATATGAGTCACCTTAACATGGTTGAATGTGTTACATAAGTTTGGTGCCTTTGGGAAGCACCCATCATGAAAAGGAATCTCCCTTTGCACATCAAGGGAGTGGCCATGTTCAGAATTTCCATTGCTTCCCAAAAAACTATGAGATCCACATGATATCTCAGTCCCTTTAGGAGCCTTATCCTACAAAAACATGGCAAAGGAATGTAACAGATTAGAAAATACAACTTTCTTATCATTATCAAATCCTTTACCATCATAGTCCTTCACACACATGGAGTTGTGCATGAACATTCCCTTCCTCTCAAGCAAACGAAGAGCTGGATAAGATGACTCTTGCAAAGAGTCCATTGGCTGCCCCAATCCTCCATGGCTATTGCACTCTTGAAAGTGCTGATGTAAGTTCTCTCTGATTCCTTCCCAATAAAAACTCTTCATGATCAGGGAATAGATCTTCATTGAATACCTATGGCTGAGAAGGAATTCTTCATATGCTCCTTGTAGGATCTTCTGCTTGAGCTTGGAGGCTCTAGCCAAGAAGACCTTGCCATGATAATAGATAAATCCCCCTTGCACTAGGTAGCCCTCTTCTTGCTACATGCCATTTACTATCATACCTGTGTGGAGATCTTTGGAATACTCTACCAGCAGTTGAGATTTCTAATAAATATCCACACTACTCAACAATGACAACACTTCTGATGCATCCATGGTAGTGCTTGCCTCGTTTTTTATTGTTTCTTTGACATTACTCATGCCAAAATAGTTTGTTGGAGGGTTGATCCTCCCATTCCTTTCCTCCCGCGGTGTTGTAGCTTGGTCTTCCATTGCTCCGATCCTTCTCGGATCTAGATTTGGAGCAGCACTTTGTGAGGCTTTCCCCACAAGATCTGAATCTGATGGCATTCCACTTGGCTTTCCATGAGGTAAGAATGTCCCTTGCATCATTCTCATGAACATGAGAGAAGGAACTGTGAGATCCCTACTTCCACTATGCAAATCCATCTCTTTTGTTTGTGTGGGAACATTAGGTGAAGGATAAGTGTTCATGCCTTAAATAATTTTTGGTTTCCCACTCTTCAAGTCCACCCATTCCATCTGCAAAGATTTCCAATCAGTGGTAACCTTTCCTAAGGTAATTAACCACTCGACACCCAAAATGATTTTGGTGTCTGGAATGTCAAATACAAAGAAGTGATCCACCAAAGTATAAGATACCATGGTGAAAGAGAGTGAGGATAAATATTGCATGCATTGCATGGTACTATCTCCTGGGACCAAAATATAAAATCCCTCAAAAGTATCAGTGGGGATTCCTCATCTTTTCACAAGGTGAGCATCAATAAAGTTATGGGTTGCCCCACTGTCAATCAGGACAGATACTCTCTAGTTAATGATTGAACCTTGTACTCTTAGGGTCAAGTACTTAGGCACTCCCCTCAAAGAGGCAAGAGTCCCACTCATTAGAGCAAAGGCTCCCTTTCCATCTCTGGATGGTGTTTGATCTCCCTCATCTTCATCGTCAGCGCTTTGACCCCTCCTGGGTTCATCACCTTCATCTTCCTCCTTAAAATCTAAGAATAATTCTATGTAGTTTGCTTTTCCAGTAGCACATATGTGTCCTAGTGCCCATGACTCTTCACAAGTGAAGCACCGTCTCTTCTTCCTCAATTCCCTCCTAATATCAATATCAAGAGGTTTATTCAAAGAGCTCTCCTTGGGAGGAGCAGCTTTTCCTTCCTCCCTTTTAGAAAATTGAGGGGCCTTGCTTTGGAAAGTTTCCTTTGCTTTTGGCAAGGCATCTTGGAGATCTCCAGCCCTCTCAATGGTATCATGCAAAGTGATGGGCTTGGTACATTTAACCAACCCATGCAAGGGTTCCTCTAGGCCATCGATGAACATGTAGACTCTCATTGCTACAGATAGATCAAGGACCATGAATGATAATCTTAGAAACTCAGAGCTATAAGTCTCTGCATCTCCTGACTGGTTCAACTTTGCAAGGCTTATGAAGGGTGCTTTAGGATCCTTCCTGTCAAACCTCACCACCATTCTTCTAGTGAACTCAGCATAATTAGTCACATTTATGTGTCCCAATGTAGACAACCCATGGAACCACCAATTGTGTGCTTCACCTTCAAAGTGCAACGCTGCAATCTTGATGGCTTCAACTTCAGGGACTTTGTTCAACTGAAAATAGATATCAAGATTTTCTACCCATGCCTTGGCAGATCTGGAGGATTTTCCATCAAACTTGGGCAAAAATAATCTTCCCATAGTGTGGTGTCTTCCATGAAAGAATCCACGATCTCTATACTGTTGCTCTGGTCTTTTTCTGTCCTTGAGGTGACAAAAGTCTTGGAAACTCAAGTTATCCTTGAATCTCTGACTCTGAGAGTCATAATAGATAAAGTAACCATCAAGGGAGGCTTGCTCTTATGGTCCTTCATTCTCCACAGCCAAGAAGGTAGGCATAGTGGAGCACTATGAGGCTTGTGGAGCTTGTGGCAAGTTCACTGGTTGACCAGTCCCATGATGAGACATGTCAGAGCTTTCTCCTTGATGGAATATTCCAAGAGATTCCCTCATTCTTTCCACCCTCATCTCCTTGATCTCCTTGGAAATATCTTGAATGGAAACTAATAGAGTTCTTTCAAACTCTTCTCCTTCTTTATCATTGGTAGTTTCAATGGCTTTACCCTTGTCTTGACCTTCAGTAGTATAGTCATACTTATTATGACTTCTGCTTTGGTACCTCTTCTCCCTCTCAGTAAGAGGATCATATTATTTTGAATGCAACATGGCTGGTGCTCCAAGGCAAGCACAGGCTGTGCTAAGAAAGGAGATCTAATACCACTGTAATGTTCCCAAATCGGGATTGCACTGCAGGCTTGGAAAAATAACACACACCTTGGGAGATTGATGTACAGAAATGAGTTCGTAGCCTTTGGATCCCTTATATCATTAGATTTGGAGTCTAAATCCAAAAGGGGGGCAAAAAAAATCAAACTAGGTGTGGTAAACAAGTATCCCACAACCTAGTCTAGCTGGAAAACACCCTACAAGAGGGGCTGCAGCTATGCACAACAAAATGCTTCAAGAATAACGTAGTCTTGGACCATATGAGTAGGAGGCCATCAAATATGATTAATAAATGAATGTAAAATAGAAAATCAGAAGTAAAGTGAAGCTCTTTCAATATATAGTAGATTACATGAGACAAGAGAGCAAGATATCTTCAAAAAAGAGAGCTACAACATATATATATATATATATATATATATATATATATATATATATATATATATATATCAGCAGAAATGGCTGAAAAAAGTTATTTTTAGGAGCTGTAGCAGCTACATATTACAACTCAAATCTAGGATAGATATGTGGACAAAACATCAGATCTATTTCAGGTCTGGAAACTAGATAGTTTTCTTTACAATATCCCCTTGGGGTTTTGACCAAATCATGCATAAATAAGAGTAGATCTAAGATACAAGTTGCAGATCTGTAAAATGCTGTAGTAATTTCTAAATATAAAATTACATTACAAAATATCAGATCTAAACAGAACATGGATCAGCAAGCTAATCCATGGATCACTAAAGTGAAATGCAAAGCAGAGCACCATAGATCTCTGATCAAAACTGGAATCAAAACACCATAGAGAACCTCATATCAAAATAATGTAGTCCATCACTGGAAACAATGTTGTAGCTCAAAATGACATGGATGGCCACTGCTAAGTTACAGATCTGAAGTATAAACAGGAGAGGCAATATTCCAGAAGGTTAAAAGACACACAACATGAGAAGAGGCTCCCAAAACAAGCTAGATCTCTGCAGATCTAGAATCCCACTTGCTGCAGCTTGCAAGAGCAGTAGAACCCTCAATGGATTAGCGCTGAAATTGTAAGTAGATCTTGGCCTCAAGCTTGATAGTGGATCAATTCAGCAAATACTCCTCCAAGAATCCTTAAAGGAAGAGGTAAAATCCCTACATAGGAAATCAAAGTGCAATGCTCCACTAAACAGCAGAGAATAGTTTTTTTTAAGCAGAAAAAATACTTAGAAATTTGATCAATCAACAACCCTATCTTGCTGCCTTCCCTTTCCTTTTATAAGATGAGAGCCTTTGAAAACCCTAAGCCACCTTAATGAGTTAGCTCCTTTCACATGAGGGGCCTCCTTCTAAAACTGCGCTGTCCCTTTAGGAGATGAATTGAACCTTGACAACGTTATAGATTTGGTCAAGGTTGACCTAGTCTCATAGCTCAAACCCCTTTCACACCTGCAAGTGATTATTTACATGGCCTTGATTTATCTGTGTTCACATGGGCAGTGATTTATTCATTCTTTTTATGATTTTAACATGTCTTCCTTTATTCATGCAACAGAAAATAAAACAAAAATGAATATTCCTCTTAGCTTCGGCTAAGTAGGAATCTTACAGTCCTCCCCTCGAAAATGTTGCTTGTCCTCAAGCAACTAATAGGGTAAGAGTTGTAGTTCTTCTTCTCCTCCATTGATGGCATCATCATGGATCAAGTCCTCATCATAAGCTAAGTGCTCAGCAAGCCAATGCATCATGTATTGTTCCTCCAAGGCCAACATAATATGTGCATATTCCATCCCTTCGGGAGTGAAAAACTCAACAGAAATAAACATGGTTGAAGTAATGCTACATATAAAACATGTATCATGAAGTATAGGTAGAAGTTCCAAACCATGTGATACATACACACTACTCATCCTTTTTCCATACAACCCCATAAATAATACAACTATATCATCCAAGATGGAAGCAAGACTACATATATGCAAACTAAAATTTGCACTTGACGAGGTGGGTCACAATCCCACATGTGATGCCAGCGCAGTGCACCTCTTGTCTTCATTAGATCTAGGTGTGGCAAGTGGCATTCCCACCAAACTTCCACTACATGAGTCACCTTAACATGGCTAAAGTTGTTACATAAGTTTGGTGCCTTTGGGAAGCACCCATCATGAAAAGGAATCTCCCTTTGCACATCAAGGGAGTGGCCATGTTCAAAATTTCCATTGGCCCCCACCAAACTATGAGATCCACATGATATCTCACTCCATTTAGGAGTCTTATCCTACAAAAACATGGAAAAGGAATGTAATAGATCAGAAAATACAACTTTCTTATCATTATCAAATCCTTTACCATCATAGTCCTTCACACATATGGAGTTGTGCATGAACTTTCCCTTCCTCTCAAGCAAAGGAAGAGATAGTTGAGATGACTCTTGCAAACATTCCATTGGCTGCCCAAATCCTCCATGGCTATTGCACTCTTGAAAGTGCTGATGTAAGTCCTCTCTCATGCCTTCCAAATCAAAACTCTTCATGATCAGGGAATAGATCTTCATTGAATACATATGGCTGAGGAAGAATTCTTCATATGCTCCTTGTAGGATCTTATGCTTGAGCTTGGAGGCTCTAGCCAAGAAGACCTTACCATGATAATAGATGACCCCCCCTTGCACTAGGTAGCCCTCTTCTTGCTGCATGACATCTAGTATCATACCTGTGTGGAGATCTTTGCAATACTCTACCAGCAATTGAGATTTCTAATAAAGATCCACACTACTCAACAATGACAGTGCTGCTGATGCATCCATGGGACTGCTTGCCTTGTTTTTGATTGTTTCCTTGACATTAATCATGCCAAAATGGTTTCTTGGAAGGTTGATCCTCCCATTCCTTTTCTCCCACAGTGTTGTAGCCTGGTCTTCCATAGCTCCAATCCTTCCTCGATCTAGATTTGGAGCAAAACTTTGTGAGGATTTCCCTAGAAGATCTGAATCTAATGGCATTCCAGGTGGCTTGCCATGAGGTAAGAATGTCCCTTGCATCATTCTCATGAACATGAGAGAAGGAATTGTGAGATCCCTGCTTCCACTATGCAAATCCATCTCTTTTGTTTGTGTGGGAACATTAGGTGAAGGATAAGTGTTCATGCCTTGAATCATTTGTGGTTTCCCACTCTTCAAGTCCACCCATTCCATCTGAAAAGCTTTCAATTTAGTGGTAACCTTCCCTAAGGTACTTAACCACTAGACACCCAAAATGATGTTGGCGTCTGGAATGTCAACTACAAAGAAGTGATCCACCAAAGTGTAGGATCCCATAGTGACAGAGAGTGAGGGGAAATATTGCATGCATTACATGGTCCTATCTCCTGGGACCAAAATAGAAAATCCCTCAAAATTATCAGTGGGGATTCCTCTTCTTTGCACAAGGTGAGCATCAATAAATTTGTGGGTTGCCCCACTATCAATTAGGACAGATACTCTCTGGTTCATGATTGAACTTTGTACTCTTAGGGTCAAGTACTTAGGCACTCCCCTCAAAGAGGCAAGAGTCCCACTCATTGGAGCAAAGGATCCCTTTCCATCTATGGATGGTGTTTTATCTCCCTCATCTTCATCATCAGCGTTGTGACCCCTCCTGGGTTCATCACCTTCATCTTCCTCCTCAAAATCTGAGAATACTTCTATGTAGTGTGCTTTTCCAGCAACACATCTGTGTCCTGGTGCCCATGACTCTTGGAAAGTGAAAAACAGTCTCTTCTTCCTCAATTCCCTCCTGAGATCAATATCAAGAGGTTTCTTCAAAGAGCTCTCCTTGGAGCAACTTTTCCTTCCTTCCCCTTAGAAAAGTGAGGGGCCTTGCTTTGGAAAGTTTCCTTTGCTTTTGGCAAGGCATCTTGGAGATCTCTAGCCCTCTCAATGGCATCATGCAAAGTGATGGGCTTGGTACATTTAACCAACCCATGCAAGGGTTCCTCCAGACCACTGATGAACATGTCGACTCTCCTTGATACAAATAGATCAGGGACCATGACTGATAATCTTAGAAACTCAGAGATATAAGTCTCTGCATCTCCTGACTGCTTCAACTTTGCAAGGGTTATGAAGGGTGCTTTAAGATATTGTTGTGGCCAGCAACAACCCCCCTTCTTATTTAGTATTAGTAATCATACTAAATAAGTGGGGACCCTTAGTTTAAAAATCCAAAAAATTAATTAGTGCTTGTTTTCTTTTTCAATAAAACTTACTATCATTAACTTGAGAAAATTCCTTGGAAAATATTTAAATAAACTTAATTTTATGATAGATTAGAATAAAATATTTCTTTGAAGAAATATCGCATCCATTGCAAGTGAGTAAAAGATATATTTTGCAAGCAGAATTTTCTAAATTATGATAGTGCGATCCAAAACTATGCATTAAATATTTATCGCATTTCATATCTTACGCTTCAAATCATTAATTTGCGATAACAGTGATCGCAAATCGCATATCGCAAAAAGAATGTTAACAGATGTTTGTAATATCTTATATTTTACGATATTGCGATTTCGTGATATTGCGATATAGCGATATTATGATTTCACGATGTTACAAGATTGCGATTTTGCGATAATGTGATTGTGCAATATTGTGATTTTGCGATGATCTCGATTTACGGATATTGCGATCTGCGATATTGCAATTTTGTGATATTGCAAAGCAAATCGCAGATCTCATTATCGCAGATTCTTAAAGCTCGTTGTAAGAAGAAAATCTTTCCATAAATCAAGACCCGTTATACACTTTTATGTGAACTTAATGAATTGATTTTCATTTATTAATGAAAAATGATTTTGTTTTGATTGAAGGGTTATTTCACGTCAAAGTAAAATATTCCATACACCTTCAACATTTAAAACTATCCCGTCACGTTTCTCATATCATTATTCTCACTTAATTTGTAAAACCACAGGCACGAAGAACAGAGGACTATACAAAGCGATATTCAGAGTATTATGGGAAAGAAAGAGAAAGCTCATAGTTTTGAAAGTAAATAGATGGCATCCTTATACACAGACACTGCCTGCAACAAAGACACTGGTATCACCACTTGGGAGGGTATGTATAATTTTCTTGAAGAAGAAAACCCTAGAGTAATGGAGGTTGCGGCTACTGCAGGCTCAAGTAATTATTCTGAAGCATATCTTACAGAGTTGGCTTGTTCATTCTTGCACCGGATAGCAGCAAGACCTAGAATTATTCTGTATACAGACATGGTGAAATGGGTGCTGGATAGCACTGATATTATGGATAGACAGTTTAAAACTCAAGATCAGGGCTCATCGGGTCGTTTACTCCAGAATATTTAAGGCTTATGTATCATTTGGCGGAACCTCAGGCAACTTACAACAAACAATTTATGGAGAAGTTTGCCAAGGAAAATGCAAACTTGGCAGAATGCACCAAGGAATAGTCCAGAAGAGATGAACCACTGAAGAAAGATAAAAACAGTATGTACAGTACTGGTTCTCTCACTTCTCCATATTTTTTTGTTGCTGCTATGCTATGTAGGCTTTCTGGAAATCCTGACATTAATAAGTGTTTTCCTGAATGGTTACCATTATTGAATGCTGTTGTTAACGCTACCATTGTGGATTGGGCTAAGATATTGTCTGATAACTTAGCACAACTATTTTCAATTACCAGTCTAAAAGGACCGTCTCTCAGAGGATTTATCCTCCTTTTTACCTATATGCCTATGTTATGGATTCAATCTACTTTGTTTCTAGGTTCCATTTAATGGGTTGGCAATGGACAATTCAAGATCCCCTACCCATTCATGTTTATCACAAAGAATTGTGGGAATCAAAGTTCATTCCTCATTTTTACAAGATTTTCCATGGCATAATGTTGCCACTGTATAGAGTGTTGTATAATAAGGATGATCCAAGGTTTTCCCCCGAATCCGAGGTAGACATTCTCCCTGTCAAGATGGTTTGGAGAAGAATTGTTTACCTATGTTAGGGTTTTTGGAATCTTTGCTTCTCCTCATGTTTTACCCTTGTATGTTTCGGATAAACTCATAGCTCGGGAAATTGCATATCAAACCTGTGGAGAGGGAGGTTTGAAAAAATAATTAAAGGATAAAAAGAAGGCCATCTGACCACAATTTCCTGTGTCCTGCAAAGCATTTTCATTATTTGATGTTGGTCATGTGTTTAAGGAAGTAAACAATATTACATGTTTACAATTGTTCAAGTTTCCAAGAAGGCTATTCGACCCATATGATGTTGTTAAGAATTTCACCACTGCAGTCAAGGTAAGAGTATTTTCTGGAGAAGAGGATCTTTTTGATGATATGTTTCAAGAAAAATGCACATTTAAAGAGATTTTGCAGTTAGCTCAAACACGGTTTTCCCCAGAACAATTTCAAGAGTTTAAAATGTACAGAGAAAGAAGGTTGACTACTATCCCCTTGGATAATTTGCGTTTGGAACCTACAAGGGAACCAACTTCTAGTGTCAGTCTCAGTGGCAGCTCAGATACAGAAAGTTCTAAGTCAAAGTCTGGCAAAGAAACTTCTGAACGTTCAAAAAAGTCTGATAATGATCAGGATAAAAGTGAAGGCTTAGTGAAGGATACAGCTCAATCAAAAGAGCTCTCACAGCAACAGACTTCAACTACTCCACAGTTAAGTATTCCCCCTCTCAGTGTACAAAAACCATTAGTTAGCACTCAGTTAGACAAGGAATGGGAAACATTTAATGAAATGATTAATATTGAAGGACAGAACATACAAACTCCTGTACATACAAAAAAAGGTTTAATCACAGGAATAAGTGGCAATGTCACAGAAATAGAACATATACCCGTTACTCCCTCCTCTGATCTTGTACTTAAAATAGAGGAAATTCCTCCTCTGGATATATTCTATAGTCCACAACATAAAGCAGTAGTAAGAAAGCAAAGGAAGAAAAGGAAATTAGAAAGTGTGCTCTCTACTGATGCAAAACAATTGGATGTTTTATGGAAAGATCCTACTACGGATCCAACTGAAAATATTACTAAATTATCTCAGATTACAGGAGCTTATGCCTCTGCAACCATCGACAAAGCATCTGAGGTACGGATATTATTGAATAAAAAATAAGATCAAATACAAGTTCTACAACAACAATTGCAACAAGCCCATGCTAACAGTGAAGCACAGATACAATTTGAAAAGTTACAGCAAGAGTTTCAACAAATGCAGATCGGATATCAGAAAATCTTGGCCAAAAAAGAGAAACAAATACAGATTATGCAAGAGATGCATAAATATGACCCCAAGCTTACAAAGTTTATCTCAGAGTCTATTTCCTTGAATAATCAACTATTGCAACAACAAGATATATTATGCCAAAAAAATTCACAATGGAACTCTTTTTGTCAAGAAAGTGATAAAATCACTAATCATGTCGTATAATTACGACATGATTATGATTTAACTAATGAAAGAGTTACTAACTATTTAAATTGGCAAAAATTAGAGGAAGAAAAAAGGGCAGAAGCACCAATCATCAATGACGGTCATAAAGAAATGCTTTTCAATAATTGGGATGCACAGATCAGAGAGGCAGAAAAAGTAGTAGAGGAAGCAACTACAGTAGCAAGAAACATTACTGATTTTGTAAATGAAAATTTGCACAAATTTAATTTTATTTCAGAAACTATTCCAGGATACCTACCACAAGCACAACAATTGCAAATAGAGTGGAAACAGAAAGCTGAAGAAAAGAAAAAATCAATTCGAGGATTGACAAAGTTAAATTGGGATTATTATTGGACATGTCTTGTAAAACCACACAGTCAATGCAATGCTCTTAATTGCATCATTAATTCTGCTAAGAAGATCGCGCCAACACTTGCCGATTCCGTTTTTTCAGGACAATTAAAATCTGAAGTCGGCCAACCTCCTCTTCTCAAATCAATGCTGGATGCTTGCAAATTCAAAGATCAGATTCATAAGTAGTTAGTTGTTAATTTTAGTTTTAGATTTAGTGTTAGTTTTACTTATTTTTTCCTAGAAAAAGGACGTTCATTTAAACCGAATCCTAAATTTTTGTGATAAACTATAATTAGATTTAGTTAGTAGTATTTAAACCCTTCTCATGCATTTAGAGAAGGGTCCTGAAATTTGTCAAAAACTTGTCCTCAGAAAATTCACTTATGCACCCTCAGAGGAGGTTTTGATGAATGAATGGAATGAGATTTATTGATATCTGCATTTAATATCTACTACTGATGTTGCACTTCTGTACTCTTAGTAGATGTTGGATTAAGAAGAGATAAGTCATTATTGCTTCTAGCTCATGAGTAGAACCAGTTATAAATGGTACTTTTATCTCTTAACTATTTCTGCTTCTGTGTTAAAGTGATATTTATGTTTAGTTATTTATATATTGATGCTTGAATGCTTAAGTTATCATTTGGCACTTTTGTATGGTGATAGCTATTTATTTATGCTTAATTTATGAATAGCTTATTATGCGATATGTTTTTCACAACTGTTTCATTTAACTTTTTATATGAAGTGGTTTATCTTTATTGGATTATTTTCTTATAAAATTTGAATGATATTTATCATCGGTTGTTATTTGAAATCATTTTAGATCGCATAAATAGAAAGATTACATCCCGGGTTTAGTTTAGAATTAGATATTTCTGTTTAAATTAGAATACAATTTGTATATGATTAGATTAGAAATAGAATAAAAGCATTTCACTTAGGAACCTTTTTAGAAAGGAAATATCTATTCTCAACACACACACACATATTGGGAAACTAGTCCCATCATCCCCAGTTGGACCCACTGCACCAAACGGAAAAGGAGCTACTAACCAAGGTCTGGACCGAGTGGGTATCCCCCTTGTTGTAGACCCGGTTTTCGGGGCTTCAACATATTTGGCGCTAGAAGGAGGGCCACGAACTATGAATGGAAGGTAAATCAAAATCCAAATACCATTCTGAGAGTAAATCGCCCTCACCATCTTCCCCGACTTCTCCATTGCACATAGAGTTTTTAAATCTAGAGCCAGAAGTCGAAAGAAGAATAGACACTGCTACAAACCCTGAATTTTCAGAAGAATTTGCTATTGAACCTCCTAAAGTTGAATCTTTGATTCATAAACTTCAGCAATTTTAAATATCACCTCAAATATCTGATAAATCTCAAGGCAGTGTGACTTCGCAATATAACCCTGCTCATCCTCTTACCATATTACAGAGCAAAAAGCTTGGCATTCAGCCAACTGAATTACCTCTACCTACAAGGAAGAGAGAGAGGAAATCACCTAAAGGGTCTGAAAGCGAGACTCTTTCATCATCATCATCCATCTCAACCCCTTCATCGCGAAGTCAATCATCCACCCATACACTTTAGATTACTGTACATTAGTCCACTCAATATTCCACATCTTCTTCTCAAACATCTGGAATCGTAACATCTTCATCTTCCCAATCATAAGTATCATCTTCTGCACCTTCATCTATTAGTAGTTTAGCGATGGCCCAAATGTCATGGAATAATCCAGGGGCAGTCCTAATGCCTACACCCTTGAGTCAATTACCAGCTCATCCTGAAAAATGGCTGCCTAAGTTTAATCCTGAAGCAGGCATGCTAGCATAAGAACATATAAACAATTTTATGTTGACCATAAATCTCAATGGAGTTATTAATGAAGATTTTGTTGTCTGACTTTTCCCCTATACCCTACAAGGAGCAGCTAGATCATGGTATTTTTCATTACCATCTGGATCTATCACTAGTTGGGATATCTTTCAAGATCAATTTTTGACTAAATTTGGTGATGACAGATCTACAGCGACACTGATCAATGATTTGTCTAATCTTAGGGATGAGTCAAGAGAACGTATCAAGGATTTTAATTCACGTTTCAATAAATTGTTAAACAAAATTCCTATTGCTTCCAAGCCTAGCAAAGAAGTGCGAAGTGAATGGTACATTTCTGCTTTACCATCAAACATAGCAATCTTTGTTTATAGGGCTAACAAAACAACTTTAGCAGACAATATGAAGGAAGCAATAGCATTAGAGAAACGTATCATAGCCCTAGATAAGAAAAATGCGATAGAGGAATGAAAATCTAAGTTTATTTCTTTCTACAAAACTATTACAAGACCTATTCTTATATTACTAGTGCTGACTTCTATAGCCTTGTTCTTCATATAGAATTATACTATGCATCAATGATTTATTTCTCAAGCATCACAAAATTCATTTTAATTCTTGAATTTTTCTTTCAACCCATTGTAATATTTTAATGCACAAATGAGACACGCCCCATTGCAAATTGCAAACTATATATAACCACTTTGGAGTTATCTAACAATAAACACCACAGAATACTGAAACTTATTCTCTACAGTATTTTAGCACTACGACACAATTTGTTTCCCTTTTCATCATCTCAATAATGTTCCGTGCTTAAACTTGACGATCATCACAAATTGCTTATTTACATCAAAACTGTTATATGCATAATTCTATGAATCCCAGTCTTCTTGTTCTTCTTTTCTTGTCAACCTTTAATTCCTTTTCCTCACCCTTCCTCTAGAAACTTGTCAAGCTTCCTGTTCACTTTACATTTGAACCCTTTTTCACTAATATCTCCTCCAATTTCCCATGTTGCTTCTTGTCAACCTCTAAATTGCAATAAAGATAATATCAAATAAAAATTAAATTGCTTCCAAAATTATAGCTCTATTTCAGTTACATCAAACTAAATTATTTCATAATCCATATGCATCTTAATTCACATTGTGAAATTTTATCAAAATGTTTCCAATCTCATCATTATTTCTCTTAATATCCCTATTATCTTTGAAATTTTATCTATACCTTTTCTTTTTGGTTTCTTTTGTCCTATGGTGTTTCTATGTTATTTTTAGTTGGGTAGTACAACAAGTTCAAATGACATATATCTTCATCAACATATTCATTGTGTAAACTGCCAACCACCTATAATAAGTAACAACATCGGAAAGTGAACTTGATCAAGAAATACATCCATATTTGCTTATTACGCCCAACTTACTTAGTCTTTGATGCATATGTAAATCTTTTCATGCCAATCAGAAGTACCTGAACTTTCATACATTTGTACTAGATGCGTTTACATGTTTCTATAGCACTGGAATTGAATCATTTTTTCTCTCACCCAAAAAAACTTCTAATATTTGCAACTCAGATCAGTATATATTTCTATTGCACCAATATAATTTTTTGAATTTAATATTGTATAGTTTATAAGTATTCCATTATCGAAGTTTTTAAATGCAATTAATATTTCTTCCAATAACTAATATTCAGTTTCCAGTACAATATACAATAACCTTATAATTTTATTTTTATTTTTAGTTATTAAAATTTACCAAACACTTCGTGGTTGCATTCAAGTCCACCATTCAGTGACGTTGCATCTTTTTCATCTCACAGTTCTGGACAACAAGCTAGAATAGACAAATAACAAAAATATCAAGTGCAACTGAATCAGACAAGTAAGTAAATTTGAAACAAATTCTTATACGTACCATTCACATAGCATTCATATTTATCACCAATACATTTTACTTATAATTGTTTCTTTTGCCACATCAACATCATCAATACAAAAATAGAAAGTAACATATTTAATTCCAGTTACCATTGAAGAACTAAACATTCACAAAATTGGAAAAATGTTCAATGGAGATGTTATGGTTATCTATAGCACATGTCTTGATAAAGTGCACAAAGCACGACAAATACTATGTGCAGATTTGATAGATTTCGAAGGAATCATGACAATTACATTTTCCATACCAACTCAGCTTATTGAACAGCATGGACAAAAAATATCATCAGGAAAAGCAATATCTATTACAAACTTTAAAGTTCTTCCCAAAACAAATTATGACCGCAGTGATTGTGATTGGATTCTGCTACTAATTGAACTAAGCACCGTACAGAACATACCAACAATTTGCAAAGAATACAAATTCATTCCAGATACAACAGTAAAACAGCTTACAACAAATACAGAAACATATCCAATTGGAACAATTGCAACAGTTGTCACAGCTGCACGAAATGTTGGTTTCCAATATACATTGCAAATTAAAGATGGAAATTTCGATGACAATAGAGCAACAGTAACATAAATTACTTTGCAATGTTTTTATATTGCTAGTTCCATCCTACATTTCAATTCAGTTTCAAAAAAAAAAAACTTTCTGTGCTCTTTTGCAGTTGCAGTTATTTGAAACATTTGCACCGCTCTATGATGAAATTGAGCAAGAATTGCGAAAAGTCCATCTTCCAATTATGTTATTCAAAAACATAACGAATAGGAAAGAACTAAAGGACATAACACTTCAAACAACACAAGCTACATTCATCACAAAATTGAATGCAGAAGTAGAAGAAGAACTCAGAAAATTGAACCCTCCAACATTCTCTGTAAGTACAAATGAAACAGTACCTCTACTACTCAATATGCAATTTTTTCTTCATATATTTCTATTTTGACATATGCTACTTTTCCTCCTCTATGAACAGATAAAAGGAACGTTGACAATTGCAAGCATTTACTCTACGTCATTTGAACCAGTTTGTGTTGAATGCAATTCACCAATACCAACTTCTACAATGATAGAGGAGAACACAGTTGATTGCCTAAAGTGTAATAAAAATTCGTCCTTTTCCTATTCACAGTTTCTTAATTGCATAATCAATTCCAACAACACCAATTTGCAATGTTGCATCCGAAGCAAATTCGTCTTGAAACAGTTACTTCCCAACCTAGTGCATATGTCTTTTCAAGACTATGTTAAAAGCAAACAAGCAACAATGTATATGCTACGCGATTTCAAAATCAATGGTACATTTACAATCAACGAAGACAACGAGATCCAATCTGTTGACAGCAACGGAAGCCCTACCAAGGCTAGGTATACTTATAATTATTCTTCATATTTCAACAAAAAATCAGATATATGCAATTTAAATTATTCTATTCAAAATAGCAAGATTTGTACTAATTTTTCCCTTTTCTTTGCAGCACCAACACTTCTACAAACATTGGCTACAACAGAAACACATAGTAATCCAGAAATCAGTGCAAAGTTCTTCTCAATATTTGTACAAGATTTTACTGCTCAAATCTACCTTTCTCAAAGTGCAGTATGCCTGCGACATTTTGCCATAACAAGAATGTTTTCATAGAACAATTAAAAACAAAAATCACTAGTTATACTTATAGTGTTTCTTCTACCTATTCACAGATACTTTCAGTCTTAATATATGTATATTTAAAAAATATAGCTTTTCCATTTGACATTTACAAATGTTTTCATATTTCATACATATATGTTCAATCAATAGAACCTATCTTTGCAATCTGAAATTATATATATATAAATGTTATAAATCTATTTAAAAATTTCCTGAAAAAAATATTTGTACAGACATGATGCCTGGGCTACTTCCAGTCTTTTGTCTTGTTGTTTATTGGTTTTGCAAAAATCGTAATTGACATGTGGAACATTAATTCATCTCTGTAAAAGAGTGAGAGTCACTAAGATTGTTTGTCCATAGGATGTGCACCACAAGTAACCACCTCTGCAAACAAAGCAAGGACATTGATTTTTCATATATTCTTATGTATCAACTTTGAACATTATCTCTCAATTTTGGAAATATTTTTATGGTAACAGAAATAGTAAATCGCCATTTCTAACTCTATCCTTCCTTAGCTTCTAAGTCTAAACATTGTACTAAGACTAAACTTAGTCTTATCTTCCCTGCTTCTTGCCTTTGTTATAATTTTCTTTACAATATGATTCTTCTTCACCTGCACTTTACGACTAAAAGCTTATATATTAAGCATTATTGGGTCATTGATATTTACGCTTTTGATAAGTATTTGTTTAAGAATTTTCACTAAATCTTCGATTCCATGAGATAATATATATAATCAATAAACTATGCACATACAGTGTAGATGCCACAAATGGTTTGAACAGTATTTCAAGCCAACAATACAACTCTCCCTGGATTTCTTCTAACACAATGCCAAATGGACTTCACTATCTCACAAAATAACATACTCTGTCTTTTACAAAATGCACTACTGTGCAATGTTACACAGTGTCTCTGTTTTACAACACTGCTTTTTTTCTCTCTATTTCGCACTCTACTGTTATTTCGAAATAAAAACATTACACTGTCTATTACAATAGCCTCTCATGCTTCTTACTTTATATATGTCGTGCATATTAAAACATAAAACAAAAACTATATGAAATGAAACTAAACTAAAGTTTGTGGGGCCTATTACAAATGCGCGTTGTATATATTTAAAACAATACAACAAACCAAAAGTTGCAAAACCTTTTGTCACGTGATAAAAACATTAAAAAATTTCATTTGTGCATACACCGCCGGACCTGAAAAGAGATTAAATCTGCTTCATAAACTGCATCGAGTCCCAAACATAATATTACAAAGCAGCGAATACAAAAAGTTCTGATGTTGATTGAAAGGCGGACCCACGATCAACTATTAATTGCACCATATAACATAGATCGGATCTGCACTTGTAGCATAAAAAATGGTTCAAATAAAAAGCTTTGATGCCGATTGTTAATCGGACCCGAGTTCAACATTTAGCTGTGGCCTCTAATATGCATCGGGTTCGATTCCTTTCACTGTTCAATTGGGCAACAAACAAAACACTTCCGATACGTTTCAACTTGCGATACAATATGATAATGCCGTGTGGTCTTTTGGACCCGTGCACCTTGGCTTAAGTGGAGGGCAATTGTTATATGAAATAACATGCAATGAACTCATCGCATCGAACGATAACAAAAGGTTGTAGATTATATGAATTACTTTCGATTTCGATGAATGCATTGGAGCCTCCATCATCAACAAGACACTGTACTTGTGCACACAATACAACACAATATTTTTTTAATTAAATTGAAAATTTTAAAAATTATAAATACTATCTCTTAAAAATTGAATTAAAAATAAAAAAGTTATAAAATAAATTCTACCTTTTATCTTATTTTAGTACTAAAAATATTATTAGTACTAAGTTAGAAATAGAAATATTATTATTACTAATTTATAAAAACTGATCATTGACAAGCAACAGGTAGTAGCTACTCTGTCATACTCATATTGATGCCAAAAATAAGCTATAAGCATATGTAGCAGATCTAATCTACACATCAAATGCATATGCTCATGAGTCGTCCTAGTAATTATCAATTGGTTACCATCATCAACACAAAAGTTTTTATTACAAAACAAAGGCATGGAATAGCCGTAATAGCTATCCATAAACATTTCCAAAATCACATTGCAATATTACTATATTTAAACTAAGCGGCAGGTAGTCGCTACCTTGTAGCCTTGTTTATACTCGTCATAAGTTGGAGTGAAGAGACGCAACCTTTTAATATCAAATTTAGTTTTTAATATCAAATTTAGTTTTGGTCAAATTCTTTTAATTTTTAATTTATGTAAATTATGTTTCTTTATATGGATGCTATTTACCAAGCTCTAGGCCGGAGCCCGAACATCTTTTAATTATTTTTCTCAAAAGTAGCTTCCAACCCTATTATTATATATAATTAAATTCATGACCACCTTCACCTCTCCATTAACAATAATTAAATTAAATTGATGATCACCTTCACTTCTCCATTATTTTTATTGTGGATTTAGAAAATATTTAAAAAATTGAATACATTTTGGTTTTAGTTTTAAAATTATTTTTAAAATTTTTTAATGATATTCTATACAAATAAAAATCTATTAACTTTATTAATCTATAAATGTCAAAATATTTTGGAAATGGAAGATCAAACTAAATAAAGATACTATATCTATAAATGAAAATGTCTTTAAAGCATGCAAAAGAACAAAAAAGGTTTCTAAGGACCACAAAAATGGATGTATTTACTAGCTTAGATCCATTTAACTAGGAATCAATGATGGGCACAGAAGGATCAAATCCCTAGAAGTGAAAACCATTATTTTTATTTTGATGTGTAGAAATTAAGAAAATGTTTGCAAGTCGAGATATTTGATGGATCCTATGGATCTAGGCTTAGATGGATAGATTTGAGGTAAATAATATTTTATTTCTATGCTCCATAGTGGGCTTTAAGTATTTCTAAGATTAAACTCTTCACTTTCTTTTAAAGTTTTCTTAGTTACCTTGGTTTGTTGAAATATTAAATATTGTTGATAACTTGAATTATGAAAAATGAAGAAATACAAATTTTGAATGCAAAGTGACAATGTAATAGTGTTGTTGAATGATAGAAAATGTGAATAGTGAGAATATAGTGAATTACAAATAGTCTTCATTGTGACCCATGTCAAATTATTTTCTTCTACCATTCTTATTGTCACACCTATTGTTTTTTACATCTGTTCCCATGCATAAGCATCTAGTGCAAAAATTCAAATAGAATAAGAAATCGAAATCTACATTGAAATCAATGCATCTAGCGCAAACATGAAAATATAATTAGATATCAACATCTACACTTAAATTAATGCATATAGTGCAAGTAATCAAATGAGGTTTGTAATTAGCATGTATTTGGAAATCATCAAGTGAAAAACAAACAAATGAGATTAGAAATTAGCATCTATGTAAATTCATAATGCATAAAGCTTGAGAGAAACAAATGGGATTAGAAATCAACAACTACACCAAAAACAATGAATATAGTGCAAACAATCAAATATTATTAGGCGTCAACATCTAAATTGGAATCAATGCATCCATTGCAATCAATCACATAGGATTAAGAATAAATGTCAACATTAAAATTAATGCATCTATTTAACTTAATAACATTGTATATCTCTCTCTCCCTCTTCTCCTTCTTTGTATGTCTATCTCACCTCCCAAACATACTCACTCTCTCTTCTTATCTATTTGTCTATACCCCCTTCCTTCTTCCTCTCCCTCTCTTCTCCTTCTCTCCATCTATCTATCCTTCTCTCTCTTCCTTCCTCTATTTATATTTAAATTAATATCAATATATAATAATACTATTAAAATTATATATATATATCCCTCTCTCTTGCATCCGTCTATATCTCTATCTTCCTTTATCTCTCTTTCCTTTTCTCTCTCTCTCTCTCTCTCTCTCTCTCTCCATCTATTTCTCATTCTCTCTCTCTCTATTCTCTTTTGATTTATTTTCTCCCTCACATTCTCATTCTTTCTCTTTTCCCCCCCACTCTATCCATATATCCCTTGTTACTCTCTCTCTCTCTCTCTCTCCACCTTTCTCTCTCTATATGTTTATTCATCCATGCCTCTCTCTCCACATTCAACTCGGTCTCTCTCCTTCCCTCTCTCCTTATCTTTCTCTTCCTTCCACTTTCTATATTAATATTAATATTAATACCATTAAAATTTAATATATATACATCTCTCCCTCCCTCCCTCTCTTTCTCTCTCTTCTTCCCTCTCTCCCCCCTATATCTCTATCTCCCTTCACGCTCTCCTTCTCTCTCTTCTTTATCCCTCACTATCTCCTTATCACTCTCTTCTCTCCCACTCTCCTATCTCCCTCATTTTCTCTCCATCTCTATATATGTCTTTGTTCTTATCTCCCTCTCGCTCCCCCTTCAACTCCATCTCTCTCCCTTCCTCTCTCCTCCTCTCTTCCTTCCTCTCTTTATATTTATATTTATATTAATACCAGCCTAGATCCATCTAACTCAAGATCTATCATACGCCGAGAGGGATCAAATCCCTCCAAGTGCAAGCCCTATTTTTGGAGTCTAGAATTTGAAAAAGGCCTTCACCTTGAGGGATTTGATCCCTCTCTGTGCATGATATATTAGAAGTTAGATGGATCTAGGCTAGTTCAAGTTGAGGGCATCAATGTCACATGTTTATATTTTTATTATTATGTATATAATTGAAATAAACATAATACCTTGAAATTTACATTATATTTTCTTTGCTTGACATGATAATATCATTAGCTTATTTAATTTAGTCTCTATTGTTTGTCGTGAATGTTTTTTATGAATGTGTTTGGATTTTGATATTATTGTATGTTAATATTTCTTTTGTTTTTTATATTTCTATGTTTATGTAATTGTGTGTTAGTAATTAGTTGGTGATAAAGAAGGGAGATAGTCTTATCAATATTTTTCAAGAGGATTGATAGTGCACATCTATTTAATTTAGTTTTAGGTCTCACAACTTTTGAGAACTAATTAATTCTTAATTATGTCCCTTTAGGTATTACTAAATATGTCTTGAAGATAAGTTAAAAAAATTTATTGCGTCAAGATTACTCTTGAAATTATAGGTATCACAACTTCTCATAGCTAATTAATTCATGATAGTGTCCCTCTAAATCCATAATATCACAAATTTTGACATATTAGTAGTGACACTATCAATTTTTCTATCTTTTCATGTCGATTATATGAAAATAGCAATTGAAATCATAAACCATTTAAATATTTAACTCGAGCTATTATAGTAAACAACATAAATTGTCTCTCCTTACCTCTAATATTAGTAGGTTGAGTTAATATAACACAAAATTGAATGCACATGGTTAATAATTTTTTTGTGATTACAGTGAAATCAATCCACAATGATAATCCAACACTTTAATTTTATTGTAACATCATATATTGAGTTACATTAAATCAAAAATAAACTACTACACTTAAATTAATGCATATAATGCAAGACGCCGGATGCGGTTGCGGTGGCGAATTAATGAGCCAAGGGATCCTGCGCAGCTCCCAACGCTACCTGCATGCCGAGCCCACATGGCCTCGCGCACTCCATCTGCAGGCGTTATTAATACGCCTCGAACTGACCATTGCTGCAGTTATTTCTCCTTCGCTCTTTGGTATATGGCGCTGGTGTGGTTAATCATTTACACTATGGAGGAAGAGAAGCACGAAGGGCGCCATGGCGGACCTCTGATCCCCTTGAGCAGTGTCTGTTTGCCTGGCTTCGCCAATTCTAGTTGAAAAACGTAGACTGGACGCCGCTGTAGCATTCTAGCTTGCCTGGAGACATTACCGGGCGTCCATTTCTCCAACAGCCCTTTCTGTAGTGCTTCGGCCTCTTCTGGAGCTCCGGCTGCGCTCATTGCAGGTACTTTGCTTCCTTTCAGCTTCAATTTGCATTCTCGAGATAGCTCCCCCTCTGGCAATTGTATTTCCAGCTCTTCTGCTCATTCGCCTGGTCTGTGTCACCCTGGTGGTCTCCCCTCCGTTTTTCAAGTTCCTGACCCCTTCTTTGGCCGACCTCGCTTGCGCCACCTTTTGCTGGCCATGTCGTGCCTTAGGCAGCGAATGCGATGTCGGCGCGGCGTTAGTCGAGGCCAAACATCTGTCAATCCTCCTTCGCCCCTTTCTGAGCTAAGCTCCTCCTCTAAGGACGATGATATTACTCCCCCGCCTGCCTCACGCGGCGGTGGAGGCAGAGGCAGGGGCAGAGGACGTCGTGCTGAGAATTCTGGTCTTGCTGGCAGAGGTCGTGGTCGTGCGCGCGCTTCTGGTGAAGTCCCCCGTCAGCCCTCTCCCACCTCTCCTTCTGGGCCTCCCTGTCATGCCCCCCCTCCTGACCCTCACGCTCAACCCAGTCAGCCTCTCCCTTCTGACTTTTCTGTCCCTCCCAGTCAGCCCAACCCTCAAGCTAGCAGGTTTCGGGGTTCTACTATTAGACAAACTACCCAGAACGCTGAGCTCCGCTTCCACTGCACCTCCTTCGACTCCATCATCACCGCCTTTATCTCCGTCTCTCTGCGTGAAGAAATCCCACCCCGTGCTTCCCCCTCCCCTCCTATTGACCTTCGCCCCAATCCCACTCTCCTCACGGAGCTGTGTTCTGAAGATGACAACAAGGATTTGAAGACTGACAGTCTTGCAGGAAAGGAGGACAGTAGTGAGGAGAATGAATATGCATGCAGAATTGAAGAGGAACCAATGTCTTCTGAGCATGAGGGTTAAATCCCCTGGCTCATTTACTTATGGTTTTTTTGAGTTTTACTGTTTTAATTTCTCTACTACTGGGCAGAATGGTGTTTCTAGCTTTTTTGTTATTGTTTACATATTATGTATAAACCTATGGCCGGTTTCCCTTCCATGGGCGGCCCAGTTCATAATGCTTAATGGGTCGGTTTCCCGCTATGGGCGGCCCAGAACTCTCAAGAATAGTGCTAACAATCAACCCCAGCTGGCTGGCTTACACAGCAGCAGCTGTGGCAGTTTTGTACCAATATTTTTATAAGTTAATAGATTTAGTCTTAATTAGAAAAAAAAAATGCATATAATGCAAGAAATCAAATAGGATTAGAAAACAACATCTATACTAAAATCAAAGCATCTAATGCAAGAAATCATAGATGATTAGAAACCAACATCTATAATAAAATCAATGCATCTAGTGCAAGCAATAAAATAGGAATAGAAATCACCATCTACATTGACATCAATGCATCTAGTGCAAGAGATCTTCTTTCCTCCCCCCTCCCCTCCCACACACGTGGGCATACACACACACACAAATATATATATATATATATATATATATATATATATATATATATATATATATATATATATATATATATATATATATATATATATATATATCATTCCTTGTATCTCCACCTCACCTTCCAAACACATGCACTCTCTCTCTCCCTTCCCTCACCTCCCTCTCTATATCTCTCTTTTCTTCCCTCTATTCACCTTCCATCTATATGTCTATGTCCCTGTGTCTCTCCTATGTAACTCTATATCACACCCAAAACATACACACTAAAATCAATGCATCTAATGCAAGCAATCATACACGATTAGAAACCAACATCTATAATAACATCAATGCATCTAGTGCAAGTAATAATATATAATTAGAAATCAACATCTACATTGAAATAAATTCATATTGTGTAAGAAATCAAATAGAATTAGAAAAAATGTACATTGAAATCAATGCATCTAGTGCAAGCAATCAAATAGAATTAGAAATCAACATCTACATTGAAATCAATGCATCTATTGCAAGCAATCAAATAGGATTAGAAATCAACATCTACATTGAAACCAATGCATCTAGTGCAAGAAATAAAATAGGAATAGAAATCACCATCTACATTGACATCAATGCATCTAGTGCAAGATATCTTCTTCCACCCCCGCCACCACCCCCCCCCCCTCCCTGCACACACACACACACACACACACACACACACACACACACTGACATCAATGCATCTAGCGCAAGAAATATTCGCCCCTCCCCCACACACGTGGGTACACACACACACACACACACACACATATCCTTCCTTGTATCTCTACCTCACCTTCCAAACAAATGCACTCTCTCTCTCTCTCTCTCCATATATATCTCTCTCTCCCTTCCCCTGCCCCCCTCTCTATATCTCTCTTTTCTTCCCTCTCTTCACCTTCCATCTATATTTCTATGTCCCTGTGTCTCTCCTCCTATGTATCTCTATATCACGCCCAAAACATACACACTCTTTCTCCCTATTTATCTATCTCTCCCTCCCTCCTCCTCTCCCTCTCTCCACCCTTTTATCTCTCTTCCTTCATCCTATCCTCTCTCCCTCTCTCACCATATTCCTTATTATTCCCTATCTCTCTCTATGTATTTAATGTTACATTCCTCGCTCTCTCTCTCACTCTAACTTCATCTCTCTTTCTCCCTCCCACTCTCATTCTCTATCTCATGTCCTCTCTCTTCCTTCTCTCCTTTCTCTCTCTCTTCCGCCCCTTCTCTCTATCTCTCCTTCTTTGTCTCTCTATACCACCCCAAAACATACACACTCTCTCTCCATCTCTCCCTTCTCACTTCCTCTCTCTCTTCCCACTTTTCTTTGCCTATCCCTCCATCTCTCCTCCTACATGACTCTATGTATTTTTTTCCCATCCAATATATATCTAGAGTTAGTATATATCATGATATATTAATATATATTATAATAAAAAAAATATATATTGGATAATCCAAACTTATTAAATTTAATAATATTAATATTAATATGAGATTTAATGATATTTTTGACATAGTATGATAACAAATTTATAATAAAACTGCATAAAGTTAATATTTTCAAATATTACAACTTTAATGTGGAAATATTTCTATATTTAATGATTTTAATATATCTATAGGATATGGATTTTCCTTTTAAATATTTTTTTTACAAATATTTAATTAAAATAAATATTAAAATATTTTGGAGCAATATTTTGGATTATTTGTGTTGAATTAACCTTTGTCCTTTAATTTAATAAATAGTATTGGATTTAGTAAAAATTAAATATGTTTACAATTTTTCCTAATTTATAATTTTAATATGGTAAAAGAATTGTCTAAGGTACTTTTTTTTGGAGCTAAAATTAAAAAAAAAAATTGTTTTTCTTATTATTTTTATTTTTTAAATGAAATATTTTCAATATATTTCTATTAAAAATTATGAATATCTAAGAAACATTGAAAACTAAAGTAAATAATGTATAAATGTTTTTTAATTAAAATAATTATCAAAATAAAGTAACAATATTACATCCATATACTATTTAATTATATCCTATATTTTATTATTTTCTAAATTTTTGAATGAATAACATTAACTTCAATAATTGTGTTTTGAATGTTTATGATTAGTTGTGCTTTATTAAATTATTAAGTACTTTACAATCTATTTAATTTGAAAAATCATCAAATTAACACTAGTATAAATATATTCATATAGGCATTAACTCTTTGAAAGTGTACTAACATGGCTCTCAAAACTTTATATAATATACTATTGGAGTTAATGAGATTTATACCAATATGGAAGGTCAATGTCAAGTTAGCCTGTGGAATATAGGGAGTTAGCAATGAGATTTATACCAATATGGAAAGTCAAGGTCAAGTTAGCCAGTGGAATGTAGGGAGTTGGCAATAAGGTTTTTCATGGAGAAATGAATGATGAGACCATAGTGAATAAAATTAATTAAGTAAAAAGAAAGGAATTTGAATAACAAAAATATTTTGATTTTTTATTAAACTTGGTTAAAAGCTTGTGACTAATTATTAATCTTAGCATATTTAATGTTTTAGCTTAATAATCTTTGAGCGATTATTGATAGCTTTAGATTTTACTGAGATTGTGTGTTTTTTAAACTTACTAAATTAGTGTTGAACACACTATTTTTTATTATTATGGATATTGAAAGAATAAGAGAACATTAGATGTCTTCTTATAAATTATAAAGAAAAACTCTACATATTATTACTCTAGATATTAAAAAATAATTAGTATCATTAGTTATAATATCATGTTAATAATACACTAGATATATTATGATAAACATTTAAAATTTGGATTATGTAAGAGTAGGAACATCCCATCTCTTTGTGTGACCACTACAATAGTTATTTTTAATTTGTTTGGAACTGATTTATTCAAGTTCCAAAAATTTGTTTTTAAGCTCTATAACCCACAATCATCTCTACCATTGTTTGAAAATTAGCCATATTCAAATTTTTCCCATTATTTGTTTCAATTTCACCTTTCCTTGGAATTTTATTAAAGCAACACCTTTGATTTTCATGACTTTTTATTAGTGAAATGTTATTTTGTTGAAGCTTACAAGGTGAACATGTTTATTTAAAAAGAATTACAATCTAAAACATACTCTTTTCGCCAATATAAAATTACAATTTAAATCATACCCTTGACTACATAACATGACAAAGAACATGATTAATAGTGAGAAGAATATAAAACTGACAATCTCAATTTATTGTGTTATTCTATTCTAAATTGTTTATTTATATAGCTATTTAAATTTTTATTTAAACTTAAAATATTTACATTTACATTATTTGGATTTCTAATTTTTTATTTTTATATTAAGTCATATTAATTAAATTTTAATTTTAATCATAGACATACTTATACATGGAAATTTAAACTCTAGTTGTTAATATAATATAATATAATATTATATACTAATTTATATTTAATATAAGTATAAATATTATCTATATATTTAATATTAAAAATAATTTTTCTATATAACCTAAATTGTTTGATAGAAAAATGAAAATATATTACAAATTGAATAACTTCACAGTTTTGTAAATTAGAATTATATTATGAACCACATTTAAAGTTGACTTTAAAAGAACAAAATAAAAGAAAATCAAGTGTAAGTACCATAACTATGAAATACAATACCTTTAAATTTGTCGTGGGAGTTGTAAAAGTAATGATGAAATTCAAATATATTTTAAGATGAATAATCAAAAAACCACATGACAAATTTCATATTTAATAAAATTAATTTTAAATATGTTTGACAAATTTCATATTTAATAAAATTAATTTTAAATATGATTAAAAAGTCCCTTGTTGTTATTGATGGTTATTGTTGATTGAAAGAAACATAAATAAAAGAAAAACAATCAAATATCTTTTAAGATGGATGATCATGAAATCACATGACTTATTTCATATTTAATAAAATTAATTTTAAATGTGATTAAAAAGTCACTTACTATTATTGATGGAAACGAAAACATAAAGAAAAGAAAACATTTTTATTTACTCTTTCACATTTTTATTTGCTCTTTGGGTTTGAGATTCGAGACCCTAATTGTGTATAAGTATATTGTTAGCACTTGTAATATGTTGAGAAACCTACCATGTAGACTACTCAAATGGTAAACTCGTGACTGGTAAGAGCAAGTCCAATTGCTCGAAGAGCGTAGCTTGAATCTTTGCAGGTGAATTTTCTGTAGTTATTTTAAATAAGGTGATTATAAATCGAAAAGAAAGTGATTAGCCTAAAATGGTTGGCTCATCAAAATACATGCAACATTTCAAATATCTAGGCTAAATGTAATGTTAAATCTAAAATGAAATTGTTTAACTTTAATCAAAATATTTTAGGTTTAAGCCATCACTGCTTAGAATTCATAATTTTAAATATAAAGTTAAATCTAAAATCGAAATGAAATTTTAGTGTACAAATTTCTTCTATGATGTATAATGTAAAAATATTATAAATACTGCTATTCAATATTTATGTTGGAACTTTAAAATGTTGCAATTAAATTTATATTAATTGAGTTGATATAATAAACACGGTCCATTTTCTCAAGTTTTATTCTTGTAACTTGGCTACTCTCGACCTAGTAATTAAAAAGCTAATTGTTGTCACGGGAGCAAAGCTAGTTGACAAGCTCATCCGAGTCCAGATTCAAAAAAAGGTGCAGACACTCTGGTTTTATGATGGTTTCAATTTTAAGTAGTTCAGAAATGGTTTCATGATGGTTTTAGTATAACACTGGTTTGATATGTTTTATTACTTTTACTTGGAAATGGAGCAAGTAAAGAATATCCGATATCAGTTAATTTGAACACAGTTAATCCAATCAATTATTCTATTACTCTATTTTTTTTTTTAGGTTTTTATTTATAAATATATTGTATTAATCTTTTTAGAAATACCAATAGGTTTTTTTTTTTTTTTTTAATTTGTATGAGTATTTTGATTTTGATTTAGATTTAGTATAGATTGATTTATATTGATTAAATATTTTTATTATTTTTATTTATTGGATTCATAAATTTACACATCAAGTTCATACATGGCTATAGTATCATACATGTTTGTAGTATAAAAAATTATTTATTTATTTATCAATTTTTTCTCTATTTATTTGTTAACCTTTATTAAACACTCTTTTATATTATTTAAGTTGAAGCCCCAAAGGTTAGCTCAAGTGGTAGTGAGCCAATACGTGGGCCTCTCCATTGAGGGAGGTCACGGGTTTGATCCTTGAGTCTTTGGGGTCAGGCGCCGAAAGTCCGCCGAACGGTTTACCGCGCGTACCATCCAGAAATTCTGGGGAAGTAAGCCTGGGTTTCCCGTGAGCTTTCCCCTCGTGAAAAATACTATTTAAGTTGAACTTGTGACTAGATAATGAATGGGTTACACCTTCAAACAATTTATCTACGCTTTTGCACATAATTTATCTACGCTTTTGCACATAATTTCTTTAGACATCGTGTACTCAAATTGGTTTCACCATGGTCATTATTAAATATTGATCTTAATTACTTTAGCTTTACACGAGTATATGGTAGATGTGTGAACTTTAGCTGTAATGTAGGATTGCATATAGACAATTTTAGTGTAGGTTCAATTGTAATTAATATATTTGTAATAATTATCCATCTATTAGAGTTCAGTTTACTAGTGCTCAAAAAAAGAGTTACTATAAATAAATATAAATATAAATAAAATAGAGGTATGGTAAATAATATGGTAAATAAATACAACCTCTTTTTATACTCACTCAAATATGCAAATAATATATATATTTGTGTGTGTGTTTGTGTGTGTGGGGTAAATAAATAAAAAAACTCTTTTATATTTACTCCATAAACTTCTTTATATTTAAAAAACTCAAAAAATAAGTTTTATTTACATGAAGCTTATGGGCCCAATACCATAGGAAAAATTAATATTAATACCATGGGCCAAATACCATATTTATGAAAGTGGTATGGTAAATAAATAAAACACCTTTTCATATTTACTCCGTAATTGTATTTACTAACACTCAAAAAAGAAGTTTTATTTAGGTGAACCCTATGGGCCAAATACCATGGGCCAAATTATTATTAATATGATGATGAAAAAACATTATTAACCCTCATTCTATTAAAAAATTATTATTATGATTAAATATAATATTCATATTAATATTATTAAATTTAATAAATTTGGATTAAAACAATATTAAATTTGTTATATTATAATATATATTAATATATCATGATATATATTAACTCTAGATATATATGAGAGAGAAGAACAAAGACATAGAGTGATAGAGATGGAGAGATAAGGGGACTTTCAAGGGAGAGATGGAGATAAACTAAAGGAGAGGGAAGAGGAAGAATGGAGAGAGAGAGAGAGAGGGAGATAAGTGAGAGAAGTAGAGAAGGGTAGGAGAGAGAGAGAGGCAGATACATATATGGAGGTGGAGAGAGAAGGAGAGGGGGAGGGATATATTGATAGGATTGGATAGAGAGAGAGATAGAGAGATGGAGTTGGATGGGTAGAGAGGGAGGGAAGAAAAAAGAAAGAGAGAGTGATAAGTGGAGAGAGATAAGGAGTGATAAGGGAAATATGGAGAGAGAGTGTGTATGTTTATGGGTGAGATAAAGAGACAAAGATAGAGAGAGAGAGAGAGAGAGAGAGAGAGAGAGAGAGAGAGAGAGAGAGAGATGATTGAAGGGAAATGTGAGAGAAGATAGAGATAGAGAGATATGGGGGAAGAGAGAGGGAGGTAGGAGAGAAAGGGAGAGAGAACTTGAGAGAAAGGAGGATAGTGATGGGGGAATAGATAGCATTGGAGGGCAGAGAGAGAGAGAGAGAGAGAGATTGGGCAAGAGAGGGGGGTAGGAGAGAAAGGGAGAGAGACGAAGGACAAGATATAGGACTTGAGAGAGAGGAGGAGAGAGGGGGGGAGAGAGGAGGAGATAGGGATGGATAGGAAGATGGAGTTGGAGAGGGAGAGCGGTAGGGAATGAGAAAGACATGGAGTAAGAAGTGGAGAGAGATAAGGAGTGAAAAGGGAGAGATGGATAGAGAGTGTGTATGTTTTTGGGTGAGATAAAGAGACAAATAAGGAGATATGGAGATAAGGAGGGAGAGAAGAAGAGAGAAGGAGAGAGGGAGGGATATAGTAATAGAGTTTGAGGGTGAAGAGAGAGATACAGAGAGAGGTGGGAGAGAAAAGTGGAGAGAGGAAGGAAGAGATAAGATGTGATAGAGTGGAGAGAGGGAGGGAAAGAGATATGAACTTGGAGGGGTGGAGAGAGGGATGTAAGAATAATGACATAGATAGAGAAAGGTGGAGAGAGAAAGAGAGAGGGAGTGATAACTAGGAAGATGGAGAGAGAGAGAGGATAGAAGGATGAAAGAGATATAGTATTGGGGGATAGGGAGAGAAGGGTAAGATAGAGATATATATGGAAGGTGAAGAGAGGGAAGAAGAGGGAGATGGAGAGAGGGAGGGAGTGATAAAGACATTGATAGATATGCAGTGCAAGAGCGTGTGTGTTTAGGGGGGTGAGATAGATAGACTAAGAAGGAGATATGGAGGGATATATATAGATATATATGGAGGGTGGAGAGAGGGAAGAATATTCCTTGCACTATGTGCATTGATTTCACAGTAGACGATGATTTCGAATCTAATTTGATTATTTCCACTAGATGCGTTGATTTTAGTGTAACTATTGATTTATAATGATATTTTATTGCTTGCACTAGATGCATTGATTTAAATGGAGATAATTTCTAATAATGTTTGATTTCTTGTAATAAATGCATTGATTTCAGTGTAGATGGTGATTTCTAAGCCTATTTGATTGCTTGCACTAGATGCATTGATTTCAATGTAGATGTTGATTTCTAATTACATTTGATTTCTTGCACTAGAGGCACTGAATTCAATGTAGATTATTTCTAATCATATTTGATTATTTGCACTAAATGCATTGATTTCAGTGTCGATGGTGATTTCTAATCGTATTTGATTGCTTTCACTAGATGAATTTATTTCATTGTAGATGGTGATTTCTAATCGTATTTGATTGTTTTCACTAAATACGTTGATTTTAGTGTATATGTTGGTTTCTAATCTTATTTTATTGCTTGCATTAGATGCATTGATTTCAGTCTATAAGTTTTTTTTTAATCTTATTTGATTACTTGCATTAGATGCGTTGATTTCAGTGTAAATGTTGATTTCCGATTTGATTTAACTGGATGTATGAGGGTACATTAATTTTAAATTTATTGGATTAACAATATGCATTGATTTGAGTGTAAGCACAAAAAGTTATTGACAATTTACATTGATTTTTGTGTTATAGTAATTTAACCTATTAATATTGGAGAGCGAGAGAGACAAGGTATCATGTTTAATACAACAAATCGAACTAAATATTTGAATGGTTTACGATTTCAATGGTCATTTTCATACAATCGATATGAAAAGATGAAAAAACTAATAAGGGTGACAATAAGAATAATAGAAGAATATAGTTTCAGATTGATCAGAATGAAGACTATTTGTAACTCACTACATTCTTATTATTCACATTTTCTATCATTCAACACTATTATTGTCACTTTGCATTCAAAAAAAATATTTCATCATTTTTCATCATTAACATTATTAACAATATTTATCTTCTCAACAAACTTAGGTAACTAAGAAAATTTAAAATTAAAATGACCAGTTTAATCTCAAACATATTTAGCATATTTAAAATGATTATATTAATATTTGATATATTTACATATTATTGATAAAATTAATCATATCTTTGATAGATTTTCCTTGGCCACACATGACTGAAACCACCCTAGATCCATCTTAACTCTATATCTATCAACTGTCAATAGCGATCAAATCGCTCTAGGTGCAAATCTTTCCTCAAGTTTGGCACTCAAAAAAGAGGTTTGCACCTCAAGATATTGGATCCCTCTGGACACTTGATAGATCTAGAGTTAATATCGATCTAGGGTGGTCATTATTTAGGCTATAGGTTAACTTAAGAAAAGGATATACTTTGCATGAAAATATGCATAGATGAGATAAAGAAATATTATCATACTACAATACTATCCCATCCAAAAAATAACATTTTATTCGATCAGTTATCATACTATTAGATTATCTTCAAACAACTACTATACTATTACATTTGTATGTAAGGATTTATTCAAAAACTTTACATGCAAAAAAATATAGCAACTATTTGCATACAAGTAAACATATATCAACTAAAACAGTACTATTACACATCAATATTGTCCCAAACCACAAACAACATACTCATTGGGGCATTTTATCAAAAACATTGTATGCAATTAATCATTGAACTATTTAAGCATTCCATCAAACACTTTGAATGCATACTAATATAGCAAATGATTCAATGCATATATGATAAATTTTGGTAGGAAAAGTTATGGGAAGTCAAACATATTATCATTTCAGCTCTCCCTCAGTATGGCTCATGTTTCAACTTGTGAATTTTCATAGATGAAAAGTTATAACAAAAGTACCAACACAATCTTATTTGGTGCACAATTCGAGGAGCATTCTGAAAGCTCGACTTCCACTAGTCATATCACCTAAAATAAAGTGAATTAATGTCTAAACATTTTCCCATAATATCAGTGGGATTTCCATCATGGCCTACTTGATGCCTGCTTTTGGGAGCATGCAGAAGGCTAGACTTCCTCTCCTCATATCTCCTGAAATATTTCAACCCAATATCTAAAATTTCTACCACATTATCAATGAGATCTCCTCTCAATTTGTACCATTTTTCATCTTCTGAAAGCCTATAGAAGATCATTTATGAGATAAATACCAATATCGCCTATTTAAAGATGCATTTGGGAAGGTCATCTTCATCAAATCATAATTCATAAAATATCTTGAACCAATATATGAAATTTTAACCACATTAATAGTGGTATTTACCCTCAATGTGGAAAACAATTAAGCTTATGAAACTATACATATTAAAATATCTAATAAAAATGAAATCAAATGTACTCATTGATCCCATCTATTCCAAGTGTTTGAAACTGGAAGCTTTGATGCCACTTTGTAACCACCTTGCCCCACATATAGATATTTTAACATACTTACCAAGGTAGACATGAGCTGAAAGTTACCATGCATGAGCTAACTCCCATGGTAATGTTAGAGAAATATGGTTTAACTTTCCAACACATGTTATTGATTTTTACAAACACTTTGCATACATAGTACTTGTAAGTCATGGATGGATAGTTTGTTCATTTTTTACATTAGTTTCATTAGATGTTCATAAATAAGGATAGATTCCCTATCATACTTGTTAAAACAAACATATATTAACTCATGTATCCATACTAAATGACCAAGAACCTGTCAAACCATGAATTAGGTCTAGATCAAGAGCACATTGTATAATAATAAATACACCATGCATGTGCCATATACTTAACCAAGAATTAGGCCATGAAAACCCAGTCATGTAAAAAATATTAAATCAAAAATTATGCTCATAAAAAACAATATAAAAAAAATACCATGAATATAGAAACAATAAAATACACCTAATAACTAGTACATTTGCATACCAAATACCAAAGGAATGATCTCTTCATTAATGAATGTAGAAAACCAACCGAAGATGTGACTTCCATGTTCCACCCAACCATACATTGGTTGATCCAAGTCTCACTTCATCTAATCACACCCATGCCATATTCCAAGCATGAATGTGGGACTATATCAAACACATCAACCAAAACCAAACCAAGTCTCCAGAGACAAAACCATATAAACCCAAAACTAGTTAGTCCTCCTCATGGTCGAACATCACTAACCATCACGGTTGGTATCTATCGAAGCTGCTCCAAGGCTCCATAGTTTTTGCTCCATCCAAGGCTCCAGGACTAGTAACTCAACCCTAGTTGTTCCCAGGCTCCAGATAATTTTTCCAACCAAGGCTCCACGACTAGTAACTCAACCCCCTAGGATTTGAGAGTGTTTTTCCAACCAAGGCTCCACGACTAGTAACTCAACCCACCTAGGACTTGAGAGTGTTTTTCCAACCAAGGCTCCACGACTAATAAATCAACCAAACATTTATCTGTCGGGCTCCAGAGCATTTGTACAACCAATGATCCAGGAACTAATAACCCAACCCAATAGCTAAAGGAATCATGAGAACCAACCAGCAAAAAAATCAATGGAAATAAGCCCACAATACCATGGTTGTCAAGGAAATGCCAAGGCTAGGAAAATCCATATGCATACACCATGCATGCCAAAACTAGTGAGGAAAATAAACATACAACTTGGTACCTGCAATTAAATCCTACTATAACTACTGATCTTGATGTCCTCTTGCACTTTCCTGCTCTTCCTTTTCCTTCTTACTCCAAATCACCAATTATCCACACTCTCAAAGAGTGTTCCAAGAAAACTCTAAGTATTCAAGAGTATGAGAGAAAGAGAATAATGAGAGAGATCCAAAAATGCACTGAAAAAATCTTACCCACTAATCCTCAAAATCCTTCTTATTAATGAGGCCTCTATTCTCTTCATTTTTCATTATTTTCCTTCAATTTCCTCCTCACATGCAACCTGTGACCTTTCACCTCACTTTTCTTGTTTTCCATTATTTTCATAAATAAAAAGCCATTTAATGCCTCATGTCTTTCCAATGTCTTTGTCATTTCCTTTTCCAATTTCCTTTAGCCATAATAAACTGAAGTGAACACTCCCTAGCATGTTTTTCCAAACATTTAGCTTGGAATACATGTCCCATCACCGTGGTATTATATAGTTTTAAATGGATTTTAACCATGACTATTACATTCCTTTTCTCCTATTTTCCAGTATTTTCATAAATAAATGTGTAAAATGCCAATTTTCCTTTACGAATATTTTCTATTGCCTTTGTCAATTTCCTTATCCATAATAAACCAATGAACACCCTCATTGTGATGTTTTTCTCAAAGTTCAGCTTGGAATATGTGTCCCAACAACTGTGGTTATTATTTTTCCTCTATCAACTTTTATTATTAGGATTTTTCACCAGGGATGTTTCAGTAGGTTTGTTTGTTTAGGTACCAAGGACTTGGAATATGTGTCCCAATAGTCGTGGTTATTATTTTTCCTTTGTTAACTTTTATTATTAGGATTTTTCACCAGGGATGTTTCAGTAGGTTTGTTTGTTCAGGTATCAAGGAAGCCCTCTCCATTCACCTTGTGTTCTTCCATAAAATTATGACCATTAAAGTTACATCAAATCATAGACACCACCAGGGGAGTCATGGTCGTAGATAGTATGTTGTGTAGGCAAGACACCTAAGTCCCCAACTTAGCTCTGATATCCTGAAGGGAATCCTAGTACATAAAATACCCATAGAAATGAAATAAAAGGCAGACTACCTTCTCTTACACTCTAATTTTGTCTCACCCTTAACTCCCTTATTAGAGGAGTTATCCCAGATGATGTGAGTGCAACATGATGTTCTCTCTTTAACAAAACTAGTTCAGGTTTTGTTGTCTTGGGAATTTTACCCACAAAAACCTATCCCAAGATGCTAGCCTCACAATAATACGTGTTTATTCTGAAAAATAATTGCGGATTGGCTTTATTGCAAGGTTGATTTTAAGTGAGCTTGATTATTGTCTTCTAAGTGGGGCTTGACATATGGAATTTTGTGATATTCTAACTCTGACCACATACTAAAGATGCTTTTCAATTTTATTTCGATGAATAAGAGTCCCTATAAGGAGAGAGTTACCATAATCGATTTTCAAAACCAAAAGTACTAATGCAATTCTAGCACAGGAAAAGCGATGTAGACATGCAATTCTCAAATAAAAAACCCAATATTAGAAAACATAACTAGCTAAAATGAAATAAAGTTGAATATTTTTTATTTTCTTTTCTCAAAATAAAATGCAATTAGGATAATCTTCCAAAATAAAAATAAACATGGATGCAGTGAAAATAGGAAGATTTCAACAAAATAGGTCTCGATATCATACCATAAGTGAGAATGGAAAACAATAGAATCCACAGACCTAGGTGTATGTCAAAGGTTTGATCCTATGAAGTGGTTCTGAAAGGAACACATGGAATTAGAAGCAAGGATAACACACTGTACAAGAGATAGGAAAACATTATAATGGTATGAAAGGCACTATGCGGGTGTGTTACATAAGACTACCTCGTAAAAATACCATATCATGTTCTAAACAAATGTTGTGAACAAAATTACTAGTTGCAAGCAAGTAGAGTGACCATAATTCAACTTGCGAAGCACTAAAAGAAGTAGAGAGAGCTAGACATTGAAGGAGTAGGATATCAAATATAGGAACCAAGTATTATCCCTAGTGGAGGTGCCAATTCTACTGTAGGGATTAATGCATGGGTGGTGGACAAAAAATCCTCTCACATTTCTTGGAACCTAAGGTAGATGGAATCAAAAAACCTATAACTCTTCAAGCAAGATACTTTCAAGCATAGTAATGTTAACCATGGAATTAAAAAATCAATGGTGATGAGTTTCCTATTTGTCCTTGATAGAAATATGCTGGATTTTTTAGTGAGATAGAGAAAATATCCTCAACCAGCTCTCAGATCAAAACTTGCACATAAGTAGGATACCAAGTGATCTTCACAGCATATATAAAATTCAACAATTCAATGCATCATCATATAACAACATATAAAATAATATGAATCAATAACAAAGGATTAGTCTGAGAATTGAATCAAGATATACAGAAAGAAAGTATCAATACCATTACATAGACAGAACAAGAGTAGATATATATTATCAGTTCTGAGAAGAATGATTACAACAATTTTTGTTGCAACAAGTCTTCCCTTAGTTCCTATTTCCTCTCCCTCTCTCTCTCTCTCGACAATGTATCGACAACATAACAATGCCTAAATTATGGTCCCTGTTACTATAGCCTAGACTCCAATATATAAGAGATGGTTGTCTCAACTTTTTCCAATTTCTTCACAAGTTGATCCATTTGGGAAATTTTTGGATGTTTCCTATGTTTTATTTCTCTTTCCATGTTTGTTTGTTTCTGTTAGGATAGGAAATTTCCAAATACAAGTCTGAGGTGAATCTTTCAAAAATTTTAGAGTCAAATTTGAGTAAACAACATAGTGTTAGTGAGTTAACAATAGTTTTAACCTTTGGAAGCTCATGAAAGTCTAGTAACGCGGCCTTCTAGGAAAATAAAAAGCATTCATCCCTTACTTAACATGTCATATTGTGTGATGAACAAAATTATCAAGCTTTATACTTTTTTATGAGGTTTGTTACCCTGACAAACAGGATTTTAAATTAGGTTTTATTCCAATACAAGTTTTTCTTCTCCTCTTATTTGATGAGGAGGTCATTTCCAGTATAATAGCTAAATTCACCAATTTTTTACATTATGTTCACTACATTAATGAAGAGAAGGCCAAATTGAAAATGTTTCTAAATTTCTTACCGATTTCTTATAAATATATGATCAAGTTTGAAAATTCTAAAACAATGGAAGAAGAAATGAGGAAAGAAAGATCGTGTTATTAGCAGTTTAAAAAAAAAGGAGATGGCTCAAAACCTTACCAAGGTAAGGGTTGGAATAAATATGCAGTTGGTACAAGAAGAAAAAAACCTACATATTTAAAATACTTTGGAAGATATCACGAGAAAAAGAAATTCAACAGAGGGAATTCAACTCAGTCGACATAATCTCAAACTAGGTCCAATCACATGGATTTAAACAATTAAAAGATAAGTATGGCCAAATAAAGATAAAATTTGAAGTGTTGGGGTGTGGGGAAGCTCATTTGTTGAGGTATTTTATGCATAAGCACAGGTCTATTCAAAACATACAGGAAATATATGAAGCAACAACAGTAAAAGATATTGCTAGAAACATCCCAAATATAAGTGCAAACTAGAGGATAGACAAGCGGAGCACCAATCCACTAAGATTGAGATTGAAGGTACTATTTTGAACCATTTTTTCTATATCTTAATTGACCTAGGGATAGATTTAGTTATTTTAGTCCTCAAATTGTGGAAAAATATAAGCTAAAAATTAAAAAAATTAAAAATGCATGGCTGGTACAGCTAACAACCAGCAAAAAAGTGAAGGTAACTAACCATGTAAAAGAATGTCCCATAGATTTATATACTTCTCCCACTGAAGTAAATTTAAATGTAGTTCCATTATGATCATAATATGTGTTAATAGGTATGTACTAGCTACAAAAACATGGAGCAGTAATAAATTGTTTGGAAAAAATAGTGAGCATTGTAAATCATGAGGGAAAAACATAGTTGATAAAAGGAATACCAAAACACATTTCAATTAGAAATATATCATCATTAAAATTGAAAAAGAGTTCTAGGAAAGGGTGTTAGTTATTTTTGGTGCATGTTGAAGCAAATGAGCAACAAATAGAAAAAACAAAACTAGATGAATTTCCAATCATTAGGGGTTTCAAGGATGTTTTTATAGAACATATTCCAAGTCTAAATCCATGCATAGACATCTATTTTTCCATTGCTATAGTGCTAGGATAAACCTCAATGTCTAAAGTTCCTTCCCAAATGATTATTCCATAATTATTTAAATTGAAGATACCATTGCAGGAACTACTCTATAAATTCTATATTAGACCCAACATTTCCTCGTTTTGGGGGGGGGGGGGGCACTCTTATTTGTGAAGAAGGAAGATGTAATATTTATAATGCACATAGATTACTGGAAATTAAACAAGTTGACCATCAAAAACAAATACTTTTTTCCCTGTATTGATGACCTGTTTGATTAAGTAAGAGGTGCAACCATATTCTCAAAAATTGATTTAAGAACTAGGTATCACCAATTGATAATAAAGGATGGATACATTTATAAGAAAAATTTTCGAACCAGATATGGTCACTACAAATTCGTAGAGTTATCATTTGGCCTTACCAATCCACCAACGACATTTATGTGCTCAATGAATAGTGTGCTTAGTAAGTACCTCAATAGATTTGTGTCGGTGTTTATAGATGACATTCTAGTGTTTTCCAAAATTTAAGAGGAGCATAAGGAAAATTTGAGATTGGTAATGAAAACCTTAATAGAACATAAATTGTATGAAAAAATTAGTAAATGTGAGTTGTACAAGGACAAAATACAATATTTGGGCCATATCATTTCGAAGGAGGGATTGTCTCTTGACCCTCAAAGTGTTAGCGCCATTTTGAGCTAGCCCATACCTAAGTTTGTGTCACATGTACAATATTTCATGGTAATTACAGGATACTATAGAAGATTCATTGAATGTTTCTCAAAACTAAACTATCCTATTACTTTCTTACAAAAGAAAGGAACAAAATTTGAGTGGAAAACTAGGTGTGAGGAAAGTTTTGAAAAAGTAAAACATTAGCTAATAGTAGAAGCTATTTTGAGAATTGAAGATTTGGAAAAAGGAATTTGTTGTATGTATAGATTCTTGTTTAGAGGGTTTAGGTGGAATCTCAATAACGGAAAATTATGTATTTTCCTATGAAACTAGAAAACCAAAACCACATGAAAACAACTATACGATGTATGATTTAGAATTGGTTGTTGTGATCAACGCTTTATAAACGTGGAGGCACTATTTTTTCGGGAAAATTTTCACCTTGGTAACATATCACATTACCTTGAAATAGTTTTTGATCCAACATTCTCTTCATGCCAGACATGCTAGGTGGATGGCTTTCCTTAGTGAATTTGATTTTAATAGAAAACATATTAAGGGTAAAGAAAATAAAATAGCAAATACTTTAAGTATGCATGCACATTCTCTTATGGAAATTTATATTATTAGTGTCACTACATATTTTTTGGAGAAGATAAAGAATTCAATATAGGAAGATCAAAATTATTTAAAAATTCAACAAAAATTACAACAGGTAGAAATTTTGGGTTATGCTAAAAATTGAGAAATATTGTTAACTTACATAAACATACTGGTATTGTTAGGAAAAATACAGATAGGGGAGATGAATCACTATTTTCAATTTCAATTTCTTATTCTGATTTGTATATGCAACTAGTATAAAGGAAACTAGTGTATGTACGTGATTGTTACTAAAGTAACCTGCGTATATCTAGATAAATTATCTGATACTTAATTCCATCATCTGTGCAGTATTAATGAGTGCATCATTAACTAATTACTCATCAATTAATAAGTATTTAGGAGAAGTTAAGAAGAATATATAACATTAACACACAAAACCATATGAGCACTAGTATTTTTAGGTGGAAATCCAGTGTGGGAGAAAACCATCGTTGTTCTCATCTATGTCTTCTTCTTTTATTAAAAAGAATATTCTTACAATATTTTTCTAGTACAGACTCTAACTAGCTTGCTGGGTCCTACCTTCACATGTTCCCCATGTCCTATTGGAAGGGAGCTACAACCCCCTTTCTGAAGAATTTTATCCTCAACTCTTTGTGGATAACTTTTCATCATGTTTCAAACTAGATCCACTTTAAACAATTATGAAATCAGTTACCCATATATTGAACCAACTATATCATCAAATCAATCACTGAAAATCAATCAACTATTGCAACCAATGCAACTATATCAAACTAAACGAGAACATATCATATCAGTTCATAGTTACCAAGGAAAACATTGTTACTCATCACATAAACCAATTGTTTCCACTGAAAACCATAATCAAACAAACAATAGATTATATACGTTATTGTTCTAAAGAGTACTCGCATATGTACGAGCTTATCCTTAAGAGAACCTACGCACATATCTGAAAATATTGAATAAATCAGTCTGAACCACTGCCAACCTGAAACAAAAACTAAACCCATCACAGGTCACTTAACAAACTATATATCACCACATAGTAGCATCAACCCTATTCACAACATATCATAAAAAATTCAACCGAACCTAAAATTTTAGACACAAATTATCTTGAGAGAGAAATCATCGATAGATAACAACAAACATAGCAAACTTGATCAAACATTATTAACAGTTCATACTGGAAAACCCTAGTATGTGTACGAAACTCTTATAAAGCACATTCATGTGTGTATGTGCATCTCATGTTTGAAACCTATGTATAGATTATGAACTGTTTTAGAATGTATATGTGACTCCCTAGAAGAACATTTGCATATCTACGTGGCCTTCTTATAGAAAACCTATGTACATATATGTAATCACTAAATCATGCCTTTGATGTAACCACAACACATATTTCACAACCCTTACCGTCACATGTTCGTGTTAGAATATCATTTCCATTACAGATCTATCATTGTTATTCATAACCACAAAATATCAAACAAGTATGCTCATTATTCTCTACATTACTTTCAAATCTATCACATTTGAACCTCCTTCATGCTCCTTGGTGCACATGTATTCCAAATCAAATCATTCATCAATAACCCATAAGTTTCAAACTTAACACTTTGATCTCCATCTCCTTATATATATTTAGGAATTTTCCAAAACCTTAGGCCAATCCCTTAGTAATTTCGATGGTATTCTTTGACGAGATCAAATATATGTTGTCGCACTCATTACTATGGGTCAATACCATGGTAAAGGCCCCTAGTATTTCAATTATCATGGTTTGGAATATGTACACAAATTTTCTTCTCTATACCAGCGTATGTACGCAACCTTTCTTCACAAGACCCACATATACTTTCTCGCACTTGCTTTTTACCATTCCTCTGTCTCAGAACTGATATTAATTTTTCCATCTCACTTGTAGCATCTACATAACCATCATGTTGACGTATTTTTTAAGTATTTTTTCATCAAGGACAACACATAATGCAAATAATATCCCCCTTTGGACTTGATGGAAACTACTTTGGTATTTTGTCACCACCATCTATAAATACCTATAGACACATCTGCAAATGCATAAAAATGCATCAAGCTAAACACAAAAACTCTCTCCCAAGACATCTCTCCAAGCTTATCTCCAAGAATTTTCCTCCAAACATCAAGATACTCTCCCCCTTTTACATCAAGGGAAAATGAACAACCAATATTAAATGAAGACTTCCCTCCTTGTGTGTAGGATTGATCTACTAAATATAAACACTAACCATGATCCCCTTGAGAATATGTTGTATTTTTTGGAAGAATTCACATGACTCAAAGACTCAACCAACTATGACCTTTCCTATCACCAATGACTCATGTTTACATCAATCACCCAGCACATTGGGGTTACATATTTGACTCAAAATTAGATCAAATTCCAAAAATAATGGGATTGCATACATCATTGACTTGACCCGAATAGTCTAAACATGACTGAATATTAAAATTATTACATCATGGGTCTTTACATGACCATTACATAAAGAGACATATATGACATTTATGAACAAAACCAAAGACCTCAATAATCAGGTAGCAAGACCATGATAGTCATCAAAAACCATCATACACCATATAGGAACCTGCAATCATCACGAAGTAAGATAGTTCAATGTAGCATATATCTTAAACATGATCAACATGTGACAAAATATTCAATACTTTCAACCATCCCCAAGAAGTTGTAGCAGAAACATATAAACAACCATCCTCATGTAACATTCATTTTCCTCATATATGAAGAGTTATAATTTTTAGGAAAAAATACCATTCTCTTGGATCATGATGTCATCATGTTATCTTCATCACAGTTAAAAATTAATAAATAAACCATGAGAACATCATCATTTAGCAATTAATGTTCAAGTAACTATCATGCCAACAATGCACTTGTTATAAGCATGGGAAATTCTCCCCTTAAACCTATGACAACTATTCATTTTTATTTTTGATCATATGTAGCTTCATCAATCAATAAATCCATCAAAATGAAGCAAAACAAAAATTCCATGTTGTAACAACTCATAAAACATTGTAAGCCAATATCACTTTTAAGTAGAATTTGAGTAATCAAATGACTGTAACTAATCAGTGTGAGAAGCACAAAGTCAAATAATAATTGACTGAAGCATATCAGAACCACTCTTTGAGTCTATCCCATTGTTTCTGCATCATAAAGAAACATACACCACTATCTAGAACAAAACCCACGTATATATGTGAATCTCCTTCATGTGATTTGAGTAATCAAATGACTGTAGCTAATCAATGTGAGAAGCACAAAGTCAAATAATAATTGACTGAAGCATATCAGAACCACTCTTTGAGTCTATCCCATTGTTTCTCCATCATAGAGAAACATACACCACTATCTAGAACAAAACTCACGTATATACGTGAATGTCCTTCATGTGATCTTTGCATAGAAAGTAAATTGCAATAATTTACAATCTCAACTCCCCTTGAACATGAAAATATATGTAAAAATAATTAACAAAGTGATGAATCAAATTCCACTCCTAGTTTATCTCTAATATATTTAAAGGAATCACATCGTAGAGGCTTTGTGAATATATCTGAAACTTGTTCCTTTGAGGGAACATATTCTAGTTTTACCTTTTATTCAAGAAATAGCTCTCTCATAAAGTGATATTTGATTGGAATATGTTTGGTCTTAGATTGCATGACAAGATTTTTAGAAATACTTATGGCACTAGTAATGTCACAAATAATAGGTATAGGTTGACATTAATTGATTTGAATGTCTTGTAATTTTTGCAACATCCGTAGAAGTTGAGTACAACAACATGCGGCTGCAACATATTCGGCCTCAGTAGTAGATAAAGAAATGTATCTTTTTTTTCTTGTTGAACCATGATACCAAGTGAGGTCCTAAATAAAATTCTCCTCCACTAGTACTCTTTCAATCATTAATGTTTCCATCCCAATCTGCATCTATGTAAGCATGAAGTACAAATTCTACATGTTTAGCATACCGTAGGCCTTGGGTTCCTTTTAGGCACTTTAATATTTCCTTAACTAATTGTAGATGAATTTCTTTAGGATTTTCTTGAAATCTTCCAATAATCCCAAATGCATGCATAATATCTAATCTTATTCCTATAAGATAGATTAAGATTCGAATCATGGACCTATATTATTATTCATTAACAAGAGGAGAATCATCATTCTAACTAAGATTGCATCATGTTACCATTGGTGTGCATACAAGCTTGCAATTTTCCATTCCATATTTCTTCAAAATCTACTTTAGGTACTTGGTTTGTGAGAGAAAGATACAATTATTTGTTTGTTGAACTTGAATACCAAGAAAGTATGTTAGTTCACCAACTAGGAACATCTCAAATTCGTGATGCATAACTGAAGAAAATTCTTGACTCGTTGTTTCTACATTATTTCCAAAAATGATATCATATACATAAACAAAAACTATTAAAATTTTGTTTGTGTCAAATTTTACATAGACGTTGTTGTCTACAAACCCCTTTCTGAAACCTTCCTGTTGAAGATAATTTCCAAGATGATAATACCATGCATAAGGAGCTTGTTTTAATCCATATAGAGACTTATTAACCTTGCAAACAATATTTTTATCATTTTCTAGAATAAAACCTTTTGTTTATTCAATATAAAAAAATTATTCTAGATCCCCATTTAAGAATGTGGATTTAACATCCATTTGAAATACTTTGAAGTTATGAAATATTGAAAGTGCAACACTAGTATAAAATGATGAAATTAGTGACTAGGTGACTAAAAAATTTAGTTACCGCAATTATTTTAGGGAATTACTACTAAATTTGAGCAATTTTAAGTGACCAAACTAAAAATTACTAACTTAAATGACTAATTTAGTCTAGGGATAAAATATACAGTTAGATAATAAGTAACTAAACTAAAATCGACTAACTTAAATGACTAATTTAGTCAAGGACTAAAATATATGACTAGATAATAAGTGAAAAAATTAAAAATGATTAACGTAAATGACTACTATAGTCCAAGAATAAAAATATGACAAACTAACAAGTACAACAAGTATATTAATTAGTCATTTTTAATTGTGCCACTCCGGAGATGAAAATTTTCAATTTGAATACTAAAGTGTTACATTTCACCAAATTTTAATACTACAAATGGGGTTCTTTGAATCCATCTATAGTGTTAAAATTTAGAGACCCCCTTGTCTCTAAATCTGTCTACAATGTTAAAATTTAGTGTTGTGAAACCAACTCCAAAAATACAAGAAAAGAGAGATCAACACCTTAGAAATCATCCACTTCAAGGGGGCAACCTCCAATACATTACATAAATGAACAATTCTCAGATGATACAAACGAAAAAACCTCCTTTCTATATATAGGAGTCCATGGGGCCACAATGTAATCCTAGCTGACCTAACAATGATAATGTAAGGGCACAATAATCACAATATGGGGATTACAGGGGTACAACAATAACAATAAGGGGGTTACACTAACAACAATAAGGAACTATACTAGTAATATAGGGACCTAAAATTCTCCTCTGGTTCAAAAAAGTGTTGTCCTAAACACTTGAGTAGCTCCAGGTGATTTTGTATAAAATTCTCATCCTCCCATGTACAATCTTCAGTGGGTAAGTTCTTCCATTTGATGAGATACTCTAAAATTGATTGATTTCGTAGTTGTCGACTGCTTCAGGTTCCAATATGGTTTTCCCTTCCTCATCAAGTTATGGAAATATTTTTTGAACTGGAAGTTTTTCGCCTATAACCTTTTTTAAGCATGAAAGATGGAAAACTGGATGCACTCATGAAGAAGCGAGAAGCTCCAATTTGTATGCCATAGCACCAATATTTTGTAACACCTTGTAAGGACCATAGTAATTTGGCGATAATTTATTATCCTTCTTAGCTTGCTTGAGGGAAATTTGTTTGTATGGTTGTAGCCGTAAAAGTACCCAGTCTCCCACATCAAAACTTCTCTCACTGTGATGTTGATCTACCTGATGTTTCATTCGATTTTGTGCCAAATTTAGGTTATCCTTTAAGAGTTTGAGAACTTGTATTTGATGCTCGATGTGATCCTCCACTACTTGAACCCTAGAATTTTCCCTTAAAGAAGATGTGATGGACAATGGATGATATCCATAAAGTGCCATAAATGGGGTCATTTTTGCTGTAGTATGGAAGGAAGTGTTGTACAACCATTCAGTGAGAGGTAACCACTTGGCCCATTGTGCTTTCTTATCATATACAAAACAATGAAGATATCCTTCCAAACATTTATTCACTATCTATATTTGACCATCGGATTGAGGATGATAAGATGAGCTATGAGCTAGTTGAGTACCCAAACAAGAAAATAATTCCATCCATAAATTTCCTTTAAAAATGGGATCTCTGTCACTTATAATAATCTTCGGGTTTCCATGTAGCTTTTGAATTGTTTCCATAAGTGCAGTAGAAACTGTACTCGCTTTAAATGGATGAGATAATGCACAAAAAGTGTGCATACTTGGTAATTCTATCAACTACCACCATGATGACACTCATTCCTTCGAACTTAGGTAAACCTGTGATAAAATTCATTGAAATCTCCTCACAACATTGACTTGGAATGGATAAAGGTTGTAGAAGACTCGGGGTCTTAATTGTCTCAACTTTATTTTGCTGGCAAACCAAACATTCCACCACAAACTTTTGAATATCAGATTTAAGGTCATCCCAAAAAAATTATTTCTTCACCTTGTGGTAAGTTTTTAAAAATCTCGAGTGTCCTCCTAAAGAAGAAGTGTGCAATTCCAAAACAATATTTTGTTTTAGTTGGGAATTTTTGCAAATATATAAGCGATATTTGTACCATAAGGAATAATTTTTCCAACTAAATATATTAGATGTACTAGGATCTTGTTGCAACTTTTGAATGAGTGTCCACACTTCTTCGTCCTTCTTCCATGCATCCCTTGCTTCGGTTATCCAATTTGGTTGGATAATTGAAATGGCACAAAGCAATGCTTCCACCTCTTCATCCTTTCTTGAGAGTGCATCTGTAACAAGTACATCTAGCTTCCCTTTTTCGTAGATGATTTCAAAGTCATAACCCAAAATATTTGTGACCCATTTTTGCTTCTCTTCTAAAGATAATATTTGTTCCAAAAAGTGTTTAAGACTATCATGATCAGTTTTTACCTTGAAGTGTCTTCCCATTAGGTAAGGTCTCCATTTCTTTAGTGCATGTAGTATTGCCAACATTTCCTTCTCATAAATATCCTTTTATAAATACTTTCCTTTGATTGAATGACTTTAAAAAGCAATGGTTCTTCCTTCTTGCATTAAAACAATACCAATTCCATTTCCTAAGGCATCACATTCCACAATAAAGGTTTTTGTGAAGTCTGGCGTAGCTAAGACTGGTGCTAGGCACATTGCCTTTTTAAGATGTTCAAAGGCTTTAGTTGCTTCAGGAGTCTGTGAAAATGGATATTTCATCAATAATGTTGTTAGAGGTGATGTTATTCTCCCATAATTCTTAAAAAACTTGCGATAATACCCTGTTAACCTGAGAAATCCACGTAGCTGCTTTATGGTTGTGGGGACTTTCCATTCCTTAATGGCTTTAATTTTGTTAGGGTCTACCTTAACACCCTCGTGAGATACAATATGACCCAGATTTTCCACCTCTTGTACTCCAAAGAAACATTTGGATTTTTTTGCATATAATTTTTTCTCCTCCAAAATTTTGAGCACCCTCTCAACATGTTGAACATGATCCTTCCAAGACCTACTGTAGATTAGTATATCATCAAAAAATACTAGCACAAATTTTATGAGGAAGGGTTTGAAAATGGAATTCATCAACCCTTGAAATGTAGAAGGTGCATTGGTAAGGCCAAAAGGCATGACCAAAAATTCATAATAACCCTCATGAGTTTGACATGTTGTTTTCGGAATATCTTCAGTCTTCATTCTAATTTTATGATATCCTAGACGAAGATCCAACTTAGTAAAATAAATCGCTCCATGCAATTCATCCAATAATTCATCAATCATAGGAATGGGAAATTTATCTTTAATAGTGAGCTTATGGAGCTCCCTATAATTCGGACACATGCACCATGATCCATCTTTCTTGTGCACCAATACTACTGGAGCAGAGAAAGAACTTTGACTAGGTTGAATTATACCAGCCTCTAACATTTCTGCAATCATACGTTCAATTTCAACTCTTTTGGACATAAGGATCTGTGGGCCTAATGTTTGGAGGAACACTTGTGAATCAAATGGGCCATCATCACTGATCACAAATGGTGGAGTCCTTTGAGAGTATCAAACACCTTGGAATGATTGTAAGACTTTGGAGATCTGGAGAAATAGATGATTTTGATGTTGGAACTTCTAGTGAGCATAATTGTGTAATTACACCTCGTTGTTCTTTCTTCAGAATTTTTTTCATGAAATTAGAGCTTATTATCTTTCATGGCTTCCCTATGATACCCCATAGTTCGATTTCCTTTCCTTCCAAAAACAATTTTAAGAAAAGTTCTTTAAAATTAAAATCTATCGTCCCCAAAGATTGTAACCATTGTACTCCTAGTACAACATCAACACCTCCCATTGGGATGGAAAACATTAGACTATTCAATACATATTCCCCCATGGCTAGCTTGATATTATGGCATTTTCCAGAGAAATTTATAGTTCCTCCATTTGCAACCATCACTTGACATTCTGGTGCTGGGTATAGGAAACAATTCAATTCCTTGGCTACCTTACAATGAATAAAATTATGGGTACTACCCGAATCAATCAACACTATTACCTTTTTCTTCTTAATATGTCCTTCTATCTTGAGAGTTTGAAGAGTGTTAATTCCTGCCAATGCATTACATGATATGGTCGGACTCATTTCTTCTTATTCTAGGGTTGCTTCCTGGTGTATATCCTCTACTTTTGAAGTTTCTTGTTCATTTTCTTCCTCCTCTTCACAATCTATATAAAATAATTTCTTCTCAGCACACTTATGACCTTTAGTGTATTTTCTATAACAACTGTAGCAAATCCCTTTTGCTCTTCTTTCTTTCAATTGTTGTGGTGTCAACCTTATAGGTTGTGGAAGTCTAGGAGTTGCAACACTTCCATCTTTATAGATGTGAGTGGTAGGCTTCCTTGTTGCCATAATTTTACATTCAATTTTTCTTTCCAACCTGAATGCCTTCTCCAATGAATCAGGCTCCAAAACGTGAACTTCATGTTGGATGTTATCCTTTAAAGTCCCTATGAAGACATCAATCATGTTTTCCTCTGGAATATCAGTTACCCTTATATTCAATTTTTGGAAGTCCTCAATGTGCTCCACCACTTAACCCTTTTGTTTGAGATTTATCAATTGGATAAAGAAGGTGTTTCTATTTGTATCCTCATAATGTGCTATCATTTCCTCCATAAAAATTGACCAAATGAAAAATTTTTTACGGGAGTAAAGCCATTGGTACCATACAAATGTATTTTGTTCTAAATGTAAATTTGTAATGCGTACATTTTGTGTGTTTTTCACATTATTGAGATCAAAATATTGCTCCATCTATAGTATCCATGTTATGGGATCCTTGCCATCAAACTTCCTCATATCCATATTTGGAATATGTTGGTTCTTCCATCCAACATTAGAGTTTATGAAATCACGAATAACCTTTATTTTGTTCTCATCATGAGTTTCCTCTACTATTTTTTCGCGATTAGGAAACAGTTCTTGTATCAGAATTGCCAAACCTCCGATGTCTACTTTTAAATCATTCTTCATGTTTTCCATTTTTTCATCGATCTTAGCTTCCATGTCATCCATCTTAGATTCCATGCCAACTTCCATGCCATCCATATTAGCTTCCAAACCATTCATCTTATCTTCCACACCTTTCTTCAAACCATCCATCTTAATTTCCACACCTTTCTTCAAAACTTCCATTTCATTTTTTGTTTCTCTTTGCAATAGCGAAATTTGGTGCACTTGCTCTTGCATTTCTTCGTCTTCATGAGTCATAGTAGAGCCTTTTGAAGGCTTAATGGGTTTTGAATTATTTTTAGGGGGGATTTTAGAACCCAATACTGATATATATTCTTCAATATGCCCTTGGAATAAATTCAAACTAATTTTTTACACAAGACTTATGCAATTCGGAAAAAATACACACCTTTTTCTTTCTTTTGAGGAGCTTGATATTGAAAATGAATTATATCAGTGATTTCAGAGCTTCAATATCTAAAAAATTTTCCTGAGGTATCCCTCCCAATCCTCTTTCGAATGGCAAGGTTATGACTTGATTTGGATTCTTCAAGGCAAAGTTATGTCCAATCTCCCACACTGACCTAATTATGGACTGGTTCAGTAGAGTGAACTTGTACGACTTGCCACATGTCATTGTTTCCTCCTTTGACTTTGAAATTGATATATAGGAAACTATAGTCTGTTTGCTTGTAGCCACTCTTTACATAATTCCAATCCGATTCTCAGAGAGAGAGGTATGAAGCTTTTCCCACGATCACCTCTTTGAGTTTAAAATTTGGGAGCTTGAAAAATCCCTAACTTCCACAAATCCTACCTCCCACAATAATGTGAATCAATCTCTGAAATGTCTTCAATAATTTCCTCAAGATTTCCGCTTCGCTCTATCAAAATTTCAGCTTTTTAACCCTCGTAGAAAAAACGTTATAGCCAAAATTCTACGATCACCTGTTTAAGTTAAATTCAGGAGCCTGCAAAAATCCCTAACTTCCACAAACCATATCTTCGAAAATATTTCGAACCAAGCTCTTAAAATTTGTGACGATGTTCCTCAGAAGTTCAGCTTCACACTCTAAACATTTTAGCTTCTGAAACTTCATAGAAAAAAATTTATAGCGCAAATTCCATGATGACCTGTTTGGAGCAGTGAAACCCTAGAATCCAAAGCTCTAATACCAAATGTTGTGAAACCAACTCCAAAAATAGAAGAAAAGAGAGATCAATGCCTTAGAAATTAGCCACTTTGAGGGGGAAACCTCCAATACATTACATAAATGAACAATTCTTGGATGATACAAATGACAAAACCTCCTTTCTATATATAGGAGTCCATGGGGCCACAATGTAATCCTAGCCGACCTAGCAATAATAATGTAAGGGTACAATAACAACAATATGGGGGTTATAGGGGTACAAAAATAACAATAAGGGGGTTACACTACAACAATAAGGGACTATACTAGTAATATAGGTACCTAACATTTAGGTATGTGGATTCAATGACCCCCTTAAATGGGTCTATGAATCCATGCATAGTGCTAAAATTACAATAGTTTTGTACAATATATAGTATAAGTTTACAATATATAATAAGTTTACACTCCCTTTGGAAGGAGGGACAAGAAAGAGAATTTGAAATTTATATACAAGGGTTTTAAAGGGTAATAAGAATTTTTTCCTCACATCTTAGAGAGACGACACACTATTTGTTGTTTTTTTTTTATTGTGTTGTTACATACCATGGTTGATTATTGCAATAGATTCATAGAGACAATTATTTTATTGATTTGAATTCAAACTATGTTGATTTAAACTTGGTAGATTACAAAAATGGGGCACAAAAGTAGGTGCGGTAAGGCGAGAGATATAATCGATACTAAATTAGTAGGCATTGACAAAAATAATCATCAACACCTGTCTTCGTCTGCTCTACATCACATAGACAAACTCTGTGTAAATATTTATTTTGTTTTCAAGTTTATGTGAGTCCTGAAATAAATTCACGACTAACCTATGGCTTGAGTATTCACAACCCAGATGCGTGTAAGCCATCAAAATATGGATCACATATCACCTAGGCCGGATGCACCAACCCTTAACATGGATCTATTTTTTCCCATGGATTTTCGAATCGACGACCTATACACCATAGAGTGCCTTCACAAAACACCCTGTCGTCCTCTATTATATTCCCCATAGACAACTTTATGGAAATATTAATTTCATTTTTATTTTTGGTTTTTTTCCAATACTATGTGTAAATATTAATTCAATGGTAGTTTTGGTTATATTTTCAATACTTAAATTTTATCTATTTTTTAAAAATAGTCGAAAAACCTATTATAACTCAATTGTTAAACTAATAAAGGGGACAACCATCACTGATTGATATTCACTAATGCAGGTTGACTCATCATTTTTATTCAAGGAAAACCATGCCACATGTAGATACCCACTAGTGGTACATAACGGGGCATGTTTCACTCTTGATAGATGCCTCTAGGTCTTGGGTCATTAGGTTGTTTCCTCACGTATGAAGAACACAAGCTCTAAGCCAGGAAAAAATAATTTTAAGACATACCCAAAGCCCATAATTTTATCCATTCTCATATTATTATACTTTCTTTAAAATTAAATATGTTTGAATTTTTTAAAACTTTAAAACTAATTTATATCTCATTTACCAAATTAAAAAATTATATAATCTATATGGAATATTTTTGAATTTGCAAAATTGAAAAACAAATTAACAGGATATGGAAGATAACTTCTAATTTAAAATTCATATAAAATAAATAAATAAATCCAATTTCCCACCACAATTAATTTTTCTTTGAAACTAGACTGATGCTTAGGCTATGGAATGTGTAAATTTTGCATTTTTTTCCTAAGGTTGATAGGATAATGAAGGGGAGCTTGTTTTGGAGGTTCGACATTGAACACCACAGACAAGAACAAAGGCATGAGCATGAGGGCTTTGAGTTGTTTGGTGTGTTACCTTATTCCTTTCATGCAGTACATTCTTTGGTGATGATCATTCCTGGGGTGTTATCAGTAATATTACCAAATGGGATATTGTTGCAACTGATTGTAATTGTAGTTTCAAAAGCCTTGCATTGAATTATATTTATGAACGCACTAGAATCCTGATGATATTTTTATTTCCTTTTTCACTCCATCCAATTCTTAGGTTAATGGAATCATATTTTCTTTTCCAACAGGTTTTCTTGGGAGAATGGGGTATGTTTCCAGGGAAGCCAATATTATCTACATCCCTTTCATATGCCTGCCAATGGGATGATTTATAGCTCCCTCCTCTGATGCTTTGTTGGATTAGTTTAATATGCATGACTAGAAATTCATGGTGCATTCTGCAGCAAAAAGGCAGGTGGTCCATTGTAGAGGCCTGCTACTATAATTGGTATCCCCTTGATTTCACTTGTAGCATCTCTTGTATTTCTAGCAGATAGATTCATCAATTTCATTGCTACCTCTGGAAAGTGCCCTCTTCCTTGTTTTCTCTTAGATCTTAATTTTCTCATAATTTTCCCCTTATGTCATTGTTGGTGTGCTTGCTTAAATTTATAGATTTGATTTGTATAAAAGGCAATCTTTTAGGCTGAACATTGTCAAGTGTTTCCAAAACATGTGGCATGTTAGAAGATCTGTAGGATTGGTAAACATGTCTATGAGCTTATTATTGTGAGCAGGCTTCAGTGATAGACTGTTGTGGGAAGCACTTTGTTCGGTATTTATATGAAATTTTGAAATTTTGAGAATGCATGCCAAGTATTTAATAAAGCACCTAAATAAAAAGTAGTGTCCCAGAATGGCATGGTATCTAGTTTTGACCAAAATGCACATAGAAGCCTTGCAGTTATTTTTTAAAAATTAAAATGGAAGGGAATGGTTTCGTTTCCAAAAAATTTACTCTTGCACCTGTGGAGAATCCTTTACTCCCTATATTTTTATAGTGAAATGTATACCCAAAACATACAACAAAGAAATCATCGCCAAGGGACAATTTTGGGGCCTAGAAACTGTCTATTATGGGATGATAATTGTTATTTAGGATTTGTGTAAAGATCATAATATCTAAATTTCAAGAATAGGGCTTGTGACATTCATACCATATTGTAGAATAATGGAGGAGGAATCATAAAGTTGCACATATTTTATGTGGAAACAATGGAGAAGGTTGCAGGAATGATGTATCCTACATGATTCATTAAAGAGGAGTACTATTTGTGAGTAATATTAGGAAAACAAAGTCTTTAGAATTAGAACAATGGGATTGTACACAAGTTCCTTTGGTGAATTTGATAAAGGAAGTGGCACAGAGCACTAAAAATGTAATCATTCCAACATATGTTGTAATGGTTTTTACTCGTGTGTAAAGGTCTATCTTCTTTTATTTACACGTGTTAAAGTTAAAAGCAACCCAACAGCTGACATGTTTTTGAGAGAAACGTTTCATCTCTTGGAGAAGGAATGCATTGCTAGAAAGTTCAAGATAATATAGGGAATTCTAAATCAGTCAGAAGTGATATATCTCAATCCTATGACATGTTTGTGGAAGCCTTTTACATAATAGGACATTGATGATATAGTTTCATTGTGATTTTTTTTGGCACATGGACTCTCTTTCAATCTGAACTACCCTTTGTACATTCATGACACGGTGAAAGTAATTGCAACATTTTGACTAGGGTATGAATCTCCTATGACTGAAAAACTAGAAAGTACATTGCAGGGTAAGGAGAAGGGAATACTAGATGAATATTTTCCACCAACACATGGTTATTAGCCTCATATGGTGTGTACTATTCTTTGCATTGAGTGCTGAACTGATACAAGTAGCTGAAATCTTCTTCATGTTCTTGACTCAAGTACAAGAAGAGTGGTGTTTCTAAGAGCAGTTAACACAACTAAAGAAGAGAAGAATGAGGAATTTATTTCACATGTATTGAAGACTTAGTCTTAGAGGTCGGGACAAAAAATGGAGTGAAAATAGTAATCGATGCATTGTTTATATGCAAATTGGCTCAAACACTCATCCAAATTGAGTTCCCTAAATTATTCTAGACACCATGCATTTCACATTCATTGGTTTTGTTGTTGGAGGGAATTTTTGAACCTATTGTGTTTGTGTGCTAGGGGAATACAACAATATATACTTAAGAACCATGCTAAGGTTGTTATTATTACTCAGCCAATTTGGAAATTCTAAAAACATATAAAAATTAGTTTGTTTCCAACTTGTTTCCAACTTCATTTTAATCAGATGGATTTTTGACCTGGAGAGAGCTTTACAGTAAATTATTGTAAATGATGACAGGAATCAATGGAAGGTTTCATATTCAGAAGATAGTTATAGTCTAGAAGCTGCAATCATAGGTATTTTTGACTAAATATTCCATAAATGAAAAGTTTTAACCAGACAAGGAGCATTTCAAGCGAAATTTTCTATCAGCTAATATTGAACCCACTGATAACGAAGTGTTGCAACATGCTGTGGTGTTTCATGCATGTCAAGATGTAAATTTTCATATTGTTTTGAAATTTTGACAAGACGTCGTGGTAGAAACAAGTAAGGAGATGTCCACTCTAGCCTGAAACTTTTGCATCATCCCTTATTGGAAATTTTTAATTGCTATAGACTTTTCATGTTATTTATGATGTAAAATATTAAATACATTTGTGCAACACTTGCATGATCATGAATTTCTAGCTATAAAAAGTTATATTTAGTTAACAAACACAACTTCAGATGTACAAGAATGTCTTTATTGCTGGAAATGAGCCACCAAAATGCAGTAGAAATTTGTTGAGTCTTTTGGATTTTCTGAAAGGGTGGAGAAACAATTTCAGAAGTGGGAAGCAATTCATGGTTCGACAATATTCATGATAAACCTTTTCAGATATGCATTAATAAATCCTTTAGTGTCCCATCCCCTTTTACACATACACTGAATGACATCTTTGGGTTTCAAGTACCCAAATTTCACTTTTAGATCTATATACAAGTACCACTTGAGAATTCAATATTCACTATCCAAATAAATCCATTATTGTAAAAGGCTTTATTTAGGCTTGCTTTGTTGGAAAAATGGGGGGTTTCTTCTAAAGGAGATGAGGTTTTGTTTAATATCCAAGAGGATTTTGTGGCAATACAAGCACATCTCCTCATGATCTATCATTGTGACCCTAAACACACCTAGGCATGTATGAGAAAATACTACCAGAAAATAATGAATCTGGTCTTAAATTTGGGGGTTCATTTAGCATTAATACAGCTCAACCCATACATCAACAACAATTTCTGAAAGAAAATAAGTTCCTAGAGTTGTGAATACAGGTTCAAAATCTTTGTACTTCTCATGACTTAGCCCATGATGTAGTCCTTAGGAAGACTGCTAAGAGAATTTGTTTTCAGCTTCCCAATTCTAATATTGAATATGAATCATACGATCCTCTTGAAGAGTCTGATAATCTAAAGGAATATGGAGCATATTATATAGGATTTTTTGGCCCTCCTTGAAGATTATAGCATTGAAAATATTCAATTCAAAATCTATAAAGAGTGTGAGATAGCATAGGGTATAGAGTGTGTGGAGCTGCAGAGATTGTGAAGTCATATTGCACATAATGTGAATCCATGAAGTTGTTTTGTAAAAACTATGTAGGCGCAAAATTATATGGTTGGGACTTGCTACTTCACAGCTCGTCTTGTTGTATACCTAATATCCCAACTAATAGCCCAACTCCAATTGGCATAAAATTCATATAAATTCTCGGAGAGACCTAACAAGAGGAAGGGTCATTGACTTCTTAGGAACTAACTAAATTTAAGATTTTAGGAACTCAAGGAATTTGAATTTTAAAGTTTACCTAGGCTACAAGAGACATTCACATTTTTTCTGGTTCTATTTGAAACAAAATTCCTTAGAAATGGAGGATATCTAGATCAAAATATTTGCATCGAAGGTTTCTAGTGTTCTTAATTTCTTATGTCAGGTCTCTCGTGATCGAATCACCTTACACCCAATTGCATCCTTTTCAACCTGAAGGTCACTTCATAGTAGAATGGGGAAGAATAGTACAAAACCATGCAGAGGGAAAAAATGGCCAACATTGGCGAGCTAGAGGAAACTGTAGATGGAATGGTGCAGTGTACCCTTCCATACCTTGCTCCTTTAAATTTTCATTTTTTCAAATTTTTGAGGGGCGAGGGATGTAAAATAAAACTCTGCTATAGATATGACAAGCAGTTCAATACATGTGTCTCTGTCATAATGACATATGATATTTTCACACCTGCTATGACCCTAATAGATTCAAAACCCTAACTTATTTTGATTTTTCAAAATCCAAATTTCTGATTTGATTATGGAAACAATGCATCTAATCCTCATGTTCTCACAATAGAAACAATTTCTTGTGCTCTAATATTTAAGTATCACATTCACTCCTTCTAGCTATAGTGCAACCAAATTCTAAATCTTTGGGGCTATGTACTTTGGGGAATCATATTTTGTTGGCAGAGATTGAGTCCCTAAAGTGCATGGAGAGGGGACAATATTTATCAGTTCAAGGCATCATTCAATGAGTTGTTGAACACTTGAAAAAAGGGCTCAGCTTTCATTTAAATTGAGGGTTGTATATTCCATGTAAGTGGAGAGAGTTTATTTAATCAGTTTCATGTTGTTTGAAGGTTTAACCCTTAACTTTTGACTGAACGAATCATTATTTTCACTGATCTTCTTGGACGAGTCCTTTGTTATGGGTTCCACAAATGTGTACACATTTGTGGTTGAATAAATATTGCAGCATGAGCTACGTATTGAAAGACTCACTATAGACTCTTCCCTACCATGGAAGGTTGATCCCATTGTGAAGAAATATATATCAGGTTTTTCTAACTCCTTATTGTTGTAATCTCTATAGCCACTGCACATTTTCTGAATATGTATTTCATGGAAGAATGATGGAATACAAGAGTGAAACATAATTAGAAATTTCTTAGCGGGATTTATCGCCAAAAAATAAGTCTTGGGTACCCCTAATTACGTTTTCCTCCCTGGAATGTGCAAGGAACCTAGGAATTTTTACTATATTGGGTGGTAACAAGGTCTCTTCTCTTGCATATGGTTTTGTAACTGTTGTACTTTGTAGATCAATAGTTGGGAGATAACTTGTTCTCCCTCCTTTTCCCATGTAGGAGGATCCTGTGACTTAGAGGACGATGCATCCTCATAAAATGTGACATCTCATCTTACCACTATTTTTAGCTATGATGGAAGATATATCTTGCAATCCTTAGAGGAATTACTATGTCGCAACAAAGATAATATTCATGCTAGAAGGTTCAATCTTAGATCTCCTCTCAGGTGGAATATGAGTATACACAAGGAAACCAAATATGAAAAAGTGGGATACTCAAAGTTTCTCACTAGTAAAAAAAACTTGTATTGTCCTATCCTTCAATACCCTACCAAGAAAATTGTCTAGAATTTAGACAATTGTACTCTATGCTTCTGCCTAAAGACAGATGGGTAGGTATAGATCATGAATCATAATGTTGACTATATCTATGATGGAAATGTTCTTCCTCTTTGCTACATCATTTTTTTTAGGGTTATAAGGTATTGTAAACTCCCTCTTGATTATTGTGTCCTTGCAAAAAGCATCAAAATCCTTGGAGGTATAATCCACTCCATTTTCAGTTCCCAACACCTTAATCTTCTTACTTGTCTGAATTCTGCACAAGAGGTTTAAACTCTTGTAAAATTTTTGAAGACTTCATCCTTGGTCTTTAGAAAGGAAATCCAGGTTTCTTATAAGAATCATCATTAAAAGAGACATAATCAGTGTTACCTAACAGTGAAGCTAAAGTTATTGGTCTAACATGTATGAATGGATTAGATCAATAATCACTCTTGATCTGTGTGCATTAAATGGTAAACTATTATTGGAATGTTTATTGGGTGAATATTCATTGCACACTCCTGCACCATCTCCTTCAAGAGAGATAATTCTCCATAATGCAGCTAACCAAATTTATTATGCCAAATCTCACACAATTTGTCACTATCATGAATTAAAGCTCCATGTTTTATTAGATTATAAATAAACTTGTATAAGCCACCCTCTGTCAAACCTATGTCCAAAAAATGACTAGGGTTAGGCTTGCAATCTTTGAATGGATTTTTTTATTATCAAACTCAGGCATACACCTAATATTCATCATGGCTAAGACTGAAAGAAGATTTTGTCTTAAACCATAAGCATATAATACATCATGAAGCTCAAGAACATCACCTGATGTTATGTATAAAGAGATTGAGCCCATCCTTGTAATTAGATACGTGGCATCATAACCCATTTCCTATTACATATCGGTCTCCTGCTCCTAAATTATTTTGAAGACCTTATTGAACTTTTTGTCTCTATATTTTCCATTTTCCACATACTTCCATACACAAGATATGGCTTGAATGGAAACGCATGAAACCATGGAGAAGGTTGTCTTAAGATTGAATGATAACTCATCTATTCTGGTTGAGGCTTTTGTGCTCATGGCACTGGAAGAACTTCACATAATTCTTGTCTTTGTTTCCCTGGTTTAATGAACCTGAATCCTCCTCCTTCTGACCCCTCTAGGGTCCTCCTTTGTTATCTTATTTCCCATTTTCCTGGTGAGAGAAAGGTTCTAGATCTACTATGGTTTGTATGTAACTATCTCTAGTTTTGTTTCTTCTTGGCTAAAATCATCTAAAAGTTTCACAATGGTGGGAAGCTTCTCATAAAGCACATACACCCTGAACAAAAGGGTCCCTAGATGAAGATAATCTATTTAATGTTGTGGGAACCAACTCCTTATTCTCCACCAATTTAGCTGATATCGAAGCTCAGTGATCATCTTAAGGTGATGCCACTAAGTTTCCTGGTAGATACAATTTTTTCTTTGGATGTGTAGTAATGTTTTTGTCTACATGTTGTACATGTTTTGTTGTGTACATGTTGTATATGTGGTGTTGTTTACATGTCATACATGTTGTGTTGTGTACATGTGGTACTGTGTCATGTGTATTGTGTAATTGTTTTATTGTGACATGTGTATTCATTTTTTTGTCCTATTTGTATGTATGTGTTGTTTTTTACACTATGAATGTGTATGTGTTATGAAAGCGATTGGTTTTCGAGATCCCTAGAGGTTGTGGATTGGGACAAGACCTTTAGAGCCCTGTAATAGCTTGGGTCCCCTAGAGGTTATGGAATGGAGCCCTGTAACATCTTGGGTTCCCTGGAGGGCGTGGGTTAAGATAGTGGTCCCTAAAGCCTTGTAATGGCTTGGGTTCCCTGCAGGTTGTGGGTTGGAGCCCTATAACACCTTCAGTTTCTTGGAGCATGTGGGTTGAGATAATAGTCCTTGAATCCTTGGACAACTTGGGAAGAGACCAATCTTGATTCACTGATATTGAGGGTGGAGGTTGTATATTATTTGGATTCCCTTACTGATAATACTAAATATGGAAGAGAAGGCATCAGGTGCTTACCGGTTTGGAAACTAATCCAATGTGTGTGTGTGGTAAAAGAAAATAAAAGGCATTAGGTGCTTGTCGTGTTTGGAAATTGATTAAGTGTGTGCATGAAAAGAGTAAAGAATAAAGGAAAAATCAAAGAAATATTTAAGATAAGAATTCATATTTTATTTTAGCTTTAATTATGAACATAATCTAGGATTATGATTTGTGATAATTGAGTTTTGAGCTAACCGAATGTGATATGTTTATACATGATGATTTGATGAAAGAGCTAATTTGACTTGTAGTGACAAGAAGTAAACAAAATTTCAAGTGTGCCTTATTGATGAGCTATCAATGAGGTGTGATTTGAATTTATTACAATTCCTTTTGAGCTTGTGATAATATATGCTTGGTACAAGAAAGCATGGAAATTCCCAATTTGGGTGGTTGTAACTAACTATAAGAGTGTTAGAAACAACACTAAAAGGAATTGGAACATGCAACAATGTGTTGGTAAAGAATTTAGGAGAAGGGACATTGTGGGACAGTAGTACCCAATAGTGTGCATTGATTTCCATGAGTATGTTATGACTAGTATGATGGTTTTAAGGAAGGGATATGTATTTTTTTTTACCTTTAGATGTGAGGAAACCTTGCCAAGGGATGGATCACCCAAGGGACTATAAATAAAAGAAGGGGATTTCGGGGAACTTGGAATGCGAGTGACTACATGGGATGGGATGATTGGATTTCCCAAGGGATTGGGAAGCAGAGAAGGGAAGGTTTTGTAATAAATTTGTTTTGTTCACTAGCATTTCCATATGGAATCAAAAACACATTGGGGGTGTGACCTCGAATAATGAGTCATTATTTGTTCACTAAGAGAACAATTAGCGCAAGGATTATAACACTGGACATTGTAGGCATCCCTTGATCTTAGTAGTGGATTTTGGACTTCCTAGGAAGGAGGTGAATTCTTGGTACTACTTGAGGGTGGAGATGTGAACCTTTGGATTCCATTACTATGGATGCGACATCGTATCCTTTTATTTGTTGGTAAGAGAAAATGTGCATATGTATATATGTGTATATTATTATAAATATTGTATCGAGTTGTGTTTATAATGTTCCATAAATAGTATTAGTATTTATTGGTTGAAGAACATGTGTATAAGTATATATGTGTTATCATTATAAATATCACATCGAGTTGTGTTATAAATCTCCAATAAGTTGTATATTTACCATGTTTTAGTAGTTTTTTATTGTAAATACTGCATCTATCTATGCTTATAAAGCTCCATAAGTAGTATTTTCTATTGGTCATAAGTGTACTAGAACAATGGGGGTGGTGTTACCCTTAGGGTGAGGGGTTTGTAATAGCCCCTGGTTAATTTTCCATGTAAATAAAATAAAACCATGGTCATGGGACACATATTCCAAGCTTAATGGTGGGTAAACATTGTACTAGGCATCACTTGTGGTTTAATAATGGCTATGTAAATTGGAAAAAGCGTTGGAAAAGATAAAGAGGGAATAGATGGAATTTAACTAAGTAAATACAGGAAAATAGGAGAAAAGGAAGGTGAATAGACACTAATATGCATGAAAGGGAAATTAGAGAGAAAATGAAGTAAAATGAAAGAAAATAAAATTAAAATGGAAAGGAAGAGGCTAAACATCTATGATAAAAAGACACCTAAGAAACAGTTGACATATTTTTCTCAACTTTTGATCGGGTTCAACAAAAGAGAGAGAACAAGCTAGGGAACAAGAAAGCAATGAAAGCAAGGGTTCGCAAGAGGAAGTTTGGAGAACGGAAAGTAAGGACAGAAATTAGTTGTGGATTATATGTAACATTGTGCATGTGATATGTAGCATGTTGGAATTTGAATGCATGGTGCATGAATTGGTTTATCGCCCATGTTTGTTGTCATTGGCATGGGATTTTCCTAGATTAATAGTGGTTTAAGCCTTGCGTTGTCATTTCCTAGATAGACATGATGTAGTGGGCTCTCTATCTAGATTTTTTATTGGTTCTAAGGTTCCATATTGGTTGTGCATTTGGATAGAATCTCTGGATACCTGGAACAAATTGGGTCCCCTAGAGGTTATGGGTTGAGATGGGATATCTCTGGAATCCAGTAATAGCTTGGGTTTCCTAGAGGTTGTGGCTTGAGATAAAATCCTTGGAGCCTTCAATAGCTTGGAATGAGACCAATCTGGTTTGATGTTAGTGATTTCTAAACCAGTTTAGGTGAAATAATTGTGGTTGAGGGTTGAGGTTGTTTGTCCTAAGTAATCCCTGGTTGGTTCTATTTTGGTTTAACTCATATGATCCCACATTCTTGCTTGGAATATGGCATGGGGTTGATTATGAAAGAGAGATTTTGGTCCATTCAATATATGGTCAAGTGGTACATGGAAGTCCCTGACTTGGTTGGATTTTTCATATGTTAATATTACTTATTTTATTATTATTATCTATGAGCACCTCTATTAGTTAATGTATTGATTTTATGGTTAGTTTTTCATGAATTATATTCTGGTTATATGCATAGTTATATTATTTTCTCTTACTATGGATCTTATTCATTATTTTACAAGTGATTGAATGGTTTATGAATGCATAGGCTAACAAGTGTTGTTGCATCTACCTTGAGAGGGAATTGGACCTTCTTGATAATTATCTGATGAAGTTCAAGAGTTTATGATCAGTTATGAATTCATGACCTATAGCTTCTATGTTTAATATTTATTTGATTAAATGTGCATCATGTATTAAGTATGTCTTGGTCAGGTTCTTGCTTTATTATTTGTTGTTTGGACATGTTATCATTTTTTATTTCATTCTAGAAAGTTATGGGCAGTTATGGGTAGTGGTATGAAGGTTAGCCATGAAAAAATAACATAGGTCTCACCACTGCATGCAAATAAATGGGATATTTGGGACATAACTACATGTAGGTAGGCTTATGGGTGTGGTTGGAGCCTCATAACTACATTCACAGTCTTTCATGGGTGCATTTGGGGTGTCAAGCTTGTAAAAATGAGCTCAAAATTAGGGATCGGTCACGAGGATTGGTTGTTAGGCTACTAAGTGATCTACTATCCCTGAGGGCTGGTAGTATGTATTCCAGTTTGTAGGTCCCTCTTCCATGACTAGAACTTGGAGTTCGGATCATGTCATAGTAGCACTCAGCTCATGTTTACCCTGGAGAGCTTCTAAAATCAGGTAAATGTGGGAGGTGCATTACATTCCCCCTAGATCAAACAAACCTAATGACCACTAGTTGGTGATATCGATTCTGGAGTGGAGCTCTATCTATATATTCAACTTCAAAAGTAGTGTGGAATTTTTCCATGTTTAGTAGAAGTGATTTGAGTTGTCATCTTACAGATAATACTTTAGGTGCATTTTTTTGCATGTTGGCATCAATGGAAACATCAGATCAACAACCACTTAATAAGCCTCAATATTGGATGAACCAACTAATTTATAAGTTGATGAGAGCATAGAATCCATGCTGGAACTCATGACTCAGTAGAGATATTTGGCAGATCAGGAAAGGGAATGAAACTATCACTTTTGAATAATAAATGTGAGTTGTTATAGAAGAAATTTGAAAATTTTTAGACATTCATGAAGATATAGGAAGTTGTCTTAAGCATCATAATGAGTATATTGGAACCCATGATCAGTCAAGGATAAAAAATAACTATATGGATATGGATAATAGTGAAAATCAACCAAGGAGAAATGGTTGAGGAGCAGTTGAGTGAGAATTGAAGGTGTCATATAAAGATCATAATCAGACCAAAAACTCCCCTGGAATTTGGGCCATTAGGAACAAGTTAAATCCACATACTTAGTTTATGTTTTGCAAGTATATCATGTAATTATGTTTTCTTGCAAATTTTATGGTAGATTTCAGTTTAGGCATATAGCTATAACAACTCCTATGTGTAGGGAAAAACTATTTTAGATGGGAATGACCAGTGAAGCTCCTGATAAATATGAAAAACGTAAAGGTTCTGGACTAGAAATCTGATTATATTTTTAATATAAACTGATTCTTATTCCATTTAAAAATAACAAAAATAACCCATCCCTATGAGAATCTGGATTTAGGAAAGGAAATCCTCAAAATATTCTAGAGAAGTACACTTAGGTATGCATGGATAAACATACTAGGATTAGTGCACCTTAATTGGACAAGTCTACTAAAGATGAAGCCTGGAGGATTTGATTGTTTTCAATCAACTGATTTACGTTATAATTTTTTTAATATCTATTGGATAATCGAAGTTACAAAATTGTGATTAAATATTACTAATATAGGGCTGAAGGCCTTATCAATGCTTTGATTGTTTGTTGAGAAAGATCAATCATTATCATATTTGTTTATTTCTTAAAGAAAATAAATAGATGGTAATTATGGTTTTGTTTTTTGCATTTCATGGCATTATGAATTTCTTAGAGAACCGATAATATTATCACAGGCTGCTCAATAATGTCAGATGCCATCATTATCGTCATTGCTACCATGCTTTAGCCAACCAAACATAGATATACCCCACTTATTAAACTATTTATCCATATCTAGTTCCTCTTCAACTAGAGTTTGAATTGGGCCTGCCTTCGATTACTACTTATTTTGTTAAAATCCTTTGTTTTGGGGAATTTTTGTGGAGAAGAAGAGGTTTTGTTCTCCCATTATTCTTTAGATATGCAACCTTCAGAAATTGGGAAACACGTTCATTTATGCTTGATGTGATGGTGAATATTTATTCTCAATATGGGTTTACCAGGGATGCTATTTTTATCCTTTGTTACATGAAAGATCTTGGATTTAGAGCCCAAGTTCGGTCATATAATGCAGTTCTCAGCAAACTAGACTGCATAGAAACATTCTATGACATCTTTGAGGAGATGCAATGATGTTGTTAGTATGAATTCTTCGTCGAAGTGTACGAAAAAGAACCACTTTAGCTACGCATAACTAATAGCCCTAACAACAATAGAGGCTGCCAAACATCTTCAGATCTACGATTAGTAGTTAAAATGCTACAACAAACAGATCTATAAATGGAAATACATTAAGCAGTAAAGTAAAGAGTTTGCTCCATGCATCCAACAGACAAGACAAGAACACGATTTTTGAATGAATTTTTATATTACAGGGCACCTGGGAGGAAACAAGAAGGTGTATCCAGATCTCCTCAATGGGATGGGTTCTTTGTAGTCCTCAGCACTTCAGATCTAAGCTTTCTCTCTCTTATAGATGTAGAAAACCCAATGTAGAAGGTAGAGCTCAATGGGAGCAAAATGGCAGAAATGAGACCAAGTGTATAGATCCAGAGTGATCTAATATGCAACAAAAGGTGAAGAATAATGGGGGAAAACCTTCCTATTTATAACAAAATATTGGGTCATTCTAGATCTTGGTGCACGATTAAAATAATGTTAATCGAATCTAGATCCACCTCTATGGAATATTTTATTATTATTTGTTGGAGGGAAAGGGTGTTTGACTTGGGTCAAATCCCTTGATTAGTGAAGAATAAATAAATAAATGATTTATTTATCTTTTTAAGGAAGTGGTTGGGGTATAATCAAATAAATAATGATTTATTTAATTAATGGTGGTTGATTTGGTCATATTTAACAAGGAATATTATTTAAATAATTATTCCTAGAAAATAATAAGATAACTATGGGTTTATCTCATTAATTTCTTTTGTTTTTGGGTTAAACATGACTGGGAATAATAATTAAATTATGGTTTAATTAATTATTCCTTTTGGGGTTTCCTAATTAACATAGTGAAAGCAGTTTTACTTGGGGTAAAACTGGTCTTACATGGTGTACTTGGGTCCATCTAATGATGAAAGGTTAGATGACTAAAAAATGGTGTAACAGATTGCCCCCCAGCGTGCGAGTGTCAGGAGCAAATCGTATGACCGAAGTACGTTGTAAGAACACAATCACTAGACAACAAAAAGGGGTGTCAGAGAGAGAACTGTGAGGTAGATAGTGTGCTGAAGGACTAGACCCTGAGGAGACGAGACTCGCAGGTGCAACAAGTCTCTTTTATGAGAGAGTACCTGTGCTGAAGGCGGCGGGGGAGGTATACCTATGCCCGCCGTGACAAAGTACAAAAGAATAGTGTGTCCAGTAAACAAGGGACCGAACCATAGAGTACAACTGGCATAATCAAGGGCCAGATAAAAATACAATGAAGAGTCTCACATACATGCTGTGCCTGGGATAACAACCAGGACTAGTACAATAATATCTGAGTACATGAGATAAATACAACCCAAATGCCCCCTGTAAATGGGGAAGGGCTCACAAAATCCGACTGATACATGCAAATCATAGAGGTGCTGCAAGTGGGTAAGGCCAACATCATCAAAATCTAGAGTGGCATCAAAGGCTGCAATGAAGAGGTCATCCGGGCATGTGGGGGGCTACCTGCAGGGCCACCCCCTCATGAGGGCTGATACATCTCACACACGCCCGAGAATCATCAGGAGCTGCTGCTGGGTCACTGGACTGTCCAGTATACGAATCTCAATCATGCTGAAAGGAGCTGGAGAAGCAATCAAGTCAAAGGGAAGTAAGGGATCCCCCTGCCTGATCCGAGGCATTGAACAAAAGTGGAAGCTGGAACCAAGGTACACCGCCCTCTAGACCTTGCTTCTGGAATAAATGTGTTGATGTCGACAGAAGGAGGTCCGCCGTAGGTGAGGCAATGAGAGATCCTCAACTAAGGCACGAGAGAAGAACAATAGAGCGACGGACAGACTGACACTAATGATGATGGTGGAAATGGGAAGGATGGAGTGGCGAATGGACGACTTCCCTTGTTAGAGCAGAAAGGGCATGAATGAAATGGCAGCGACTGACACAATATCGACAGGGACAGGGGACAGCGGGGCTGAAGGTCATGATATGCGACACAAGAGAGGAACCAAGCACAGAAGAATGGAGGGCTATAGTGGGGTGTAACAGGACGCAGGATAGACTCCATGAATGCAAGGATGACTCAACTTGGATGCTCTAAACAAGGGCGACTTGATAGTGCTGCCACACAGTAAAGGCCCCAATGGGGGACCATGGAAACATGAGTACAAGGTGGGCACTCATGACGAAAATCGTCACGAACATGGACAAGTAAGGGGGCAGTATGGTGCCCCCAATACAAGTGGCGTAGGTGAGGAAATTCGATTTTAAATGAAGGTGAGGTAACTTCGCGTGGACGAAATGGGTCCTGGTGAAGTAGAAAAAATTAAACAACAGATGCTGGCTATCAAAAAGAAAATAAAACATGCATTTCCGAGGGGAAATGCTAAGGGTAATATTTCTTAAGATAGAGTGCATTGCGAGGGTTAGGAAGGGGATGACCTTCAAAATCCTCTAAGAGGTATGCCCCTTTGCCAAGATCCTTACTAATGATGTAAGGGCCTAGCCATAATGAGTCAAACTTCCCATGACCCAGGACATCATGGGCCTGGTCATAGACTAGAACAAGGTCGCCCTCATGAAAAGTGCGAGGTTGGACTTTGCGGTCATACTGAGCTTTGGTGCATTTTTTGGCCGCTTCCATGGTTTGCAAGGCAATACGGCTGTCTTCGGAGGCACGCTCAAGAATGATAAGTCGTTGTTCTAGCGGTTGGGTGTCAGGGAGAAGTTCAACGGCTAGTTGCAGAGAAGGAATTTCACACTCGATCGGTAAAACTGCCTCCTCTCCAAAAACTAGGTGGAAAGGAGTGAACCCGGTGGCGGTTTTAATAGAGGTTCGATAGGCCCATAAGGCAGGAAAGAGCATGAGATGCCAGTTGGTTTTGTGCTTATTCACTGTTCGTTGAAGCATGGTCTTGAGGGTTTTGTTGACTGCTTCAACTTGGCCATTACCTTGGGGGTAATAGGAGGAGGAATATTGGTGCTCAAAACCCAACAATGAGGATAGCTCACGCCATATCTCATCTTCAAAGTGTCTGCCATGATCAAAGACCAGTTGCTTGGGAACCCCGAAGCGAGCTATAACATGGTTAAAGAAAAAGAGGGCCGCGGTAGCTGCCGTGTTGTTGAACGTTGGCATGGCCTCGGCCCATTTGGTGAAATAGTCGACCGCCACGATGATATACTTGTGACTACCAGAGGATGGCGGGCGACACTCCATAAAGTCGATGGCCCATTTACAGAAGGGACCAGTGGAGATGACCGGATGGAGGGGAGCTGGTGGAGCTCTCGCCTTAGGGGCGAAATGTTGGCAATTGGGACAGTGTTTGACTACCTCGATGCAATCACTGAAGAGGGAAGGCCAAAAATACCCGGCGCGCATTATTTTTTGGGCAGTAGCAAGACCGGAGAGGTGGCCACCGCAAGCGCCGCTATGGCAGGCATTAAGGACCTGTTCAGCTTCAGCGTGTGTGAGGCAATGACGAAGGACAGTATCAATTCCGCGACGATAGAGGTCGTCACCGATAAGAAGGTATCGAGGGGCCTGGTGTCGGATACGTCGGCGAGCCTCACGGTCAAGGTGGAGGGCGAACTTTTGGGTTCGCAAATAAGTAAGAATATCGCCGTACCACGGGTCATCGGAAGTAATGGAAAACAGGTGTTCATCAGGGAAATCGTCGTTAACGGGAGGGTCTTGCGATCCGGTAGGTAGTTCAGAAATGAGCTCAGCGAGGGCTAAGCCTTTCTTACTTTTTGGGGTGACAAATTCAAGGTCGAATTCTTGAAGAATAACGACCCAACGGGCGTACTTCCCAGTGAGGATACGACGACTCAATAGGAAAGCCATAGGGTTGGAATTTGTCACAACCTTGGTGGAGCGCAGGAGTATATAATGACGAAGTTTTTGGACTAAGAACACGACAGCCAGCGCTAATTTCTCGTCATAGGAGTATGAGACAGGGGGTCCCACAAGGTTCTTACTGACATAGTAGATCACATGCTCAATGCCATGGTCATCCTCTTGGATAAGGACTCCAGCGACCGAAGAGGTGGAAGCGGAGATATATAGGATGAAGTCCCGATTAAAGTCGGGAGGGCGAATTAAGGGAGCAGATGTGAGAGCCTGCTTGAGGGCATCGAAAGACTCGTGAGCATAGGAATCCCAAACAAATGGGATGTGAGAGCGTAGGAGTCGAAGGAACCCGTGTGCGGTGGTGGCATAGTCAGGGACGAACCGACGAAGAAAATTAGCTTTGCCTTGGAGGCTTTGGAGCTGGCGGAGGGTACGCGGAATGGGGGGTTCAAGAATGGCTTGAACTTTCAAAGGGTCAAGAGTGATACCGTCCTTAGACACGATGAAGCCTAGGAGACGGCCGGCGGGAACGCAAAAAACGCATTTCAACGGGTTAAGGCGGATATTATACTTGCGACATCGGAGAAAAATGGTGCGCAGATCGTGCAGGTGTTGCGCCCGATGCTTAGAACGCGCTGTGAGGTCATCTAAATAGGAAAGGATAATATGAGCTAAGTCATGGAAGCAATAAGACATGGCCCGTTGAAAGGTGGCGCCAGCGTTTTTAAGGCCGAAGGGCATGACCCGGTAAGCAAAAGTTCCCCATGGACTAATCAACGCGGTTTTTAGTTGATCAGCAGGACGGATAGCAATTTGGTTGTATCCGGAGAAACCATCCATAAAGGATAGGACCTCATGCCCCGCACACTCGTCAATGATTTGGTCGATGAACGGTGTGGGGAAGTTGTCTTTGGGACAAGCTTTGTTCAAGTCGCGAAAGTCCGTGCAGACACGAATGGTGCCTTGTTTCTTGAGAACGGGAACTGGGTTAGACACCCAAGTGGTGTATTCAATGGGGTAAATGAAACCAGCCTGCTTGAGCTTATCGATTTCGGCTTTGATAGCGTCACGTCGAGAAGGATGAATGGGTCTCATCTTTTGTCGGACTGGGTTGGCATTAGGCCATGTGTCGATATGATGTTCGACAATGGCAGGATCGAGTCCGGGCATTTCAGAATAGGACCAGGCAAAGATATCGCGGAATTCTTTGAAAAGCTTGGTGTAAGCTTCAATCTCTTCCGGGGTGCATTGGGCACCCAAGGTGATGTATTCTTCGATGCCTGGTTTGACTGAAATGTCAATTTTGATGGTAGGTGAGACATTGGCCATGTTTCCTTCTTCGAAAGCATCAGGTGCAGGGATATGGTTTTTGAACCAATCGACTGCATGAGGAATGAAGTCTTTGGTTTCCACAGCGTATTGGTCATGGGACTGCTGTGGGAGGAAATATGCGCGATGGTGCATATCGTCCCAGGGAAAGTCGGGATTGGTCATGGCTTCCATAATGTCTTCATCGGAGTGGAAGATGGGAAGACTGGAGGAAGATGGGTCACCCGAGGAAGTAGTGGTGTGGGATGGGTCATCATGAGGAGAAGGGCTCAGATGGGCGATATCAACAGATCCAAGGCCAGCGGAGGAGCTGAGAGGATCGGTAGGTTGAATGGCCGGTGAACTATCTCGCAAGGATGATGACAGGTAGAAAATGGTGGTTGAGGGTTCCGTTGGCTCGATAGTGGGAGGAGGAATGTGAATGGGAGTGGGAATGCCCTCTGGTCCGATCGAAGTGGCCTTGAATTGGCGGTACATGTCCAAGGAGGCACGATACTCGTCAAGGCGGGGACAGAGGTGGGTGTAATGGCCGTGAAAATCGCACAAGGCGCAAGGGTGGTTTGTGCGCAAGTGTTTGAGTCTCGGGATAGAGTCGGGGATAGTGACATAGACTTCTGGGATATCAGAGTCGGGGAATGTCTCGTTGACCAGAAGTTTGAGGTGCGGCAATTCAGGACACATGTGAGTGGCGTGACCGACGATATCACACAAAGCGCATTGGATGGCGGGCTTTGCTGGTCGTGGGGAGGTAAGAGTTGTCGGGGCGGCCTAGTCCTGGTTGGTTGCCCCCTTACGAGCTTTGCCTTTCTTTCCAGGGGTTGGCACCACAGGGTTCTGTGGGGGTGCGAGGGGCCCGGAAGAGGTGAGGGGGACCGGTTTAACCAGTGTCAAAGCAAGGTAAGGTTTGGGGTGATCGGGAGGGGTAGCGGCTGGAGGGTCAATGTACCAGACGGGGAGGCCGATGGACAGATTAGGGAGAGAGAGGGTGGCCATGACGGGGACAGAAAATACTCCGGGGGGTGGAGCCAGGAAGGGGATCTGCCCAGCAGGGTAATGGCCAGGAGGGACGGCTCCGAGATGGTTAAGGCCAGGGGGAACCGAGCCAGGGGGGTAAAGGGGTTCAGGGATATCAGCTGTAGGAGGAAGGCCAGAAGGAGGAGGTCCGGTTGGCGGAGAATTATGGCTAGGAGCGGGTTGCGGACTAGCCGAAGCAGGCCGTTTGAGGGTGGTCTGAGATGATTGCATCATGCAAACATTTGACAAGCTGGGATCAGGGATAGGAGGAGGGGGAAGACACGGAAAATTTCCAAGCAGGGAGGAATCCTTGTAAACGCCGGGGGAGACACTGGTCAGGGAATCGACGGTTTTCTTGTTGGCTACAGAAGAGATGGTGGTCTCAGAGGAGGTCTAGGAGGGAGGCTCATGATATGTCAACTGGTCAATGGTGACTATCTTCCCATTATGTGGAAAAGACATCTTGCGGAGAACCGCGGATGGGACAGCAGACATGGCATAGGTGTAGCTTCGCCCCAATAGAATGTTGTAGTCTAGAGGGGCGTCAATGACTTCGACGTCAACGCAAACAGTCTTACCGGCGAGGGTGATGGGACAGTTACGAAACAGGCCAATAGGCTGGGAGGTATGACCGTCCCACGCTCGAAGGGTGATCGTGGAAGGGGCCAGCTCAGGGGATCCGAGTTGCTTCCAAACCGAAGCGGACATCACACAGGTGGATGCCCCCTCATCAATTATACACCGGGATACAGTGGCGTTCCGGATTTTGACTGGGATTTGGAAAGCAACGGAAGGAGGAAGAGGAGGATGGTCCGATTGAGTGGCGTCAAAAACAATCATTTGGTCATGAGCAGGATCAACAGCGCCCACGGCATATAGTAGAGCCTTCTTTTGAGAAGGGCACGACCGGAGGAGTTCCAGTGTGGAAATGGCAGCAGGGGATTGCGCCAAATCATCTACTATACTATACGATTGAGCGGCTCGACCGGAAGCAGCATTTCGGCGTAATGGGCCCTTTGGAATCTTTGGATGAACCTCAACTTTGGGTTGAGGGATGTGTAAGGGGCCACCGGATGTCGAAAGAGGCTCTGTAGAACCTGAAGATGGAGGCTCGGAAGCAGACTGAGCAGGAGGCTTGGGGTACTGGCGAGACCGAGTTTGAAGGTGAAGGTCGACGGAAGGGGAAGGATTGGAGCGCATCATAAGGATCTGGTAATCAGAGGAACCAGAAATGGACGAGGGGGTGGCTACATGGCTGTCGGGGGGTTGGGTAGCCACGAATCCCTGTTGAGGGAAAGGATCAGTGAACACAGCTGGCTGGGTAGTGGCCACATTAGGAGGAGCATGAGGGGAGGCATGTTGTCCGCGCAATGTGGCTTGAGACTCCCACATCTGTCGCATCTGGGGTAAGAGAGGACAATCGTGAGTGTAGTGACCGTAAAAACCGCAACACGAACAGGGCTTGTTTGTGCGAAGCGGCCTGTCCGGCCTGGGCGGAATGCCCTGAGGCTGGTTGCTAGTGTTAGGGTCCACACCAGAATTGGGTCCTCGGTTACCGGGGGCAGATGGGTTCTGGTTGCCTCTCCGCCTTCTTTGGGAAGAAGGGGGATTAATCGCACCCTGCTGTGCAAATACTTGCCCTGGAGGGGGTGGTAAGTGCTGTTGCGGGTTGTGAGGAAGCAAGGAAGGCGGAAGCGCATATGCTGGAGGAGCTGGCGCACCAGGCTGTGGATAAAAGTAAGGGTTGGGTTGGGTGACATTGAGGTAAGCAGGAGGTTGGGCAAAAGGAGGAGGCATGCCGTATCCTGGATACATGTTGCCAGGAGGGGGAAGAGTGCTTGAGGTGCTGGCCCCTCCCGAGGGAGACCATAGCCCATAGGAGGGTGAGCAGATGGGTGGGAAAGAGATCCAACAATACCGTCGGCGGAATGAGATGCCCCCGGGGCGTTAGCGCCACCGGGCCTGGGGATGTCAGGAAGAACGGTATAAACATAACCAGATTGAGCGTAGATCATGTCATATTTTAAAGCTATTTGGAGGGCGGCTTCTTCAGATTGAGGAAAGTGAGAGGCGACATCTTTGCCGATGGGAGATGGGAGGGTGCGAAGGAACCAGTCCATGTAAACCCGATCTTCAAAGGGAGGGGCTCGACATAAGCTCCGTCTTCGTCGCCATTCCTGAACATGGGCATAAAGGCGTGTGGAAGAGGATTGCTTAAATGAAGTCAAGAGCTCCGTACCAGTGTCGTATCGGAGAGGGAGCTGGAAGTACGACAAGAAGGCTTGGGCAAGAGTCTCGAACGTGGTATGGGAGAAAGTGGCCTGTTCGACATACCATTTAGAAGCTTCGCCGGTAAGCGTGCGTTGGAACAAACGAAGACGGATGGAGTCATCGGTAATGGAGTTGGAGGAACACCACATGTGGAAAGACCGGACGTGATTGGTTGGGTCTTCGCCATTAAGGCCCTCGAACTTAGGGATATCAGAGGGCAGCTTGGTGGGCATAGCGGGCCAGGTAGCATTGTGGTGAATAGGGTCATTAATCAACTGATGGAAATCAGGGAGGCTGAGGCCTGCAATGTACGGCAGCACAGGGGTGGCCGGGGTAGTGGTTGTGGCGGTTCCGCTAGAAGTGGGGCCGGCATTGGGGCCGGGAGAACCGCTAGCGTTAGGCCCTAGACCAGACATAGTGAAGGTAACAGGGGGAGAACCAGAAGGAGAAGGAGGACCCGATGAATCAGGAGAGGAGTCGGAGTGCGGACTCGAAGGTGGACTGGCTCGACGACGGCGGTGCGGAGCAGGTCGATCAACCGGAAACTAAGGGTGAAGGCCAAGAAGTCTCCGGAAAAGGCACCTTGGGGGCGCAATGATGACAGGAAGAAGGGAACCGACAAGGGCAGAAGGGGACAGAATCAAGAAAGGTCAAGGGCAGATAAGGTGCAGTGACAATTGATTTTAGAGTCTTTGCCAGGCGGTGTTAACCAGGCGCTTCTTCACTTAGGGTCAGTGTGTGGTGTGCGTTAATTTTAATTTTTAAACCCTTTCCATTGTTGAGAGCAAGAAAAAGTGTGCTGCGTAGCTGAAAATAAACCTACAGAGAACAGAATATAATGCTGAAATAACAGAAAAATAACAGCTACGTATGCATCTATTTAACCCAAGAAGGTGGGTCTCTCACAACTATGCTGAAAAGAAAGGGAAAAACTATGTAAAACACACATAAAGGGAGCTCAATAGATCTAGGGTCAAAAGGGACAGAGATCTGGAGGATAAAGCTGCAGGCAAGAGGTGCAGATCACAGCCAAGAGACAGAGGCAAGGTGGCTGGAAAAAGGAGGGAAATCAGCAAATAACCGGAGGGGGGAGGCGGAGGCCTTCAAAGGAGGTCCAAAAAAAACGACAAGAGGTTATTTGAAAGGAAAAAGGGTTGATTTCAATGGATCTGAAAGGGAGGTAACAGATCTGGAAAAGAGGGGGCTGAAGCTCTGAAACCGACGGCTGAAACAGCTAAAACTCTTCCACAAAAAGTGGAGGGTACTAAAGCCCTAAGGGGTTGGGTTCCCACTTAGATGAGTAAAAATAGATCAGATCTTGGTCAAGGCGGGCTGAGACAGAGGCTGGAAGACCCTGACAGAAGCTGCAGCAGAACCCAGAAAAATTGCAGAAAAATCACTGAAAAACTGGCAGGTCGCAGTTTCTGACCTTTTTTCAGTGCAGGTCGCAGAAAAGGGGCAGAAAAGTGCGACCTGGAGGTCCAGGTCGCAGTTTATGGGCCAAAAAGTGCACCCCCCGTTCCGGTTGTCTCGGCGGCAGATTTTCAGAAAAGTTGTCGTCTCAGTTGCGGCTGGTGTCGCTTACCTGCGCAATAGGGCCAGAAACACACGGAAGTTAGAAATTTTAAGTTTTTAGGGTTTTATGTGAGAAAAATGACATAAAAAGAGAAAAACTAAGCAGCTGAAAAGAAGCCCTAGGGCCTGAAGTAGCTGGATATGCAGGAATATGAAAAACGACAGCGGTCGTAATTTAAAACTCGTGTGGAGTCGCCATTTGTTAGTATGAATTCTTCGTCGAAGTGTACGAAAAAGAACCACTTTAGCTACGCATAACTAATAGCCCTAACAACAATAGAGGCTGCCAAACATCTTCAGATCTGCGATTAGTAGTTAAAATGCTGCAACAAATAGATCTATAAATGGAAAGACATTAAGCAGTAAAGTAAAGATTTTGCTCCATGCATCCAACAGACAAGACAAGAACACGATTTTTGAATGAATTTTTATATTACAGGGCACCTGGGAGAAAACAAGAAGGTGTATCCAGATCTCCTCAATGGGATGGGTTCTTTGTAGTCCTCATCACTTCAGATCTAAGCTTTCTCTCTCTTGTAGATGTAGAAAACCCAATGTAGAAGATAGAGCTCAATGGGAGCAAAATGGTAGAAATGAGACCAAGTGTATAGATCCAGAGTGATCTAATAGGCAACAAAAGGTGAAGAATGATGGGGGAAACCCTCCTATTTATAACAAAATATTGGGTCCTTCTAGATCTTGGTGCATGATTAAAATAATGTTAATCACATCTAGATCCACCTCTATGGAATATTTTATTATTATTTGTTGGAGGGAAAGGGTATTTGACTTGGGTCAAATCCCTTGATTAGTGAAAAATAAATAAATAAATGATTTATTTATCTTTTTAAGGAAGTGGTTGGGATATAATCAAATAAATAATGATTTATTTGATTAATGGTGGTTGATTTGGTCATATTTAACAAGGAATATTATTTAAATAATTACTCCTAGAAAATAATAAGATAACTATGGGTTTATCTCATTAATTTCTTTGTTTTTGGGTTAAACATGACTGGGAATAATAATTAAATTATGGTTTAATTAATTATTCCTTTTGGGGTTTTCTAATTAACATAGTGAAAGCAGTTTTACTTGGGGTAAAACTGGTCTTACATGGTGTACTTGGGTCCATCTAATGATGAAAGGTTAGATGACCAAAAAATGGTGTAACAGATGTAACATTTGTCTAGATATTTATATACATTTACTATTATTATTTATTATTTTTTTAAGCATCAAGCATTGCAAGAAGCTATCTAAATATTACCTAGAATAGAATAAAATGGTTATCAACCTAATGTTGTTACATAAAATAAAATTATGAGTGCACTCTGCAAAAATTGGCATTTACAAACTACAAAGGATTTATTTGAAGGGATATCTCAAGGAGGATTACTTCCTTATAGGTTTAGCTACAATATCATGACTGGTGTGTATTCTAAAGTAGACAATATGTGGGATCCTTTTAACGTTTTCAAGGAAATCGTGGAAAATTGTATTGAACCTTATATAGTTATATACAATGTACTTATTAATGGATTTTTTCTACAAGGTAGAATGTAGAAATTGAATAATATCTTAGAATAAATGTTGGCTAAAAACATGTGCCCTAACTATATTACTTATACCACTCTTATGAGTGGGTACTACAGCGTTGGAAACGTAGAATAGGCTCTCTGGTTGAGCAAGGAAATGATTAAAAAGGAGCCCAAACTTAATTTAATAACTTGTTCCACACTTATGTATAGTTTGTGCAAAAAAGGGATGCCAACTGAAGCAGAGCACTTATTTCATAAAATGGAACATATCGGTTTGGTTTTGGATTTAATCAGCTACCTTACATTGATCAATGGGTAGTTAAATGAAGGGAATATGTTCAAGCTTAGTGAGTTACACCAAAAAATGCTACAAAGAGGCATTGTACCTACTCTTGTCACTTACATAGCAATCATTAATGGGTTCTGCAAGGAGGGGGTCCTGATGGAAGCAAGACAAGAATTCGATCATTTGTTGAAACATGGATTTATTCTGAAAAATACCATCTATGATGCACGGATTGATTCTTACTTTAAGAAAGGTAATGCAGACAAAGCTTTTAGGTTGTTTATAATATGGTCACTAGTGGTATTATGCCCAGTATTATCACATACAATTATCTTATCAACGGGCTTTGCAAAATTCGAAGATTGCAAGAAGAAAAGGAGATGTTGAATGAACTTTTAGTCAAGGGTTTGGCTCCCAATGAAATTACTTATAGTACTCTGATAGATTCTCATTGCAATCCATGTAACATGAAGGATGATTTCACTTTTCTTGATGAAATGAGTGGAAAAGGTCTCATGTCTAATCTTATTACTTACACTATAATCATGAAAGGACTCTGCAAAATAGGTAAGGTGCAATATGCTAGGGATATCTTGGATGAAATGCTCAAAAAGGATGGTGTGCCTAATCATGTAGTATAAAACACACTTTTAGATGGATATTGATCACTGGGAGTGGTTGTAAGGCTACAGAGTAATCTAGTGTCCCTAAGGGGTGATAGTATGTGTTCTGGTTTGTAGGCCCCACTTCCATAATTGGAACTTGGAGGGTAGCTCATGTCATGTAGGCATTATGGTTAATGGTTGCTATATGCATCGCATTATATGCATGTTTGTCATTATATTATCGTGGTTACATGCATGATAGATTCTAGTTCACTAGTGAGGTTATATTCATGTGTTGGATGGATAAGTCATTCTTACGGACAAGACAAACCTCCCAAGTGTCCTACGGACAGCTAGTAACAAACAGCCAAACAAAAACTATTTTCTCTAGATAATATTCGATTCAGAATTAGCTACAACAGAGGTTTTTAAGACCTACCTGTAGTCCAATGCTATTCGTAATGGTCTTCTTTCCAGTTGCTTAAAAGAGTCGTCTTCAAAGATCTACAATCACAAACATGGAAAAAATCAATAGCACCTGCATAATATAAACTAATTCACGAGATATATATCTATCAAGATGATCAAAGAATTCAATAAATAAGCTAATTAATTAAATAAATCATTGATAAAACATGATAAACAAGCTACTTAATTTAAGAACTCATTGAGAAAACGGTATTCATTCGTATTATCTTTGATGAAGAAAGAGACTTACAACTGTGTCCACCTTGATGTCGTACAGGCCTTCCTGGGGTCCAGAACAGGCGTTTCCTTTACTCTGACAAGATTTGCACTCTCTCAACTAAAATTCACATGGGTGTATAATCATTCCCACATAATGATCAGTTAAGAGAGTCTGAGTCTCTACAGCATTTCTCCTCAAAAATTCTCAAAGTCTAACCCCCTTTGAAGCTGCACTATGGCTTCAATTTATAGGAAAAGAGAAGAGGTTACAGCTCCACATAAGAAGGGATAGAATTCCCTTTTGAAGGGATCGAGCTCCATAAATCAAGGGGTAGGCTCACATAATGGAGGAATGAACATACATGATAGGAACGAACCTTCGACCAGATAATTGCTTCTAGAAGCTTCCAGATTTGACTGTTGGGCTTCTAAATGTTACTTTTCGACTTTGTTTTACCTTTTATAGGGGTCTACACCCTTAATGAAGAAAAAATGTGTTTAGCTCCACATGCTTTAGAACAAAAAGGTGCGGCACCGCAGGCAATGTTAAGAGAAATTGTGGTACAAGTGTTTTTTAAGACTTTTATGAGCTTTTCTCTCAATTTCAAGGCTTGATTTTAGGAACTTTGATGTTGTAGACTTCTAAGGGAGTACTAAAATGTCATGGTGACAAATTTTAGTGTAAAAAATTTCCCCTAAAGTGCGAATTTTGAGAGCATTCGAAGAGTGATGTGCTTTATCATTTCAAGGATTAGCCTATGGACACCCCAGTCAGAACCTTGTAAAAACATTCAATGCAAAACACACACACACACACACATATATATATATACATATATATATATATATATATCATCACTGAGGTAGGCATTCCCATACTTTGATAAAAAACTAACTAAACTTGTTCTAATATAGAAATGATTTTAATATTACATCAATATTGTAGACACATTATGGACGTAGCCATATGTAATGAATATTCTACTGCATAATGAATAATAAAACTCCTTGTAGCCTGGATGGTGGAAACTAGATCTAGGATCTTGATTTTTGCTTCCCGAACTAGTACGATTCTATCCATGCGATTAAATGTGTTGAAGTCGAACATGGTAGAACCCACTTGATTACCATTCAATGATGTGAAATATTAACAAGTGTGAGAGAAACCACCAATAATGACAATGGTTCTCAAAGTACTTAGTATAATCCATGAAATGTGAATAAGTGATTTGAAGTCGAACATTTCACAAAATTTTTTGATCAAAGGTCAATGATGCAACATGTCGTCGAAGACGAGAAACCTACCATTAAGGCATGCAGATTCCAAGGTACTGACGGATTCTAGATCAACTTCCTAGATGATGATTTGTCATCGATAGAAAGTGATCCGTCGTAAGCAAGCTTACGACACGAAACCATAGATCAAGTTTTGAAGAAATTTTTTTCAAGGACTAACTCAAGGATGGTCAACCCGAATGGAGACAAATGTTTGTAGATGAATGGTTTTTTTTTACTGTCCTCTTGAACACATAACGACACTGCAGATGGTTTGGTAACAGTTGTCCTAATTTTATACCCAGAAACTGGCTGAAGACCTTCAATGTGGTTTGATTAACTGATAGGCAAAATATTTTCCCAACCCAAGTAGAAGTGTGACAAAAGTGTCATGTTCAAGAGTGGTATACTGCTTTTAAATCAAAGTGTAACAAATGAATTCATTTTCTCTTTTTCCCCCACCATTTCTAGCAAGTACCTCTTTATTTTTTACAAGATTGAGGTGGATAATATTTGCTTGTTTATAAGCTCATCCTTCGGATGAGTCCAACTCAGTTTAAAATCGAACCCTAAGAAGGAGTGGTCCATTCCTATTTGTAATCGATAAGTCCTTTCCTGTTAAATTTTAACCAGTCCAGTATAGGAGAAACTCAGTGTTTTTCATTTTTAGGGAGTCAGAAGAAAAAACTTAAGAAAACTCCATGGGTGTTATTTTTCGTGATTTTAGTCTCTCGGGCCCAAAAAAGGATAAAATAATGCAGGAGAGAACTTTATCAACCATGATTAGTCAACGTATACCTTTTTCGTAAATATTCCATTTCAGTCCGGAAAAGGGGTAAACTTATACTGAAAGGACGACTGTTTGTTTCCTTTAACAAGTTCGAATAGTCAAGTACTCGACAATCTTTTCATATTTAGAGAGTCTAAAAAGTGCTATAAAGAGGAATCCATGGTTTCTCTTTTTGTAAATTTTAAAGAGCCCGAAAAAGTGATAAAAGTATACTCTTCGTCAAAAATGACCATTTTACCCAAAAAATTCGGTATTCTGCACAAAAACTCAAAAAATTACATGTACATGCTTTTAATAAAATAAAAATATTTTGAAAAACCATCTTTTTAAAGTGAAAAATAAACAAAAATAAATTTCATTTATTCAAAAAAACTTATAAAAAGGAGTTTTCCAAATTCATTTTTACCATTGAGTTCAGAGTGAAAATTTGAGAGCTTTTGGAAAAAAAATGCTCCAGAGAAGATTCCGGACAAACCGACCATTCAAATCGAAAACTGTCTGCTCCAGGTAATCCACATCCTCTTTTCCTTGCTTTTCATCCATTCATTTCCTTAATTTATGGTTTAAAATTCATTTTTGGAGAAGAAATAGGTTCAAAATTCCACTCTCGGGGGTCCTTAGGTAAGACACACGGTACCTGTGGACCCCGACATTTTCTTACAAAGAAAAATTTCGTGGTACCACACTTTTAGTACAGAGCCCATGCGGAGCTATGCACTGTCTCTGAACAAAAAGTGCGGGGTCACCGTGAAGAATTTAAAAACATATTTTCTTTCCAAACTACCCAAAATTTTCTTTTAAAAAATATTTTAATCTTTCATTTTGTGCATTGTAGGATATTTACAATGTTTATCTGGCGGGAACGTGAACATGAGGAGGTGGATGAAGCTGCAATGATTCATCCACCTACATTACAAGTTTTGAGAGCATGTGAGCTACTTAAATTCTGGGCTATCAGCGGCATGAGAGCTCAAGTAGACCTTCTCACTTGGTTGGTAAACAAGTGGGATGTACAGGACAAGTGTTTTGTGATTGGAGGCAACTGGATCAAAATCGAGCTGGAGGAGATATACTTTCTGACTGGCTTGTCTAAAAGAGGTGAACCACTTTCTCTATTTGGGGCTAGACCAGGTGGCCAGTCTATTGCTAGCCTGCAACTAGAGTTCTACAATGATGAGGCCAATCCTAAAGACAAACAGATTGATATCAAAACCATCATCCATCCTGAGTTGAAAGTAGTTGAATTTACCATAACCAAGTTATGTGGAAGTGTAGCTTTACATGTTGCTATTGGATCTCAAATGCGGATTGAAGTGGATTGTTTCCGAGGCACCAATATTCAATTGGTGTGAGGCAGTGTTGGCTAATATCAAAGACCAACTAACTAGAGAAAAGAATGGGAAGTTGAATAAATTCGGATATGGATCGATCATAGTTACTTTTGCTCTAGAGACGATTCCTCTACTGGCCCCACAACATATTCTAGTTGATGCTAGTAGAGTCCAAGAACCTCGGTTGGTTCGATGGGTTGCTTTGATGGCCCGTCACAGTGAGGGTGGAGAGATTGTTCAAATTCCCCCAGCATACTTCCGTTGGTTAGAGCACCAACTCTTCGTGATAGACGATTTTCCTTATGCAGGTATAGATTTCTGCGGTGACTGAGATATGCCACTTCCTCCAGGAGCTTAGTGGGATGAGTCAAGTAAAAAATCATTTTGACATGCTCTAATTTCTAATTTTTATTTTGTTTTCTAAATCGTCCAAAAATGATAACAAAAATTTCAAATGCAAATGTGGGTCCACTGTTGGAAATGTTGTCATTGATGGAAAAGGAGTACAAAGGAGCAGCACCTGAAACAACAACAAGGCAAAGAGAGAAGAAAAATAGCAAAATTAGAAGAGGTAGCAAAGGAGCAGAGAGCTAGCAGAGGCAGAAAAAGGACAAGAATTAGTCAAGGAGCAGAGGAAGCAAAAAGACAAGAATTAGTCAAGGAGCAGGGGAAGCAAAAGGACAAGAATTAGTCAAGGAGAAGTGGAGGCAGAGGTAGCATAGAAGGAACAAAGGCAACAGGAGACAGATGAGGTGGTACTGTAGAGTAGTGAGGACAATAGAAGAGGGCCATTTAATAGCAGAACTGGAGAGACAGAGAAGTGAATATTGGAAGGGCCTGAAGGAGCTTAATACAGAGGGTTATTTATGTATTAGGGGTTTAATATAGTTTGCAGGTGAATGCTGGAGAGGTTAAAATTAGAGTAGACCTGGAATAAATTCTTCATGAATAATTCTATGTGGATATGCCGTGAATTTCCTAGAAATCATGCCCTCAACCCAGTTTGGAATATTGGAAGCGTGACCAGTTAAGAAATGGTCGATGAGAGACGAAATCTATAGCTTAACCCTGTGCGTGACTAAAAGAGTGATGAACTATGCGTGAGGCTATATTATGCGGAGAAACCATGCTAAAAGAGATGGTGCGGAACCTTGAAGAACCATGGAACAACAAGGTATGAACAATGACAGTGGGTTTGGAACACCAGACGTTTTTCATCGCACCACTTTTGTATGATAAGTTTTATTCCCAATTTGAACGCGATCAATGCCGAAGGCTGACACGTAGTCTTAAGTGGTTTGGAGAACCCGCTCTCATCACGAGTTAAAGCTTGTGCATCTAACTCGTGGGATTGTCGTAGGATCAGTGGATGAGTGCGCGATAATCCTACAACCATAGGATGAGAAGGGGAGTTCAGCGTTGGGACCTACTCCATTGCATGAACTCGAAGAATTAAAACGACATGCACTTTGGTTGCGCGATGATCGTTGGATCATCGAATGGTATGCGGTAAAGTTTGCAGCCGTAGATTGAAGAGAGTTGCAATTTAGCTTTATGTAAAGTTATATAATACATTCAGAGTGATGGTGAAGTCCGCAGACCGTTGGGACTAATGGCTATTGAATATTGACCGAAGATCATGAAATAAGGTATGGTGTGATATGTCGGGTTTTGACCAAGGTATAGAGTGTTAAAGTTACGATGGCAATATGAACATCTGGCCAACCATAGTGTATGTTGATACTTTGGTAAGTTTTATCAAAGTCAAAGATAATAAAGCATACTCATAAATGATGGTTTGATAAAGGGGCACATTATATACATTGGGGTTTTATAACCCTTTGAAGAAGTAGGTTTCGCACAGTATTTAAATTTCCAGTGGATACATAATGAGGTTGTGAGTTTTCCCAGATTGAATTTTAATTGGGTCTAAATTTGGGATTCATTCATATACTCAAAAAGCAGGGACTGTGGGTTTTACCTGCACCAATTTTTATTTAAATTGCCAGTGAAGGAAACCAAAGCATTAGAATTTGCCTAGATTTAAAATCAACAGTTATATTAAAAGACAGTTATATATGCAGCGATTGCACAACTGCAATGAAGAGGAGAGCGTGCAGAAACGAAAGAGAGAGAGACAACTACAGAAAAATGGACAGTGATCCAAAAGGCTAAATGGATTGATTTGAAAATGATATTATATAATGAGCTTTATGCTAAAGTTCATTTGGACGCCCTGAGGGAAGAAGTTGGATTGAAGTTGTAATACGAGTTTTAACCATTGATTTTAAGTTCATATATGGACAGAGAGTGTGTAAGCAGGTAGCCCGAGCACAGAGATTGATAATGAACATACATTGCCCAGATTTATATTTATTTGAGGATAAACTTGGAAAAGAAGTTATATATGCAGCAAGTGCACACAAGTACAGTGAACAGGTGAATAAACACAAGGATGAAAATATGGGCCTAACATAGGTAAACAAAGAATGTAGGAACTAAAAAAGTCACGGGGCATTTTGCAGGCATGATGAATAGAAGTATGCAGATCAGTTACTTAACAGCAGTAGAAAAGACAAATCCAATGAAGCCAAAGGCCAGAAAATGGGCTGAGTGAAATTTTCTTTATGTAACTGAAAATGTGAATGTAAATGTTGTAATTGATTTTATATTGTTTGTGATGCATTGGAAAGTCTCCGAAAGAGAACAAAACTCCCACTGTAATATTGAAATTAATGCATATTGTTATATTTTTCTGAATGAGCGGGTAAAAGAATTGAAAAGGCAGAAGGAAAAGAGGCATGGCTATCCATTTCAAATTCCCTGAGGAATGCTAACAGTCATAAGGGAATTTCTATAAATAATATCATCTTGATATGCATACAGAGGTTAGAGAGTGAGGGAAGAGAATGCATAAATGAAGCAGTGAGGCAGAGAAGAAAGAGGAGTTGAGCAGATAAGAAGGAGGAGCTGAGCAGAGAAGAAGGAGAAGCTAATAGAGAATCTGAGAAGATGCAGAGATGATACAGGGAAGATATGAGAATTGATGCACAACAGTGAAGATGGCACAAAACAGAGCTGATATCCAAGGTAAATCAGCAAGTATTTTTCTTTTGAAAGAGTAAGTAAGTTGGAGCTTCCCTATCAAGTTGTAGCTTGATAGATTTCAGTTGTAGCTGACTGAGGTAGGAGCCTCCTGTAGGTTGTAGCCTGCAGAAAATAGATGGGATTTGGTGCTTCCACATCAAGTTGTAGCTTGATAAAATTTCAGTTGTAGCTAACTAAGGTTGGAGCCTCTTGTAGGTTGGGGCCTGCAGAAATTTGATGGGATTTGGCGCTTCCTTGCAAGTTGTAGCTTGCAGAATTGAGGTAGGAGCCTCATGTAGGTTGGTGCCTACAGAAAATCAATGGTGAGAAGGAGTTGGAGCTTGCCTTTGCATCACAACAATAATAAGATGTGGTTTTCTCCCTTTATGGGTTTCCACTTATATCTGGTGTCTCTGTGCATGATTTTTATGTGTTGATATGGTTTATCTAATCTGCTTAATACTTGCTGCTCTCATATTAAGTTTGATGTTATATTATCTTAATACTTGCTGCTCACATTCTAAGATTACTCACATATTAAGTTGAACATGAAATGAATGTGTAAATAAGTTTTAATGAAAAATTTTTAAAAGTCCATGTATGTGTTAAACTGATTCACCCCCCCCCTCTCATTTTAACTAAGGGTTCAACAATTGGTATCAGAGTTGGTTCCTTTGGTGTAAGCCTAATAGCTTGAAGGAGATTTGGTTGAGTCATGGACTATCAAAATTTACCTGTGTTGAGTACAACAAACTTTCCTGAATGGAGAGATAAGGTTAAACAGGATTATTGGCTTATGAACCTGAGGTATGGAAACTTGTATGTGATGGTTACTACACAGACTTTCCCTTGGTGCAAGAACAACATAGGAATTCCAAGGCAAAATGTGTGATATTCAACAGTCTTCATAACAAGGATCTTGAGTTAATAATTGATTTAACCTCTGCAAAAGAAATCTGGGACGGATTTCATTTCATGCATGGAGTAGACATAGAGGACTGCATTGTCAAGAAGGAGAAGAGAACTAAGAAGAAGAAAAATTCATGCCAGCAGGAAAATGTTCAATCAAATGAATTACCTACTAGTGTGAATGGAGATAAGAACCATGAAGAAATAACCGCTGAAGAAAAAGCCAAACTTGCACTGCTTTGACTGAAATAGAAAGATTGAAGAGTGAAAATAAAGACCTTAAGATAGTGGTGAAAATATGTGATGAGAGAGAATATGAAGATAAGAAAGAAATTGTTGGCCTAAAGACACACCTTGAAGAAGCAAGGAAAATAGAAGACACTCTGCTGCAACAAATGAGAGAGAAAAATCTGGAATGTGAAAAATTGGAAGAAGAAGTAGTGAGCCTGAGAAAGAAATTAGAAAAGGCCCAAAGAGATTTATTAATTAGTACTCCTCAAATGAAAAGCTTTAGACAGTTGGACCAGATTCTAAAGGCTCAAATATCACCCCTTATAAAGGTTGGGATATGATATAAAGGTGAAACCAGTAAGTCCAAGGTTGAAGATAACAAGAATGTCATTTTTGTAAAAGCTGTAAAGGACAGTGAAGTAGCTTAGGAGATTCCCACAGAAGAAGAAGCCAGCAAGAACAATATTTGTAAAGAAACAAACAGAATCAAGAAGCAACATGAAAGAACAGAGAATGAGGGGATGAAACAATCAACTGCTAAAGGCTCATATGCTCCTAAGGATGAATTGAACAAATTCGGAAGATGTCAAAGGAGGTTCTTCCCTCCTATGAAAAATAGCACATGTTTCTCTTGTCATAAACCAGGACATAATGCAGCACAATGTAAGACAAGGCCTATCAACTTCAACCAGCAAAAGATGCGGCAAATAAGAAGACTACCTCAAGCAATAAAATGGAAAATACCATATTTCACGAGGTACACAAATCATTTCCATGGCTACTGTTATGCATGCAATGAATTTGGACATAAATCTATTGAATGTAAATTGTATTCAAAAGAGGGAACAAAATATTATACATCAACTCAAATATACTTTGACAAAATAAGATGTTATGTATGCCTCAAGCTTGGCCACAAAGAAAAGGACTGCAAACTACCATATATATTAAAGAAATATTGACAGATGATGGAAACAAAGAAAATTAAACAAAACTATGAATCTAAAAGAAGTGCAGACATTATGAAGAACCCCAAGAAAGTATGGAAGGAAAAGAGAAAGGGGGAGCCTATTATCTCATTAACATAACGAATCCTCCATAGTCTCAGGGGGAGCTTCTCTAGAAAACAAAACAAATATCCAAACAGTGACAAATATGAAGCAACGTCCCAGGGGGAGAGCAGTTCATAAATAGACCCCATGAAATCAATCTGACAAGAGCTCGATGCAATAAGAACAGCTATGAGATCAGGAAGGAAAAAGAAAATTTCTCTAACAAAGAATTATTGAGGAAGAAGATCACTTGAATCACACAATAGCTAGCAGGTTGATGGAAGGAGAGAAAGCAACAAACAGACATGATGATAGAAGAAGACTTCAGCACTTTAAAGTGATGATCACATTGTACCCCATACTGCTAGAGTTAACAATGAATCACATTAAGAAGGATTAAAAAGATAAGTGCCTATCATCATTATGTCATTTCTTCAGTCATCTATGAAAAGTCCTCTTGGATGAATACAATTAAGTGAGTGATATTTCTTTGAGTGATCTGCCCATGAAGAGTCCAAGCAAAGAAATTGAAGATGTCTTTCCGAAGATCATCATGTCATAAAAAGTTGAATTGGTAGATAAATAAATATAAAGTGACAATGATTCTGAAACTGTCATAGAAAAGAAAATGCAGTGACATTCTTGTTCAGAATGATAGACTAAGAAAAGGGTTAAATAATGACAAGATCAGACTAAGGATATTGATGACTTTTAATATGAACAGTGGAAATCTCAATAGAATAATTTATGAAGGATGTCTTAAATTATGGGTAAATGTGCAAGCTAAAGTGAAATCTATGCATATTTTATCAAGGTAATATCATTTGGTACTTGGAGCAGGCAACATGTTTATCAACAGAATTTCAAGTGTTATCATGGAGTAGCGATAAGGTACAGGTGCTCAGGATCAAAGGTTATGGCAAGAGTACATCCAACATAAAAGTGTCAATGAAAAGGCTAAATGATCAGCATTTTGTTTACTCTTGAAACATGATATTGAGCATTGAATCAGTTTTTTTTGGATGCCTTCCTGAATTCAGTACATATACATATCAGGCCTCTTCTCTTAAGATCATTCATAACACTATGTGAATTCTATTTGCTGAGTTTTCAACTAAACATCTTGAATATGCTTCTGTGGAAGATCATCCTGATAGAACAGTCAAAGTATCTGAAGCATAAAGGACTAGTTGTGATTACCATTTGAAGCTCAAAAGTTTTTTTTAATTCATTTAAATCCTTCTTCAACACAAGGGATTTGCTGGTAATTCACCTTTAAATAGAGATTGATCATTGACATAAATACCTCCTCATGTCATAAGGAAAACTGCATGATTGATAAGTGAGACTGACCAATACATTGAAGAGTTTGTTTTGAAAGTATAGTGTGCAAGCAGTAAAATTCATTTGGTCTCTTATATTGAAATATATTTCCTATTCTCACAATAAGTTGTAAACTCTGGTTTGATTCATTGTTCACAACAGCAAAAAGGACCTTTCAGTCTTTAAGAGTAATATTCCTATCAGCAGTCTAGCACATAGCACCAACAATAGGCAGTACAGGTGAACCACAGCAATAAATATTGGCATCATCATCATATTTGAACAAATGTTGTACTGCAGATGTGTATTGCAAAATAAGACATATTCCAGCTACAATCTTCCTCAACAAATATGTATTTCTGATGAAGATCATACTAGAGAATGAATTATATTTGAAGCCTTCTCAATATTTTAGTTTTGATCCAATGATGCATCTCTGATTAGGTAAGGCTAGTACAATGTGTTCTATAAAGTGTCATTATCTTCATTTTAGCGTTATACAAATGACAGGAGTCTGTGCTTTGGGATTGTATCAACTTACTATGTATATAAAAGTTCAATAATACTCAAAAGTGTTCTCTCAACAACTCGTGTACACTAGTTTGGAGCAGCAAGGTACAAAGTCAGAAGAAGAAGGCCTAAACACATCTCAGAGAGAGGAAATGCAGAGATATAATCTACATTGAGAGATGTGCAACCCTTTGCCATTGATGTCAAATGGGGAGGAAAAGCAGATAGGCAGAGCAAGCATTGGATTATTGGTGGATGTGTTGCCATCAATGCCAAAGGGGGAGACTGTTGGAAATGTTGTCATTGATGGAAAAGGAGTACAAAGGAGCAACACCTGAAACAACAACAAGGAAAAGAGAGAAGAAAAATAGCAGAAGTAACAGAGGTAGCAAAGGAGCAGAGAGCTAGCAGAGGAAGAAAAAGGAAAAGAATTAGTCAAGGAGCAGTGGAGGTAGAGGCAACATAGAAGGAACAAAGGCAGCAGGAGACAGATGACATGGTACTGCAGAGTAGTGAGGAAAGTAGAAGAGGGCCATTTAATTGTAGAACTAGAGAGACAGAGCAATGAAGATTGGAAGGGCCTGAAGGAGCTTAATACAGAGGTTTATTTATGTATTAGGGGTTTAATACAGTTTGCAGGTGAATGCTGGAGAGGTTAAAATTAGAGTAGACCTGGAATAAACTCTGCATGAATAATTATGTGTGGATATGCCGTGAAATTTCCTAGAAATCATGCCCTCAACCCAGTTTGGAATATTGGAAGCGTGACCAGTTAAGAAATGGTCGATGAGAGACGAAATCTATAGCTTATCCCTGTGCGCGACTAAAAGAGTGATGAACTATGCGTGAGGCTATATTACGTGGAGAAACCATGCTAAAAGAGATGGCACAGAACCTTGAAGAACCATGGAACCACGAGGTATGAACAGTGACAGTGGGTTTGGAACACCAGACGGTTTTCATCGCACCGCTTTTGTATGATAAGTTGTATTCCCAATTCGAACGCGATCAATGCCAGAGGCTGACACGTAGTCTTAAACAATTTGGAGAACCCTCTCTCATCGTGAGTTAAAGCCCGTGCATCTAACTTGTGTGATTGATGTAGGATTAGTGGATGAGTGCGCGATAAGCCTACAACCGTAGGAAGAGAAGGGGAGTTAAGCGTTGGGACTCGCTCCATTGCATGAACTCGGAGAATTAAAACGATGTGCACTTTGGTTGTGCGATGATCGTTGGATCATCGAATGGTATGCGGTAAATTTTTCAGCTGTCAATTGAAGACAGTCGCAATTCAGCTTTATGTAAATTTATATAATTCATTCAGAGTGATGGTAAAGTCTGCAGACCGTTGGGACTAATGCCTATTGAATATTGACCGAAGATCATGAAATAAGGTATGGTGTGATATGTCGGGTTTTGACCAAGGTATAGAGTGTTAAAGTTATGATGGCAATATGAACGTCTGGCCAACCATAATGTATGTTGATACTTTGGTAAGTTTTATCAAAGTTAAAGATAATAAAGCATACTCATAAATGATGGTTTGATAAAGGGGCACATTATATACATTGGGGTTTTATAACCCTTTGAAGAAGTAGGTTTTGCACAGTATTTAAATTGCCAGTGGAGACATATTGAGGTTGTGAGTTTGCCCAGATTGAATTTTAATTGGGTCTAAATTTGGGATTCATTCATATACTCAGGAAGCGAGGACTATGGGTTTTACCTGCACCAAGTTTTATTTAAATTTCCAGTGAAGGAAACCAAAGCATTGGAATTTGCCTAGATTTAAAATCAGTGGTTATATTAAAAGACAGTTATATATGCAGCGGTTGCACAACTGCAATGAAGAGGAGAGCGTGCAGAAACGAAAGAGAGAGAGACAACTGCAGAAAAATGGACAGTGATCCAAAAGGCTGAATGGATTGATTTGAAAATGATATTATATAATGAGCTTTATGCTAAAGTTCATTTGGATGCCCTGAGGGAAGAATTTGGATTGAAGTTGTAATACGAGTTTTAACCATTGATTTTAAGTTCATATATGGACAGAGAGTGTGTAAGCAGGTAGCCCGAGCATAGAGATTGATAATGAACAGAAATTGCCCAGATTTATATTTATTTGAGGATAAACTTGGAAAAGCAGTTATATATGCAGCAGGTGCACACAAGTACAGTGAACAGGTGAATAAACACAGGGATGAAAATGTGGGCCTAACAGAGGTAAACAAAGAATGTAGGAACTAAAAAATTCACAGGGCATTTTGCAGGCATGATGAACATAAGTATGCAGATTAGTTACTTAACAGTAGCAGAAAAGACAAATCCAACGAAGCCAAAGGCCAGAAAATGGGCTGAGTGAAATTGTCTTTATGTAACTGAAAATGTGAATGTAAATGTTGTAATTGATTTTATATTTTTTGTGATGCATTGGCAAGTCTCCGAAAGAGAACAAAACTCCCACTGTAATATTGAAATTAATGCATATTGTTATATTTTTCTAAATGATCGGGTAAAAGAAATGAGAAGGCAGAAGGCAAAGAGGCATGGCTGTCCATTTCAAATTCCCTGAGGAATGCTAACAGTCATAAGGGAATTTCTATAAATAATATCATCTTGATATGCATACAGAGGTTAAAGAGTGAATGAAGAGAGTGCAAAAATGAAGCAGTGAGGTAGAGAAGAAAGAGGAGTTGAGCAGAGAAGAAGGAGGAGCTGAGCAGAGAAGAAGGAGAAGCTGATAGAGAATCTGAGAAGATGCAAAGATGATATAGGGAAGATATGATAATTGATGCCTGTTGATGAAAGATGGTACATCGCAGAGCGTGTCAAGGTAAATCGGCCGAAGTGTTTTTCTTTTGAAAAGAGTAAGAGTTGGAGCTTCCCTATCGAGTTGTAGCTTGATAGATGTCGAGTTGTAGCTAGCGAGGGTAGGAGCCTCCTGTGGGTTGTAGCCTGCGAGAAAATAGATGGGGGTTGGTGCTTCCACATCAAGTTGTAGCTTGATAAAATTTCGATTGTAGTGGCTGACGTTGGAGGCCTCCGCTGAGTTTGGTGCTGCCCGAGAAAATTGATGGAGTTGGAGCTTCCTTTTCAGGTTAGCTTGCGGGGTGAGGTAGGAGCCTCCTGTAGGTTGGTGCCTACAGAAAATCAGTGGTGAGAGGGAGTTGGAGCTTGCCTTTGCATCACAGCAATAATAAGATGTGGTTTTCTCCCTTTATGGGTTTCCACTTATATCTAGTGTCTCTGTGCATGATGTTTATGTGTTAATATGGTTTATCTAATCTGTTTAATACTTGTTGCTCTCATATTAAGTCTTCTGTTAGATTATCTTAATACTTGCTGCTCACATTCTAAGATTACTCACATATTAAGTTGAACATGAAATGAAAGTGTAAATAAGTTTTAATGGAAAATTTTTAAAAGTCCATGTATGTGTTAAACTGATTCAACCCCCCCCCCCCCTCTCTCAGTTTAACTAAGGGTTAAACATCCACATCGACCAGTCACTCTCCGCCCCTTTGAGAGGAGGAAAATGGATGCAGTTGTAGGAGCACCACCACCATAGGATCAGACAGCAAAGATCCTTACTGATTTGGAACACCATCTAGAGCGACTGACTATGGACATCCCAGAGACTACCATAGATGAAATTCCACTTCGTTTGCAGAGATATGTCATTGGTGTTCATGGACCGTTCAGGAGATTCCTGAGTAGGGTGGCATAGGCTGTAGTATATTATCATGATCATTACCACGGATAGTGGATGATCGGCTGTATAGACTCATATCATTTTTTGTATCACTTTTTTTTTAATCATAAGGAATTTTGAACCAATGATTGAGGACGATGTACTATTTTTTGAAACACTACTCTATGCTATAATATACTACTATTTTCAGTTATCTGTCCAACATGTTATCGAATGTTGATTTACAGCTTTCATTATCGCAAACATCTGTTTATAACACTAGAAGCTATTGCATCTACTAATGTGTTTAAATTTCTTGGAATTTTTTTATACTCAATATAATCAAATTCTCATTCCAAGAGATGAACTTTCAAAAATAGTCTTAACAAGACTAGGTTTCTAATTGCATACACTCGATTTAATTGTAATACAACGAGCTCATAATCTAACCTAACGATCAAACTACGAATTCCAAATGAAATGGATTCAGATAATAACTCAATAACTGCGCTATATTCTGCAATATTGTTTGTCGTTTGACCGAGGCTTACCCCATGCATAGATACTAACTTGTCATAGGGTGAATAAATAACCCAGGCTGCAGAATAAATGTTCTGTGTACTACGACAAGCGCCATTAGCAAAACCAATGTATGTTTGAAAAGACATCGACATCTGCAATATCAAGAGTAATCCAGATATGCAGGAATAGTAGTAAAATCACACTTAATCTAGGCACATGTTTCTAATCTACAACACACCAGCTAGAAAATAACTAATATACAGGAAAAAATCTCCACACAAGAATCAAGTGTAATATCTCTTCAGGTAAAGCGCATTTATGGGTTTGCCTAAAGAGACCCCGTCAAAATCAATCAATTCATAGGCCCCTTTTTCAATTTGTCGCTTGACAATATAAGGGCCATGCCACATGGGTTCGAATTTCCCAGCGCCTAGCTTATCGTTAGCTTGATCATATAGCAAAACTAGGTCTCCATCTGAAAAAAAATGAGGTGTAACACTTCTATCATACAGAGCTTTCATTCTTTTTGCATGAGTTTCGGTGGCTAATGCAGTGGTGCGCCAATTCTCATCTAATTGTGTTAAGTACAAAAAGCGTTTTTCCTCCTCAGAGGTAGCTGGCAGTAACTCTATGGCTATTTTGAGTGAAGGTATCTCGCATTCAATTGGTAATACCGCTTCCAAATCGTAAACCAGTTGAAAAGGGGTAAAGTCGGTTGATGTTTTTGCTGAGGTCCGATATGCCCAAAGTGTTGAAAAAATCATGGTATTCCAATTCGATTTATGAATTATAATGATTCGTTTGATCATGGTGACTAAAATGTTATTAATCGCTTCAACCAGACCATTAGCGTGTAGATAATATGGTGTAGAACTATCATGGCGCAGGCCAAGTTGGTCAGTTAGCTCGATCATCATGATGTTTCGAAAATGGCTCCCATGGTCAGTAATAATCGCTTGGGGTACACCGAAATGAGAAATCACATGATTGAACACGAAAGTAGCTACATTTTTTCCATCTACCGTAAATGTAGGCATCGCCTCGGCCCATTTGGTAAAATAATCTACTGTGAGAATAATATACCCATGCCCCCCGGCCGAGTGAGGGTTACATGTAATGAATTCAATGCCCCATTTTGTAAAAGGATTGATAGCAATTATAAGGTGAAGAGGAGCAGGTGGTGCACGAATCTTTCGATCGAAAATTTGACAATTATGGCATTTTCGGACTGCATAAATACAATCTTTAAATAAGTACGGCCAAAAATAACTAGCGCGCAATATATTTTGGGTTGTGGCATACCCAGACATATGACCACCACATGCTCTAGAGTGATAGTCATTTAAAACATTTTCGACTTCTTCATGGGTGAGACAACATCGAAAAACAAAGTCAGTACCATGACGATATAGTGTGTCGCCAACAATATGATATTATTGTGACTAGAAACAGATTTTACGTCATTGTGACCATGAAAGTTCGGGCCGAAAAGATTGGGTCTGAAGATAAAAAATGACATCTCCATACCAAGGATCAATGGTACTAATAAGAAACAAGGATTCGTCCATGATCGATTGTTCCGCCACAATTTCTGTATTAGTACGTGGGAATTCACTCATAAGTTTAGCAAATATCAATGATTTCTTTGATTTGGATTTTTCAAATTCCAAGTCAAACTCTTGTAGGATAATAATCCATTTTGAGTATTTGACCCCTAGAAATTATTTGGTCAAGATATACATCATAGGGTTACAATTGGAAACCACTGTTGTTTTGCGTAAAATTATGTAATGACGAAAACGTTGGACAGCTTGAATGGTTGCCAAGACCAATTTCTCCACATGTGAATATTTGATTTCAGTGGATGCAAATTACGAATGAGATAGTAAATCACATGTTCACCATTGAATTCATCTTCCTGAACTAGAACCATTCCTATCGTGGAATCGGAAGCAGCGAGGTACAAAAATTAATCTTGATTGTAATTGAGAGGATGCAGTAACGGTGCATGGGTCAATGCATTTTTAAGAGCATCAAAAGATTGATCAGCGATCTCGTCCCGAAAGAAATATTTTGTTTCAAAAACCTGTTGAAACCTTTTTTAACTCGGTGTAGTTAGGAATGAATCGACGTAAAAAATTTTCTTTCCCTTGTAAAATTTGGAGTTGGCGAAGAGTAGAAGGAGGAGGTAAATTGATGATAGCCTGAACCTTCGATGGATCGACACGAATGCCTGCCTTTGGTAAAATAAATCCCAAAAATCGTCCAGATTGTACACAAAAAACACATTTGTGAGGATTCAGTCAAATCTTATAATGCCTACATCGTATAAAAATGGCTCGTAAATGAGTGATATGATCTTCTCTATGTAAGGAATGAGCAAGAAAATCATCGAGGTAGGGTTGTACAATGTGTTTAATGTCATGAAATGCATAAGACATTGCCCTCTAAAAAGTGGCGACAGCATTCTGTTGGGGTTCCCATGTTTTGGCCAGGTTGACAGAGACCAAAAGATGAGACAACATAGAACCACTTTTAGAGCTTAGGATCTAGCCCTCCTAGGTCCAGAGAGGGATCTCTCTATGATTATCAAAGGATATATGTCTTTGAAGTTCTCAATTATGATTTTAGGCTAGTTATGGGCTCAAGGTTGTTGGTTTGATTGTTTGAGTTTGGTTGTTGAGAATCAGGAAGGAAGGTTTCAACATAAGACAAGGATGAGTAAAGAAGGAAGCTAGGCAAAGATGGATGACTTAGGGAACATCAAGGCCATTGGGCAATGGAGTCAAGAAAGGATTTACTTATGTTCAATGTGTAAGCTTCAATTGGGCTATTCATCTAGAGCATTTGGATCTCAAAGACTGATTGGTGGGATGGAACACTAAGGGATGAGAATGAAGGATGGAAAACCGTCTGATTCCGTCTATAGATCAGGCCAGAGGTCATTTAACTCCAGGCCTGCTTGGACAAAACCATAGGCAACACAAGGGGTCTTGAAAAGGTTTGTATTGGAAGGGTAGGTTATGAAGAGGCAGCGACAGGCTTTACACCTCCCAATGTTCCTAACCTCTTTCAATTAAATCTTAACAAAGACATCTGAACACTGATTCTATCAACTTGCACATCAGAGAGCAGGCAATAATCATCCACTACACTGGTTTAGTCGATTAAAAACAATATTCAGACACACATATGAGTAGAAAACATTAAAGACTGAGAGAGCTTGGATATAAGGTACCTAACAAGGGTAAATCTTATATCATGCATTCAGATGTCAGTTAGAAGAACATGGAATGAAATGGAAATAAACACAGAGATAAGAAAAACATCACCAACTGCTGTAGATCAGGATCCAATGAAAATTTCTTATCATGTTAAACAAAACACCAATCAGGTACATCACTGCCCAAAGCTTTTACATTCAGCCTGAATACATCATATTTCTCAGCCTATCATACAACTGTTACACAGGAAACTTGGCCCGGGACAAAAATGCTTGCAATTCACTGATAATGCAACAACAACCATTACAATGATATCCCTTTGTGCTTTATAGTAGAAGAGACACAGAGGACCGACTGAGGAGGTAGGTGAATCTTAAATGTTACATTTAAACACACAATGAATGCAGGGCCGAGACCCATTCTGCTTGATGCACTGTATATTTAATCATTGTCACCTTCCTCGTGAAAGAAAGATCTGCTCCGGATATGATTTGACCTTTTGGCTGTAGTGCTCCAGGTGATTTGAATAAAATGAAAGAACTTGATGAGGGGTCTGCCTCATGGATGTTAGATTGCTTTGAACTATAGCTAGGACGGAAAACTCCTTTAGGGACACGGCGCATAATAAATACTACATGGGAGGCCTGTCCTTTATGGAAAAACATTCTGCTGATAAGAAAACCTTGATATTACCTCTTATTGATGTTCAAGATCTCCAGAATCGATCCTCGGGGTCTTCAAAATGATGCTTTGCCTCTTTAAACCTCTGTTTCAGAGCTCAAAATCTTCGTTGACGCGCACTAATCTCTCTGCTTTGTACTGAAAATCCTTACTGCTTCATTACTGCCTCTGTCAAGTTAGCTCGATCTTTAAATGGCGCCGGAAGGATTTTCGGCGTTTGAACTCTGTCTTCCTTTAATGTGAGTCCCGGCGGCCCCATTCCTTGAATTTCCTGATGGTACTGGCTCATTAGATTTGATCCTGACTGCGCCGCTTACCATTGAGGTAGTACATTGAACAGCTGCGGTACCATCCTCTAGAAACTCTGCAACACAGTGAACTTATGAAGAAACAGTGGACGGAGCGATGAATGCAGGGTGAACGAGACGGTGGTGCGGCGGTGGCGGAAACAAAGCTATTATGATGAAAATGCAGTGGAGTGGTGGAATGTGTAGACAATAGGGTTTGGTAGGAATATGCAGCACAGACCGTTAGATCCTAGCCTAGAGACGAAGATCAACGGTGGAGATTGATCCATGGTATGACTTATGGACATGGCGGAAAACATATGAAACTTTAGACTTTTGGCGAAAATGTATGGAAATGCAAAAAAATGCAACGAAATGTATGTAAGAAGTGGGACCCAGCGGAGGCGGAGGGCGATTAAACCTGAGCCGTCAGATCTGGGAGGAGACGGACGGCGGAGATGCAATCGGAGGATCGCAATCGCAAGGGCGCAAAAATGAGACACTCACAAACTTCCGATTGCGATCGACAGGGGGAGAGCGATATCTGTTGGATCACGAAACAAACGAATGGCCAGGATTTAATCGGGAGATAGAGGGAAGGCTTGCGATCAGCGATTGGAAGGGGAAGCGATTGAGCGCTGGCCGTCGATCTGCGGGAAGAATGGACGGTCAGGATGCAATCGGGGGATGGGAAGAGGGACTTGCGATTGCGATCAGGAAGGGTCTGCGATTGAGCGCTGACCGTCGATCTGGCGAGGAGATCAACGGTGGAGAACACAATCGGAGGGGATCTGCGATTGGAGGAGGACCGTCGGATCAGCGTGAAAATGGACGGCGGAGATTAAATCGGCGGATCGCAATCGGGGGTCGGACAAGAAGGCTTGCGATCAGCGGAGGGCCGTCGGATCGCGGGGAGATTAGCGGTTAGGATTGAATCGGAAGATCTCAATTGGGGCGGCACCATTGTGAGTTGCGATTGTGATCGGACGGGGGTTGCGATTGAGCGAAGACCGTTGGATCTGTGGGACGAATCAACGGTCAAGAATGGATCGGAGGGCTGTAATCGGGGCGGCACTGCTGAGGCTTGCGATTGCGATCGGAGAAGGGCTGCGATTAGAGGCCCGCTGTTGGATCATCAGGGTAGATCAACGGTGCGGAACGCACTGCGGGACTTATCGTAATAAAACAATCGCATCAGGTTTTTTCAATGTTACAAAGGATTTTCGCACCCACCCGGTTTCCGATTGCGATTGCCCCCCAAGGCCTAAGCGCTTGGTCTTGGGTGACGGGCATATGTGGGGAAGTGGTTGAAGGGGCTTAACGGGAAAGGGGCTAGGGCCTGTTATAAAGTCGGGAAAGTGGGTTTTTGGCCCGTTTTAATGGGTTTTAAGGGATTTAAAGGGAAACGATAAGGGGAAAAAAAGAAAAAGGGTAAACAAAGGGTAAGAGGGGGAATTTAAAGGGGATTTTAGGGGGATTTGAGGGGTAAAAGGGGAAATAGAATGGGAGCAAAGGGAGGATAAAAGAGGCTAAAGAGGGTAACAGAAAAGGAATTTGGACAAAGGGAAAGAGGGGGAATTAATGTATGTTGCAGGGGTAAAGGAAGGAATGACAGGCCTTTTTAGCAGTTTACTAGCAGAGGTGGATTTGTATTAGGCACAACAACTGAGAGACTTTAAGGAGGATGGGTTTTTAGGGGAAAGACATTCCTTGAAGACTCAACAATGAATTAGCCCCCTTTTTGCTTGTCAAAAATTTCATAGCGGGGGCTAACACATTCTTAAGTTCAAAAGGTAATTTGCGATAAGAAAAAGTCCCCCATGGAAAAATGAAAGTTGTTTTAGGTTGATCTGTAGGGAGTATGTTGATTTGATTGTAGCCAGAAAATCCATCCATGAACTAAAAAATTTCACTTCCAGCGCAATCGTCAATAATTTGATCGATATAAAGGGTTGGATAATTGTCTTTTGGACAAGCTCGATTTATATCCCTATAATTAATACATACTCGTATTTTTCCTTGTTTTTTATTGACAGGAACGATATTAGACACCCAATCCGTTAACGAAATCAGATAAATAAAACCTGCACAAAGTAGTTTTTCAACTTCTGCTTTGATAGCGGCAGCTTTTCGCGAATGTATCTGATGTAATCGTTGTCTGACGGGTTTAGCATCCAGGTATGTCTTAATTTCATGGACAAAAATCGATGGATTGATGCCTGGAATTTCTTCATATGACTAGGAAAAATGTCGTGGAATTCCTGAAATAGGGCTTTATATGCTTGGATTCCATCAGTTGTACAAGAAGCACCTATATGAATCTTTTCAACAATTCTGGGTTTTACTGAAATGTCAATGGGAACCGTTGTAGAAATGTTTTCTAAATTCAATTCAAAATCAGAAGATGAGAGAGGATTCTGAGGTTATTTGACATAGTCAGTAGTAAAAATAGAGGAAAATTTATTCTCAAAATGATCAAGATCAGGTAAAAACGAAGACCTATGATGTATATCTTCCCATCGTAATTCATCGACAGACAAAAATTCACGAATATGTTCATCAGTATTAAATACGTGTTGATCAAGATCCGGAATTGATGTCGAAGCTGAGCTCGATATTGAAAGTGACTCCTCATTGGTCACAATCACTGGATCAAATTCAGTTGAAGGAGAATCAGAAAATGACTGTACTACTTGATATGTTAACTCAAAAGGACTCAAAGGCATCACACCATCGAAAGAGTCCAATTCTGATTTTGAAGGTACTATCCAAGGATCATCAAACGAAATAGTACTTGATGTAATCATATTGATGTTAGCAATAGGAGGTTGTATGTTGGGAGTAGGTAGGGAAAAAGTTCCCAGTAAAGCCGAATCTTTAAGCAAACCTACTCTGACATCCTTATAAGGGATAGTCAATTTTTCAATATGCTAGATGCTATCAGTAGAGACTGGGTCGAATGAATAATATGAGAGATGATCCATTTTAATGATCTTTCCTTTATGAGGAAACATGAAGAGATGAAAGATCAATGATACAACATCAGTCATGGCATAAGACCAACTGTGACCCAGGAGAAGGTTGTAATCCAGAGGGGCATCAACCACTTCCACATCCAGATTAACGGTTTTTCCTTTGACCTCTATTGGTAGATCCTGTAAAATACCATATGGTTGGAAACCTCTGCAGTGAAAATCTTTGAGGATAGTCGGCGATTGGTTAATTTTCAGAGAACCAAGTGATTTCCAACATTTTAATGACATAATACATGTAGAAGCCCCTTCATCAACAACAGTACTAAAGATACATTTTTATTTTTACTTTTACCGGAATTTTGAAAGACATTTGATAGGGTAGGCGGGGTGTAAAATTCTCTAAATCGAAGATCATGAGGTTTGAATCCTAGAGTTATATGGCTCCTAAGGCTGACAATAGTAATTTTCTTTGGGCTGGGCATGATTGTAGCACTTCTAAAGCCGACATTGCTGAAGGGGAAATTGCTAAGTCTTCAACAATATTGTAATTTTGAGCAGCTCTCGCATGTGGATTGAAAGTTGATTTATGAAGTATAGCTTTAGCAGGAAGTTTGATTACTAAGTCAGGATTTTGTTTCTCGATCTGTAGCAGATCAGAAACCAAGGGAGATGTATTTGATGTTGAATTAGAACTTTCTGCTTCTTTACCAAGATTTTTACTACCGTAATCTTGTGATCGCGTCGCAACCATAAAGATATCTTCTAACGCTTTTGAAGAAGATCCAATCATGTTGCTATCTTGAGTAGGAAAGGGATCCTTCAAGACATCAGGTATAGGCGAACCCTTAACGAATTTCGATACCTTAGCTCTATGCGGGCATTCTTTTGTAAAATGATCCTCATCATATATTAAGACAAGGATATCGAGGTTTTTGTTTTTCGTTAGTTGGTTCAGTTTTATCATTTTTATCTTTTGAATATTTTTTGTTTTTATTCTTACCTTCTTACCACCAGTTTTAGGTTTGATTGTAGATAATTCTACAATATGAATATTGGTGGAAGTTTCAATGGTAAAATCTCCTTTCGGTGAATTGGGTAAAGTGATAATAGGAGAAGTCGTCTTGGAAGATTTCTTCTTACTCTTACCAGTGCTAACAGAACCAATTACACCATCAGCGGCATGAGAGCCGGAAGGAGTTGTAGTGAATTGACCAGGTCTTGGTAAATCAGGGATTTTATCATACAGAGTACCTGACTATGTATATACAAGGTCAAGGTACTGAGCCTGAGCAATGACTTTCTATTCTATAACAATACCTCCTTTGGCCACATTTTTAGTAATTTTGGGCAATAACGATTTAATAAACCATTCAGCCAAAATTTGATCTGGAATAAATACCTTCACCAAACACCTCCTACATCTCCATTCATGACTTTGATCGGATATGTACGTAGACGTAGATTGTTTTAATGAAGTCATCAATTCCGTGCCATTGTCGTATCTGACAGGAAACTGAAAATGGGTTAAGAAAGTAGTAGCTAATGCATTAAAATTATTAAATGAACTGCGTGGTAACTCAATGTACCATTTGGCAGCTAGACCAATGAGAGTTCTCTCAAAAAGACACAACCGAATCGAATCATCGATTAGTGAATTGGATTCACACTAGAGGTGGTAAGTCATAACGTGACTAGATGGGTCCTCTCCTAACTTACCCTCAAACTTTGGAATATCACTGGGCAACTTGTTAGGCATCGGCGGCCAATACGGAAGATAAAATATAGGATCATTCATAAGGCGCAATAGATCAGGTAAATCTAAAGTTGCCATAAACGGTAACTGATGGCTAGGGTCTTCATAACCTTGTGTGATCAAACCAGTTCCATGTTGAGATTGCAACAAGATGATGAGCTTAGTGGAAGAAGTTGCCTTCACTAAGTGGGCCCACATACTATTTTTGGTGCACGGTCTATTTTTAGACTATGTCTATTTTTAGAAATGTCGATCATATTCTATGAGTTGCAGGATGCTATTTGTGGATGGTTGGTCAAGTTGGAAAAATAGATGGACTTCTATTTTTAGACATATTGGGCGGAATCTATTTTCGTTAAATAAAATAGATATATTTGAATATTATTGTCTTAATAATCTTTGGACTATAAACATTATCTTTTCCTCTTGGAGCACTTCAGTTAAAGATTTTCCTGAGATGTAACATAGGAAGTGATAGAAGGAATATGCTATTCACGAGGGTTAAGTGATGTGCATGGAGACTTTAGTTAGAACTCATGTGACAGAGTTTGGTGGAGTTATTGAGGTAGTTGGTGGAGTTTTGTTCAGTTTAACTCAGTTAGACATAATTGAGCTAGTTGTATCAAGTCTAACTGATTGATACACTATGAGAGTGGTGTGAATTAACTATTAATTAATTCACTAAATATTAACTCATTAATCAATGGAATAATACATCAGTTAAGTACAGTGCATGGACAGTTTCAGTGGAGACAGTGGAGAGATAGGTGAAAGAGCAAGTAGACTATCAGTTGTGACCATAGTGGTGCATGATCTTGCACCACACATTGATGGAGATGCCAATGAGGATTGCATAGTGCAAGCCAGGTGGATTCGAACTCATTCAGATCCCATATTCAACAGGGATTGCGCAGTAGAGGCAGGCTAGTAGGTGGCAGAGGATCGATGCATGGATTTGCTAGATCAGGACCTGATTAGTGTGTAGCGATTGGAGATTGTACTGAGAGCTCGTGAGAAGCTTTGTATGATGATTGTTACATGATATCTATGACATATATTATACAGATAGTTGGGGGTTTTCAGCTTTAAGCTTTCCCATAAATCACGAAGTTTGTCCAGTGCAGGGATGAGCTGGGAAGTGTGGGGGTTACTATAGATGAAGAGGACTTGGTGAGCTTGGCTCTCCTTGGGCTTTCGAAGAGTTGGCATTCCTATGAGAACTCTGTCAATGTTCGGGAGAAACTGTCGGGATGGGAGCGACTTTGGTCGGATCTTGTGTAGGAGGAGATAAGGCAGAGTACCAGGGATGGATCTTCATCGAAGAATGAAGATGAAGAAAATTTCACTTTGGCTGCCAAAGCAAGGAAGGGGAAGAGCAAGAAAAATACTTCTCAATCCGGTGCGAAAGGAAAGAAGCAAGACATGTCCAAGGTGAAGTGCTTTTACTGTCACCAACACGAACATTACGCCACTAATTTTCCATAGAAGAAGAAAAATAAGCAGGTTGTTGGATCTGCAGTTGGAGAGGCCTTAGCCTCGCAGTTTGAGCTATATTTTTCGTTGATCGCATTCTTGGTCTCAAGTGTGATGGGTTCAGTGTGGTTTCTTGACAGTGTTGCGTCTTTTCATATGACCGGAGACAAATATTTGTTCAGTGATCTGGATGAGAAGGATCTTGGAGTGCACATCGAGATGGGCGATGATGGTAGATATAGTGCGACTGGTATCGGGACCATTTCCTTTAAGAGGGAGTCTGGTAAACCTTTCATATTGAAGGATGTCATGCATGTTTCAGGATTGAAGAAGAATTTGATCTCGGTGGCCATATTGGAAGACAAGGGATATGATGTTGTCTTTAGCAAGGGAAAGTCTTTCCTGTGCAGTAAGGCAACTGGTGAAACCCAAAGGATAGGGGTTCGAGTTAAGAACCTTTATCAGTTGCAGGTAGATGGTTGTGCAGCAATGGTAGGCAAGGAAGAAGGAATGGTGAGCCGGGATGAGGGCGAGCTATGGCACATGAGATTGGGCCATATTCACCATGGTGCCTTGAAACTTTTGTAGCAGATTTCTACCGGGCTTCCCAAAGGTACACTTGCACAGTCAGATCAGTGCAAGGGATGTACTTTGCGAAAATTTGTGAAAGCCACCTTTCACGAGAAGGATAGTCATGCCACGACGATCCTTGAGATAATTCACACAGACATGTGTAGGCCTTTCTCAGTAGCTTCGACAGCAAAGCACAGGTATTATGTGATATTTGTTTATGACTTTTCTCGGAAGTGCTGGATCTTCTTCATGCAGAAGAAGAGCAAGACATACTCAAAGTTATGTGAGTTCACGGCACTGGTGGAGAAAGATTCGGAGAAGCAGGTGAAGGCTCTTAGGAGCGAAAATGGTGGTGAATTCATATTTGGTAAATTCAAGGACTTTTGCAGCGCAGAAGGAATTCGAAGAGAGCTCACAGTGCCTCATAACCCACAGCAGAATGGGGTCGCGGAGCAAAAGAACAGAACGATCATGGGTGTTGCATGGGCAATGTTGCATGATCAGAGCCTTCCCATACACTTGTGGGCTGAGGCATGCAATACTGCGGTTTATGTGAAAAACCTTTGTCCTCATAGGATACTTGGCATGAGTACACCCGAAGAGGCATTTTCTGGTAAGAAGCCTGATATTTCTCATTTGAAGATTTTTGGCTCACCTGTTTACATTCATGTGACGAAGGATGCCAGGAAGAAGTTGGAGTTGACCATAGAGGTTGGGATATTTGTGGGGTACACTGATACACCCCACAACTATCGTGTGTATTTTCCAGATAGTCGAAAGACTGTTGTGCGACGGGATATCAAATTTCATGAGGAGAAAGCCATGAAGTGTTCGCTCGAGAGGGAGCCACACTTGCATGAAAATGAGGAGCTATTAGTTCCTAAGGATGAGCCTCGGGATGTGGATCAGCCACAAGAGGAGGTTCATGGAGTGGAAGAAATCACTCATGCAACGCCAACCATCAGAGGGTGGAAACACACTACAGAAGCTGAGCGACTGAATTAGGATGCAGAGAAGATTGTAGGAGCACCTACATCATAGCGCAGACAAAGACAGTCACCTGACTGATATACTGGATACATGGCTCTGATGAGCAAGTGAATCGTGACAGAACCATCCTCTTTCGAGGAAGCTGCGGAGGACCCTGCATGGGTAGATGCCATGGTGGAAGAGTATGATTCGATTGTCAGAAACATTGCATGGGATATTTTCCCAAGGGTAGAAGGGAAATCAGTGGTAGGTTCGAGATGGATCTACAAAGTGAAGCAAGCAGCTGACGGGAGCGTCGAGAATTACAAGCAATATTTTTTTCCCGTGGCTTCTCACAGATTGAGGGGATCGACTATGAGGAAACCTTTGCACCTGTCACAAGGTATTCTTCCATATGGAGCAACCTTGCTCTCTCAGCGCAGATGGGGTGGCACATTCATCAGATGGACATAAATATTGTGTTCCTCAATGGATTCATTGAGGAGGAGGTGTACATAAAGTAGCCCGAAGGTTTCGAGATCTTCAACAGCGATTCGCATGTGTGCAGGCTCAAAAGAGTGTTGTATAGATTGAAACAAGCACCTCGTGCTTGGTACACATAGATAGACAATTATTTCACCGGACTTGGTTTTACCAAGAGCGAGGCGGATCCCAACCTGCACCAGATAGTGGTTGAGGGTAATTTGTTGATCATTTTACTTTATGTAAATGATTTGATACTAACTGGTGATGAACAGTTGATACTCTCATGCAAGGCTAATCTTGTAAAAGAGTTTGAGATGAAGGACTTGGGCCTCCTTCATTATTTCTTGGGATTGGAAATTTGGCAGCGCAGTGATGGATTGTTTGTGTCTCAAGGCAAGTATGCCTGGGAGATACTGGAGAAGTTCAACATGCATGGCTGTAAGCCTATTGACACTCCTCTTCCTGGTGGTTGGAGGAAAGAGGATGCTACATCGGCAGAGGTAGTGGATGCCACTGTTTACCGATAGTTGGTGGGGTTGCTCATGTATCTGGTCAATACACGACCTGACATATGCTACGCAGTTAACTAGCTTTCACAAGTTATGGTTAAGCCTACCAAGCTCTTTTGGAAGGCGGGGAAGCATTTATTGAGATATCTCAGAGGCACATCGGGATATGGACTTTGGTACAGACAGTCGGATGAGGTAAAGCTGTGTGGCTTCGTGGATGCAAATTGGGCAGGGAGCCCAACGGATAGAAAGAGCACATATGGAGGGATTTTCAGTATCAAGTCGACAACAGTTTCTTGGTACAGCAGGAGGCAGAGATCCATGGCACTCAGTTCAGCGGAGGCCGAGTATATGGCAGCAAGTTTGGTTGCATGTGAGGCTATATGGATGAGGAAGATCTTGGTCAGGTTGTTCAGTTCACACTTAGATCCTAATGTCATATATTGTGATAATCAGAGTTGCATCAAACTCTTGGTTAATACAGTATTTCATGATAGATCTAAACACATTGACATTCGATGTCATCATATCAAATATTGTGTGCAGCAGAAGATCATGTTACTTTCTTACATTCCTACGGAGGATCAGGATGCTGATATCTTGACGAAGGCGCTCACCAGGAGAAAATTCAAATACCATAGAGGCAGGATCGGGGTGGTAGATAATCCCTATCTTGTTGAGAGGGAGTGTTGATATTTCAGCAAGATGATGAGCTTAGTGGAAAGAATTCGCCTTCACTAAGTGGGCCCACAAGCTATTTTTGGCGCACAGTCTATTTTTAGACATGTCGATCATATTCTATGAGTTGCAGGATGCTATTTGTGGATGGTTGGTCAAGTTGGAAAAATAGATGGACTTCTATTTTTAGACATATTGGGGGGAATCTATTTTTAGATTGCTAGTCTAAAAATAGATATGTTGAATATTATTAGCTCTTAATAATATTTGGACTATAAACATTATCTTATTCTCTTGGAGCACTTTAGTTAAGTGCACAGATGTGGCACAGGAGATGATAGAAGGAATTACGCTATTCATGAGGGTTAAGTGGAGCTATTTCATGGAGACTTCAGTTAGAACTCATGTGACAAAGTTTGGTGGAGTTATTGAGGTAGTTGGTGGAGTTCTGTTCAGTTTAACTCAGTTAGACACAATTGAGCTAGTTGTATCTAGTCTAAATGATTGATACACCAGTGAGAGTGGTGTGAATTAATTTTTAATTAATTCACTAATTATTAACTCATTAATCAACTGAAGAATACATCAGTTAACTACAGTGCATGGACAGTTTCAGTGGAGACCAGTGGAGAGGTAGGTGAAAGAGCAAGTAGACTATCAGTTGTGACTATAGTGGTGCATGATCTTGCACTACACATTGATGGAGATGCCAATGAGGATTGTGCAGTGTAAGCCAGGTGGATTCGAACTCATTCGGAGCTCATATTCAACAGGGATTGCGAAGTAGAGGCAGGCTAGCAGGTGGCAGAGGATCGATGCATGGATTTGCTAGATCAGGACCTAATTAGTGTGTAGTGATTGGAGATCATACTGAGAGCTTGCGAGAAGCTTTTTATGATGATTGTTACATGATCTCTGTGACATATATTATACAGATAGTTGGGGGTTTTCAGCTTTAAGCTTTCCCATAAAGCACTTTGTTAATGTGTGTGAATTTTATGGTTTTAATGTGTGCATGCAATTGATTAATTTCCGCATATGTTGATCAATGGTGGAATAGATTTTGTATTGTGCATGAAATCAAATAGTGTATGATCAGGCAAATCTTAGAAATATAACATATCAGTTATATAATTTCTACATTCCAGGAGGAGGATATCCAGGATATCCTAGAATTGGATAAGCATTGGGAATTGTGAAACCTCTTGGATAACCAGGATTAACCGGACCATACTGGGGTTGTTGAGGTATTTGATAAGTATACCCAGGGTACGGCTGATACTAATATACTATATTTTTTGTAGCCTGTCCAAATTGATATTGTCCCTAGTACGGTTTATAAGTAAATTGTGGTTGAATAGAAACAACTGTACTTGTACCAGCTTGTCCTGTAGGTATCAGGGTCGCAGTCTGAATTGTAGGTCCTGACTGTGGAATAGACACTTGAGGAATTTGCACTAATGCAGGGATAGAAGAAACAGGGGTTGCAGATACTCCAGAAATAGGTGTGGTAGGTTGAACAGAAGTTGCAGCAACAACAGAAGTTTGAGACGAAGTTCTAGGTGTACTAGGCCCAGGTTGCTGAACAGAACCAGGTGCAGAAACTTGAATGGTAGGTTGGACAGGTTGCTAGGTTGGACCAGAACCTATGGGTTGTCCAGGTTGATTAGGTAACTGCACATTGGGTTGCATAGTATGTTGAATTTGAGATGGATCCCACACCATATTCATTCCGGGGTGTTGACCCATAGAAGGTTGTACATATGAAGGACCATAACCAGGTTGAACATAAGTTTGATAATTAATTGGTAAAGTTCTAGTTCCTTGTAATAATGGTTGACCGAAAGGAGGTTGGAAACATTGATTTGGGTATTGAACTTGAGGTTGATAACCTTGAGGCATGTACTGAATCTGGGGTTGATATTGACCCTGAGGAATAAACTAACTGTGGGGTTAACCTTGGGGTATGTACTGTCCCTGAGGTTGATATTGACCTTGAGGTATGTACTATCCTTGAGGTTGTTCTCCAGGCAGGTAATATTGTCCTACAGTTTGACTTGGTAAAACATTACCCTAAGGTTTCCCTCCAGGTGGTAATTGACTTCCTTGAGGTTGCCCCCCAGGCAGTAACTGACTTCCTTGAGGTTGAGGATTTGGAATATTACCAGAAATCATAAAAATATGTTCTGTGTTCAACGTTTCAGTGTTTGTTCCATTTTTACTAGATGATAACACTTGTTGAATTGGTTGAGGAGCTGCCCCCGAGAAAGTACCAGAGAGCGACTGGTATCCTGAAGGAACAGGCGAACCACCATATAAAAATGTTTCCGGGGATTGAGAAAACATAGATGACTCACCCGACATAGTTGATGAAGAATGATAACCTCTCGGTGTAGGGTGAAAAGGAATTCGGGGTGGTGAATAAGTAAGACCTGCGTTTTTTAAAAAATCTGTCAATGATAAATACCAAGTGTCAGTTCTAAAAGGACTGTAGAATATTGATTCACGCTCCCTAAGATTCAAATTTTCTTGGGTTTCAGGAAGAAATATGTCTTCATCTAGACCAACAATTTCTTCAATACATATGAGGTTAGAAAGAAGGTTTTCAATAATGCAATGTCTTACCCTAGGTGAATCAGAATCACTAGAAGTTGGAGTAACAAATCCTGAACATGGTTCTAACACAGCAGGTTCAGTGTCGGGCTCGGAAATTTCAGGTTCTTTAGCTAATTCACTGGTAGGAGAAATAATACCAGTAACTTTGGAAATTGAAATTGGCTCTTGAATATATTCTGTTGTTTGTGATTGATAATTGGGATGAATAAATATAGATGATTCTCCTGGTTCTGTTGATCTAATTCTACTGACACTAGGCGGTGCTAAAGCTCGGAGTCCTTCAAGTTGGCTTGGTGTATACTCAGGGGGTTTCCCCTGGAGTCTATGCTATTGTCCTGGTAATTTAGCCACGATTAAAATTTATTAATCAAACGCAAGCAAAGAAAATTTCAATGAAAACTCCTAGAGTCACTAAGGAAACAAATAAATGAATCACATGCCTAAAAATCTAGGAGATCAACCACACACAAATAGTAACTTCCCACACTAAAAACATTAGTTGGTGATGAAATCCAACATCGTACTATTTTAATGTAGAAGGGGTAGTTGGAACAGTTACCCCGACAACTTTCTTAATGAAACAGACTGGTGCAAGTTTCTCCACTTAAACCATCTCGAGGGAATATAACCCTCTGGAGAGTCCAAGTGAGTCTACTCGACGTCTGCTCCAGGCACAGTGGGATCTTTCCTCCACCGTCACCTTAGGAAAAAACCATAAATATTATGGCCACTAAGGTAACCAACAGGAACTAATATACCTTGGGGAACAGTCTACGATCCGACATATGCACAAGGGCAGAGTAAAAAAGCTCAATCCCCTTGAAGGCTCCTTAACATAATCCAAGATATACTGACAAGTGACCCCAGGCTCCTCGATAATTTTCTATCCGAGGTTTACCATTGTTAATACGCACACATATTCTATCGTTCCCAATGAGATAGAATTGATTATCCCACTGGTTCAGATATGACCTCGTGCTCGACTCCTTTAAGAGGAGCTTCCTAGAGCATACAAGTGACTATTGGATTTTTCCTACCACAAGATCGACTACTTGTTTTTTTTAATTGTCTTGGAGAGTTAATTACTCCCTACCCCAAGACACTAGCCTAAGCTATGTTGGTGAAAAGAGCCCTAGAAATATAAAAATTACTATATTGATTTTATTTTGAGCATTAATTTTAATAGGCTGCTTCTTAGGAAAATAGGTACGAAAGTGAAACTAATGATATGTAGTGACCCAACTCAAAACACACTAAAATGCATCTATTATGAGAAACAATTCATTTCCTTTCAATGAATTCTATCTAAAAGAAAGAGTTGAGAAATGCAATCTTTTAAAACACTTCTTTCCTTCAAACAAGAATAAATGAAAAGAAATCTAATTTCATGAGAACTCAAAATGATCAATTGCTCAATAATAAATCCCTTTATCATTCAAGATCTAAACTACAAACAAAATTTTCTCCAAAAGAAGACTACAATTTCTAGAAACAACACTCAAAACTAAAAAACACTAATTTTGAGATCTAAAACTCTAAAGACTAAAACTGAATTAAAACTTTAAATATTTTGAGGATGTTTTGCTTAGCTTGTTATCTAACTAATAAATTCTTTGTTTGGATCAGAAAGAACTCAAAAAACATCTAATTATGGTTTTTTTAGTGAAATTCCAAACTTATCAACAAAAGTTTTTCAAAGATTTGCAATTGAGAAAATGGGATCTAAATCTCATAAAACAATTTCTGCTATGAAGTCAAACTCAGCAAGAAAGCAAGGAAACACCAGGGATCTAGAGGTACACCAAAGCTTCTAATATTTGAGTGGGATAAAGATAAACCAAAAATCACTATAACATGCAGATCTTTCAGAAAATCATTCAAAACTTAAAAATGCTGAAGAAAAATTTCAACCAAACCTTTTTGATAGAAAATACAAGTCTGGGTATACACTGAGAATTTAACAAACTAATCCAAAAAAGATAATTTTAAGGTTTTCTAAAAAATTTCACAGGGTCTATAGGATTAAGTGTAAACAGGTGCAATCATGCACTGTTTATACAAGAAAAGAGGGGAGATGTCTGCACTGTTTCTAAAAGAAAAGTGCGGATACCATAAAACTATAAGAAAAATAAAATAAAAAATAAAAAATTCTAAAACATTTATCAGTGATTCTACAGGGATAAACTACCCAAGCCAGTATAAATCAATCAAAATCAGAAAAAATAAATACACAAGTCAAAAATAAAATAAATAAAAGTTCAAAATCTCTTCCCCAGTGGAGTTGCCATTTTGTTGGACGGATAAGTCGTTCTTGCGGACAAGACAGACCTCCCAAGTGTCCTACGGACAGCTAGCAACAAACATCCAAACAAAAAATATTTTCTCTAGATAATATTCGATTCAGAATTAGCTACAACAAAGGTTTTGAAGACCTGCTTGTAGTCCAGTGCTATTCGTAATGATCTTCTTTCCAGTTTCTTAAAAGAGTCGTCTTTAAAGATCTACAATCACAAACATGGAAAAATTCAATAGCACCTGCATAATATAAACTAATTCATGAGATATATATCTATCAAGATGATCAAGGAATTCAAGAAATAAGCTAATTAATTAAATAACTCATTCATAAAACATGATAAACAAGCTACTTAATTAAAGAACTCATTGAGAAAATGGCATTCATTCGTATTATATTCGATGAAGAAAGAGCCTTACAACCGTGTCCGCCTTGATGTCGTACAGGCCTTCCTGGGGTCCAAAACAGGCGTTTCCTTTACTCTCACAAGCTTTGCACTCTCTCAGCTAAAATTCACATGGGCATGTAATCATTCCCACATAATGATCAGTTAAGAGAGTTCAAGTCTCTACAACATTTCTCCTCAAAAATTCTCAAAGTCTAACCCCCTTTGAAGCTACACTATGGCTTCAATTTATAGGAAAAGAGAGGAGGTTACAGCTCCACATAAGAAGGGATAGAATGCTCCTTTGAAGGGATTGAGCTCCATAAATCAAGGGTTAGGCTCACATAATGGAGGAATGAACATACATGATAGAAGCAAACCTTCGACTAGATAATTGCTTCTAGAAGCTTCCAGATTTGACTGTTGGGCTTCTAAATGTTACTTTCTGCCTTTGTTTTACCTTTTATAGGGGTCCGCACCCTTAATGAAGAAAACGTGCGTTTAGCTCCACGTTCTTTAGAACAAAAAGGTGTGGCACTGCAGGCAATGTTAAGAGAAAGTGCGGTACAAGTGTTTTTTAAGACTTTTATGAGATTTTCTCTCAATTTCAAGGCTTGATTTTAGGAACTTTGATGTTGTAGACTTCTAAGGGAATACTAAAATGTCATGGTGACAAATTTCAGTGTAACAGCATGTGCATCAGTTAGTCATGAATGATAGCTAACTCATTTTTTCATGCATTGCGGTCATATGCATTATGATTATTTTCATTGTGGTTAAGTTCTTGATATTATTATGTATCATGCTAATTTGGACTAATTTGTGCAGATCCGATATCCTCCTATGATATACACGAAGGTGTGATTTTTATTATGTTTTCTATTTGGTTTATCTAACATAGTATGTTTGCAATAAATACAATATCATAGATAAAGAGAAAAATGGTGGACTACATTTCACATGACTCCCCTTATAGGCTTGATGTGAATTCTAGGGTATGGGAAAGGTCAATTGAGTAGCAAGCAGAAGAGTATTCTCCTGATCTAGCAGATACACTGAGGAGTTTGAGGGTAGAGATTAGAAGTTTCAAGGAAGATAATAACAAGTTAATTTCGGCATAGGAAATTCTTTTCAAGGCTCAAGAAAAGAAATCTGAAGTTAATGCAATGATTCTTTATAGTATTTCATATCTACAGAAGCAGTGAAAAATGGGAATTAGTCATTGACAGAAAGAAAATACTGATGTGGAATATGGTAGCAGGTCTCAGAGAAGATACATGTTGGACAGAGATGATACAATCATAGGTGGTATGTCCTTAGATACACCTGTCAGGAGGGGTACTACCTATGGATTTCATTCTAGCTCCAATTCTGACAGACATCATCGCCATCATTGCCAACATCCTTATAGGAGGAGTGAGAAGTAGTATTTTATAGTTGATTTCAAGAAATCCAAGCCTATTAAATTTGATGTAGAGATGAAGAATTCAAAAGATGCATAAGCATGGCTACTTGGGATGAAGAAGTTGTTCAGATTGCATGATTTCTTGGAGAACATGAAATCAAAGATAGCTACCTTTAGTCTCAAAGGGAAAGAGGAAATATGGTGGGAAGATGTGAAGAATTTCTAAAGAATTAGAGAAGAAGAGTTGATTTGGGATTATTTTGAGAGGCTCTTTAGGAATATGTACCTATTTGAAAGGTACTATAATAGAAGGACCAAGGAATTCTAACACCCCAGGATGAAGGTGACAAGGAAAATGTGGCTTTGTATGAGAAGTTTAATACAATTGAGGGAGGACATGGGTATCATCTTGTGGAGTAGCATAATAAATGAAATGATAGAGAACCGTTGTGTATTGAACCTATGGTTTATATCATCGCAAGCAGGACTTCCCTTTGCATAATAGTGGCATAGCGAAGCATGACATGCCTTAGATTTACAGTGTGTAGGAGGCACGAGTAGTTGGGATGTAGGTCAAATCATTCTTTATATCTATGCAGTAGTGGATAACAGGTAGGTAGGTCACCAAGCATCCGTTATTAAGGTGGAAGTGGAACCATGGGGAGAGTTCAAGGAAAATCCTCAATACATCTTGCAGCAGAAGGAGCTCATGCTTCGGGATAAAGCAATAGAGAAATTTAAAGTGCAATGGAGGCACTTTGGGTTGAGGAAGCTACATGGAAGATGTTTGATCAGATGAAAGCATGACAGATGGCTTCAGGTTATAGCTACATTTTTCAAGGGAAATGGAATTCCTTGGTAGATGATATGTGCAGGTGTTCAGTGGCAAGGAAGCATGCTAGGTATAATCGGGTAAGGTAATTGGTATATTTTTATATTTATTTATGCAGTGAAACTTGTGTGTTTATGGAAGTATGATGCAGGGAATTTCATGGAAAAATAAAACTCCATAGATATTGAGGAAGGCTCAAGCTGAGATTTCACTCGTGATCCCTTGGAAGCATTGGGAACAATGGGGATTGAGTCATGGTTTTTTTTGAAATTTGTGTGCTTTCAGTGTTTTGTGATTTATTTGTGCTTGATTTGCAATTTTGGTGCAGGGCCATTCCACTTTGTTTGTGGTATTGTATTGTTGTTTGGTTTTCCTTTTTTTCATTATATTTCCTTCATGTTCTTTACTTTTATGTTTTTAGGGTCTTGGGAATTGGTTGGGAAAGAGAAAATCTAATGGAACTCAGGGAGAGATGAGTGAAACCCAACATGTAATATAACACTCGAATGAAGCTCGGTGCATGAATAAAGGGGAATTTGAGGCAAGAATATGAAATTTAGCTGTGTTGGTGGGGACCAATGCGGTAAATGGACAGTGGTATGACATTCATGATAAATGTAATAGGAAAGGAAAAGTAAATGGGTTTGAGGCATTATATTCCTTGACTATCTTACAAATTGTTTTTCTCAATATTATACATCTTGTGCACAGATAAAGGAATTTATATTATCTTGACCTTGACCTTATGAACACTAGTAAATGTGTTTTGATCGTGATTATGTTGATTTGTGTGTGTGTGTGTGTGAATTCCATTGTCTAAGAGGGTAATCAAGGATCATTCTTGTCGTATAATGATTACTTTATGCATGTGTTGGCTTGAGGGGTTCTGACCCAGGTTCAAATTTAAGGTTTGAAAACAAACCCCTATACTACTAGCCCTTTCGGCAATGACCTACTTTTGCAGGCCAAGGTCTCACCCAAAGTAGTATGGGTGGGTGCTAGAACAAGGTTTCCACACCCTGGGAGAAAGTGGGTAATTAAGGCAGTCCTGTTGAGATCTATTATTAAGAAGATCTCAGCAACACCTTCGCATCCACATGCACATCAGCAATTATCATCATAGAATAACATAATCATAGCTAATTCATATATCAGAGACACAATCATATCTTATTCAAATAACGCAAGTACTTCAGTAGTAAACACAATCCATTCAGATACATAGAGAAACTTCAATAGATTTTGTGTTCATTAACATCCAGAACCAAGTTATAAACCCAAGTCACAGCCTGCGCACACAACCAGCGGGGTCCACACATAGCAGGACTGATGATCTCCACGCACACAGCTAGTAGGATTCCTTACCCAATACTACCCAAAACAATTCTTAATAGTTCACACTTAGCCTCAATCTTACTTACTTCTAGAGTCAAACTATCTATCTATTTTTATCATCATAGCCTATGCTATCTTATGGTCCGCAAACCGTGGTTTGCGGACTCTAGGTCTACTCTTTGACCCATTACAGTACATTGGGGCCTTTGACTTGCCCCAAATCCCCTACTCTAGACTAATTACTACAAAAATATATCAAAAATGCAGCTAGGGGACCCTGTTCCAACAAGCCCCCAACACAATGTTATGACTCGTCCTGTAATGTTCCTTTTTTCTGAAATATCACAAGTCTATTCTAGAGATAGACTATGGGGGAATTTTCCAGATATGTCACCTTCACAAGGAAGGGTGTGATCCAAAGGTTACCTGGCCCTTCACAGACTCTATCTATATATATGTGAAATTCCTTCCTCGGGAATTGCCCAAAGAATGGGGCTGCAGCAAATACCTTAGCCAACAATGAAGCAACAGCGTTGTTATACAATCATGAGAACATGAAGATCTTTACAATCAGCCAAAAAATGATGTTATAGCAGCAAAAAAATTACAATATCTTGAGGAAACAACCTCTCAAGAAAGGCAATGCAAGCCTAAACAATACATGTACATGAAATGAGAAAACACAGCAGCATATATGAAACCCTTGGCTATGACAGCGCAGTATATTATGGAATACTGCTGAAAAAAATGTCAATACATGGATATGTCAATGATATGGCTCAAATACAATAGGGGAGCAAAGCTCTAACCCTTAGAAGCAATAATACATCAATCCTCCAAAGGATTAGCTGAAATATACAAAATGGAAAAAATGCCAGAGTAGCTGGGTAGCTGCAGCAACTCAAGTATGGAAATGAATAGAGAAGGCTGAAGATGATGAGAAATCTAAAGTAGACCTTCTCCAATGGATCTACAAAGTGGAAGGCTGATCCTTACACTTGAGATCTCACCCTCCAATCAACTCTCCAAAACCCCGCAGCAATTGCACTATGAAAATAACGCAGTTACTGGAGAAAACTGCGTTGTAGGGGCAAGGATATGTGTTGGCCTAATGCAAATATCTGAAAATAAGCTCCAAATATTCCAAACTGATCCTGCAAAGGCAATAAAGACTCTCACTCTGAAAAAAAAATCAATGGAAGAGGTGTTGTGAATACTCATTGTAACACCCAGCAACACAGTGTTATTCTGCTGCAGAAATAACGCTGTCTTGATGGAGGAAGCTTGGCTTTAAGCCTAGATGTGAGATAAATCAGTCCAAACCCTCAAGAGGCCTCTCAAGAAGGAGAAGGAATCCTAAACAGGAATTCCCCGGCAATTCTTGCTAAACAGCAGAGAATGCACAATGTCTGAATAGACATGAAATCATAAACATATGCATGAATAACAATGGCCCTCCTCCTCTCCATATATAGCATTTGAAAGCTCTCTCTCCATGGGGCCTATTGTTCCTTGAGAGACAATTCTTGGCTGTGTACAAGAATCCGTGCTCAAGACATTAAATATTATGTCACAAATGTATATATGTGTCTCTGTTTCTTAACCCTTCAAATGTTAGTAATATATTTCCCAAATATCAAATCTTTATTAGCTCTGCAATGCCTTATTCCTTTTATATTGAAGTGAGCGGATGGAAGACGAAGAAAGAAAAGGATTTTAACTTTTCATGCTCCTTTAAACAGAAACTGCCATTATAAAATCCTGAAGAAGTGAAAAAACAAATAAGCTAAAGAAGAGGAGCGCCCATTAAGGATGTTTAACTCTTAGATATATAAATATCAAGAGACCTGCAGCTCTAATCACTCTACTTTATTCACAGATATGAAAATGAATGAAAACCGAGAAAACTCTTCAACACAGATGGAAAATTGGAAACTTGCAAAACTTTTTCATTCATTCAATATTGCTCAGTACAAAATTAGCCTTCAAAGGTTCAAAACTCGGAACCTTCTTTCTTCCTAAAGATGTCTTTAAATACAATCTGAACCAAAATGGTTTCAGTTATAAAACTGATTCTAACTAACTGTAACTGCCTAACTACTCTTTGTGACGGAGGTACATGCCTCGGAAACATTTCATTACATTTGCATAACTTCACTTAAAACAAAATAAAAGATGATAACTCTTAATCTAAAGGAACTGATGTTCCTGGAATAGCAGCTGACTCAATGATTACTTGCGGCTGAACGGCTACTTGTGGCTGCTTGGCGGGAAATCCTTTTTCTGTGTCAATAGAAAATTTCTTACATTCCTTCCAGAGCTTATATTGAGTTATTGGAGCATTCTTATAACGATGATATTCTACTGTGAAGGCAACAATATGACTGTGAGTGAGGTTACTTGTAAACAATGTTTTCACCATCCACAGCAGAAGGAAATGTCTTTGTAAGAAATTGAATACTGTTTCTCCCTTCAGTATCTGCGTCTTCTCATGTCGGCCATCTGCTCTGCTCTTTGCAAATACCAATTGATCCTCATAAAACTTCCAGGACATAAACTCACCTCCCTCCTTCCAGCATGAGGGAAAACTGGTTCTTATCAACTTATCAAACGAAATATCAAATTTCTTAACCATCTCTTTAATTACCTGTAGCCGCTTCTCTGATGCCTTTAGAAGGTCATTTTTAATAATCATTTTGTTTACTTCTTCCGCATAAAAATACCTGTCCTGTATCCCCATATCTTGCAACTCTTCATCTGTCTTAGCATTAATAAAATTCATGAATTTCTTGGCCCAATTTGATCGTTTGATAGCGGCTTGCTTATCTGATAACAACTCTTTTTCGTGATCTGCAACAATGTTCTTCTCTCTGGAAATCACTTTTATGGAGTCCCATTTTGCCTGCATTTCAGAAATGATCTCATTCCAGATGAGATCCTTAGCTTTAATAAGGGAAATATTTCCCTTCAATTTCTCCTTGAGTTCTTTGATTTCTTCCTCAGCTTTTTGTAGCTTCTGCTCGTTTTCATTTGCCTTTCCTTCCCATCCCTGCATCAATCTAAGAGCTGTGGCCAATTCAGACTGGGCCTGTTTGCAATCTCTCTCTGCCATTTTTAATTCTGTGTTCAGCTAAACAACCTGGGCTTGTGGGTCGGCTCCACCTGCGGAAAAATCAAAAGTACAAGTATGGTTCTGGATTTGATTTTATAAGGTTATAGCAGTCTGCTTTACCTTATCAAGTTCCTCGTCCTTATTTATCAACTGTTGTCGTAGTTCCTCTTTTTCCTTTTCTACCTCTTCTACTTCGGCTGCCAACGAATGCTCTGCAGCTGGCAATTTCAGCTTTTTCCTTAATGAAGATATTTCTGATTCTGCACTCTTCATAAGTTTTTGAATTGCGCTTTTATCATTTGGATCAACCCCAATTTTCATTATAATTTTCTTCAGCTCTTCATTCTAAGTAGTTAATGCTCTTGCATTGGCTTTTTCCATCTTGCATTGTTTGACCACCTTAGCAAGCATATTTTCTGTCTTGAGTGCTGTAGCAGTGGTTTTGCTCAAATAATTGACAATCAACTAACCTGTTTGCATGTGGAGATTCATCTTGTCCCACAAGGGGATCTTTTTCACATCCATGACTATATTCAACTCCTTAAAGCTGCCTGAGGGTCCCAGAGACATTCCTGTCGGATGCGACAATGCCATTTTAAACTGATCTTTCTCCAGATCCATTACAGTCAATAGTTTTGTTTGGTCAGCAGGAATATGGTGCTCTGCTTGTGTCTCTATATTGGCCTTTATTCTTTGGTTCTTTTCTTCAATCTGTGAGAATACTTGCTTCATGGAAGGAGCCTTTTCCAAATGAAGTTTTGGTCTGCTCGGAGATGATGGGCCACCCTGTTCTTCACTGACCTTGAGAGTAAAACTAGGTGAATTAGAGGAGTGGTCTTCTGCTAATTTCGTCCTTTTCTCCTCTCGGGGTTCCTCCTCCTCGATCTCAATAACCTCATCTCTCCCTCTCTTGCCCATCTTTTCCAATATTACAGGTGTTTGAATACTTATCCGTGATGAACTTGGCCCTCCTGGATTAGCCAACTTCTCTAAATCCGGTTTACTCACATGAGTAAAAGCAGCATACCCATTCTCGACCCTTCTTTGTGAAATAATCCCATGTGGGTCATAGGCCCATTTCTCTCCCAATAGCAACTGTGTTCCTTCCAACATCTTTGATACCTCCTCAAAAGCTTGCCTTGTGTTAACAACAAAAGGGCCTACACTCATTGGCAACTTGTACATTAATCCTTTCTTCATAGGAAGAAAATGAACTTGATCCACATTAAGACTTTGCCTTATAAATTCCAAGGCAAACAGTCTCATGGGAACAAATGTTGGAAGACTATAAGGCTCAATGCTGACTCCATATAGCCTTATTTCATAATGATCTTCAAAAACAAACCAGTCTCCAAATTTACAATTAGGTCCTAATTGCAAAAACTCCTGGGCCTTTGGCAGGAAGCATGGGGGCAGGGTTCCATTAAGAATTTTATAAGCAGTGGTCATGAAATGCTCCACAAATTCAAATAAACCGGCTTCGTTCTCTTCTCTTCTGACCATATCGGTCCAAAGCAAAACTGACTGTTTATTTTTATTACCATTCATTATATTCAAACCAACACTCATGAATTCTTCAACATTATGATATAAAAACAAGTAGACTACTAATGAGGGGAATCTGAAATAACCTGTTAATGGGAAGGCAATCAATTGAGAATTCACCACTTCTTGCCAAAAGGATGGGATATCCAACACCACTCCTGGTTTCATCATGAGAGTGAACATCCCCAGGGCTGCCTTGTCAATTTCGCGATCATCATCTCTCCCCAGAATCTCCATAATACAGCTAAGAACTGCCCTGTATTGAACATTAAATGCATCCAAACTGAACTTTCCCGATTCAAATTGGGTCTTCTCCGGACTTGATACAAAAAACGACATGCAGTGGTTAAACTCCTCATTTGAGAGCTCCTCAAAATATTGAATCAGCGAATCTTCGGAGAACTGCAAAGGAGAATCATTCTCTGGAAAACATAATGCCTGACGCATTAATTGAGTTGAAACCTGCAAAATATTTTCCCCTTGGGAATTCATGACAAAACACTTGCCGGGATACATGGACGAAACTAACCAAGAAATAAATTCGGGAAAGACATGAGTTTTTGGAATACAGGCAGACAACACTCCCAAACTTTGCATAGCAGAAAACACAGGTGTCTTGTCGATGTTCAAGGTTACTTGATAATGCAAGAGAGGGTGATTTACGGAAGACGCAGTATCACGGACATCTTTCTCACTATCTAGGAGAGGGCTCAGATTTGACAAACCAGACAGTGATGCTCGCTTAGCCATGATTGACAGGAATTTCAAAAACAATTCAACTGAATAGCGCAAAGGTGGTGGGACGCAGTTTGAAACAGGGCAAACAGTCACAATTAAATCACAATAGGACGGAAAAACCCCACTTATAGACAACGAGAACCATAATAAATGCAAGGGTGACGTGGAAAGACAGCAAACAGTGAATGACAGTTGTTTGCCACCTCGGCGGATGACGTAATGCGGGGGGTCTGTGAGTACGGCAGAGAATTTTATACCCATACCCCCCGTAATTAATCAGGGTCGTTGATCATCAGAGTTTTGCGATCTGACCAGTCAACTACGGGGGGTCGGGTTTTGATAACCGATGGGCTAGTTGACCCCCCGCAGTTGCATATCCAAATGCTTCTTCGCACGATTATGACTTCCGCTCCGGAAGCTGCTCGAACTTTATCTTTGATACAAATATATCAACCTAAAGTCAACCCGCTCCATGTATCAAAATTTAAATGGAAATGTATTGCATTCTCTTTTTTTTTTAATACTAAAGTATAAAAACTTTATACTATAGCATATTTTCGGATTCTTATATATATTTTTTTTAAATTTTCTTTTCAAAAATTCAAAAATGAAATATAAAAAGGATAGGTAGATACTGATCCACAACATCTGGCTCCACCTGGGGATAGTGTTTTTACCACAAAACACTAAGAACCTGCAGATTAGTGCCTTCACCTCGGGCATGGAGTCATAAATTGCTTGATGAAAATGTACAATGAACACACCGGATATATACAATGATGAACCAGCAACTGTTTAATGTCGGAAATAATGCTTGAGATATTGCCCATTCACAGGCATATCTAGCACTTCTCCTTCTAGATTTTCCAACACGAACGTATTATTTCCTCTGACTTCATTAATTTTGAATGGGCCATACCACAAGGGGTCAAATTTACCGTGTTTGCCTTTATCTTCACTTCGTGTATCCCATCTAAAAACTAAATTCCCTTCCTGAAACAAAACTTCCTTTGCTTTTCTATCAAATATTGCCTTCATATTTTGCTGATAAGTGAGCAAGCGGTCCCGAACCTGATTTCTATTTTCACTTAGTTCCATCACATTGTTCATTCTTCATATCATGGAATTTGGTTCTGCTTGGGCATCTTGGAGAAAAGAAATCACAGGTTTTACCAATTGTGTGGGGAATAAAGCTTGAGTGCCATACACGATCTCATAAGGTGACTTGCCGGTAGACCTTCTTGTAGTCATTCTTGTTGCCCACAAGGCAAAAACTAGCTTCGTGTCCCAGTTCTTTTGATTCTCATTGATTGTTTTCTTCAAGATTCTAACCAATGTTTTGTTAGAGGATTCTGCTAATCCATTTCCCTGCGGATGGTAAGCTGTAGAGTGAGACAATGTCACATTATAAGTTTGGAAAAAATTAATAAACCTAAGTGAACTGAAAACCTGAGCATTATCTGTCATAATCTTCACTGGGCATCCAAACCTGCTAAAAATATTCTCTTCCAAAAACTTCATTACTACCAAATCATTTGCTTTCCTGGTGGGAATTGCCTCCACCCACTTTGTAAAATAATCCGTAGCAGTAAGAATCCATTTAAACTGCCCACTGGAAGGTGGATTGATTTCTCTGATGAAATCCAATCCCCATTGTCTAAAGGGCTCTTCAACGAAAACAGGGAGAAGGGGAAGCGAAGCCAGCTTTTTCTTCTCTGCAAACAATTGGCATTTTTGACAGCTTTTGACTGTTTTGTAAACATCAGAAAACACAGTCAGCCAATAGAAACCCGATTTGAATATTTTGTGAGCAGTTACCTTCCAGCTGTAATGCCCTCCACACAAGCATTCATGATATTCTTTTATCACTTCTGAAATTTCCTCCTCTGTAAGACACAACAACAACATACCAACTGGATCTTTCCAATATAACTTTGCTTCGACTATAACATAAGGCTGAGCCTTAAGTTTCAGGGCCCTGTATTTTGCTCTATTAATGGAAGGGGGACATGAAAGAAAGCATAGATAATGTACAATATCCTTATACCATTCTGAACAGAGAAATTTGTACTTAATTGTTGTCTTTGATTGATTATCATGCGTTTCTTCATCGGCTTCTTCTACAGGGGCCAGCAAATTGATTCCCAATGCCTGGAAGTTGGATTCTGTCAGTAATTTGGCCAATCCCAACCCTTTAACCAGCTTGGTCGGTTTTACATCCAAATCATACTCTTGAATTTTAGCGATCCATTTTCCTCTCTTACCTTCCACATCGCTTTGTACTAGCACGTCTTTCACAGCTGAATTAGGAACGTATGCTAGGATCTGAGAATGAAGGACATAAGTTCTGAAAGCTTTCAGTGCTTTTACCAGATCGTACACCTGCTTCTCCAATATATTATAATTCAATTCTGCATCTCGGAGAACTTTACTGAAATATGCAACTGGCTGTTCATGCTTTTCTTCATTTCTCTGCAATAAAACAGCTACAATAGTTGAGGGGGAAGCAAATGAAAAAATCTGAAACGGTTTCAAATAATCTGGACTGACTAAAACAGGTGCTTCCTTTAAAGCCTCTTTGATTCTCTGAAAAGATTCCCTCGCCTCCTTGTCCCACTTTACCTCAGCATTCTTTTTTAACATGTCTGTAATATTTTTAACGATTTCAGCATAATTAGGGACAAACCGCCTTAGGAAATTAATTTTTCCCAGAAAATGCTGAATATCTTTTTTACTTCGCGGCAGAGGGATTGTCTGAATGGCTTTGACTCTGGCCGGATCAATCTTCACTCCTTCTTTTGAAACGATGTGGCCCAGTAATTTACCCTCCTCCAGGGAAAATAAAGACTTCTTTGGATTCAGTGATAATCCAAACTTCCTGCACTTCATGAAAGCTTTTTGTAAATGCTGTAAATGTTCCTCGTCAGACTTCGAAAAAATTGTCACATCATCTAAATAAACCACCACAAACGTGTCTCCCACAAATGTGATATCCATCGCCCTCTGGAATGTGGCTCCTGCATTCATCAGGCCAAATGGCATCCTGGTGTACATGAACGTTCCCCAAGGCATAGTGAAAGCGGTTTTCTTCTGATCTTCCTTATCCACTGCTACATGATTATAACCTGAGAACCCGTCCACCATAGACAGTCTATAAGCACCGGTCACTTTCTGTAAGACAAAGTCCATTTTAGGCAAAGGATAATTGTCCTTTAATGAAGCCCTGTTCAAATTCCTGAAATCCACGCATAATCTTATCTCTCCGTTCTTCTTTCGGACAGACACAAGGTTAGAAACCCAATCTGAATACCTGAGTGGGACGATTATCTTGGCTTGCAACAATTTCTTAATTTCCTTCTCGATTGGAGCCAACAACAAGGGATTAATCTGCCTAAGCTTCTGTTTATGTGACTTAACTCCATCCTTGAGTGGAATCTTGTGCTGTATGATGTCCTTATCATATGTTTTCAGATCATCATACGACCAAGAAAAAACATCTTTAAATTGTTTAAACAACTCTACATACCTTTCTTTATATTCCTTCGGAAGCCCTTTGAACAGTTTGACCATTTTAGGCTCTTGTGGAGTACCCAAATTGCAATCCTCCACTGGCTCATCTTGGTTCCTCTTCTTTTGATCCACAGCAACATCATTAGCTCCAAACAATATTTCAAGCGGTACTAAGCCTCTGGGTAAGACATTATCTTTTAACTGAATAATTTCTTGACCACTGATCTCCTTCTTAAAAGTCTTACCAGCCAACTCGTCTTCATCACTTTCCAGATCAATCTGATGATCTTCAAAATCCTCAGTCATCAACAGAAACTACTTAATCTTCTCATCATCTTCGAATACCTGCCAATGTTTAATATTGTCAGGAATCGAAGGCCTATGTCTCATCTCTATTTCATACCTTAGTTTCACGCTGATAGGAGGCTTGAACGTACTTGCTACAACCGCCAATGAATCTACTAACCTATTTTCTTCTCTTGGCACAAACTGTAAATTGAATGCTTCAAAATAATTTTCAATCAGATCCCATACTTCATTCCGGTATGCTCGTAACCTGGGATGCTTGGTTTGGCACAAATTCTTGATCTGCCTTATAATCAACTCTGAATATCCAAACACAGTCATAGCTTTAATTCCCATCTGCTTAGCTGTCTGCAAACTAACAATTAATGCCTCATATTCTGCGACATTATTAGTAGATTCGAACTCCAATTTGAAAGAAAAAGGCATCAAATTACCTTCCGGAGAAACAAATATGAAACCCGCTCCAGTACCTTCTTTGGAAAATGCTCCATCAAAATAACACTTCCAGGGCTTTTCTGAATGTAATTCCTTATGTTCAATCTCTGAATCAAGCTTCCCCTGAGATTCCTCAGAAAATTCTGCAACCTCCTGCAGCATGAAACATGACAGGTCATCATTCTCTTGGCCATAAATTGGTGAATTACTTGCATCTTTCTTGGTAGCAGTTTTTTGAAATCTGGTCTCTCTATACAACCTTCTCTCTTCACCATTGAAAACGGGAATAATATCATACGTAAAGTCCAGTTTCAAAACTCCTCCCAGCTTTTCTCCCCATGATCTAGATAATAACATTCCAAACCTGGCTGGAATATCTGCCACTACAACGTCCATCATAATGCTTTTGGCTGGGATTTGGGCCAATGAAACAACCATATCTTTAATGAGACCTACACACTTAACCCTCTTCGAATCAAAGGAGTAAAGATCTCGGTATGGCTTGGTGATTTGTAAATTTAACTCCTTCATCACACTCAATGGCATCAGATTGTGTGATGCACCAGAATCCAGCATACAATTGTGCAAAACGAAATCATGCAAGAGAAGAGATATATGAAAAGGAGGAACAGACGAATCTACCTCTTCCACATGATGTCCAAACGTCACCACTGGCTTTTCTTCTTGCAGATTCACTGTATCACTCACTTCGTCAGGCTGGGACAGATTGATAAATTCAGCGATTTCTTTTTTGTAACCCTATGTTTTTATGAGTTCAAGAAGAGGTACTTGTATCTTTACTTTTTCTAACTCTTTCGAAAAACTGAAAGTTTGATTTGATCTTGTCAACTTTTCAGGGTCTTCTTGATCTTTTTTGGAATTTAGACTCTGATTAGAAACCGTAACCACCTTCTCCAAAATGTTAGAATCTTTATCTTTTGTCTGGGATATTTCAGCTTGCTGCTTACCTTTCTGCAATGGAGTCGCCTTTGGAGTAGGTACTGCTTCTGGTTCTTTTTCTTCATTTTCTTGCGTCCTCAACCTCTTTTTTGACCTCAAGTCATACTTTTTATGCAACTCGGATTGCATAAAATCTGTGAATTGTTTACAGTAATCGTCCATCTCTTCTTGATCAAATGAGGGTTCAGCTTCTTCCTCTTCCTCATCGATGTCTTCTTCTGTTTCGTCGTCTTCCATATACACAGCAGAAATTCGGCCGTCATCTTCTCTCTCGTCATCGTCATCTGCTGAACGGGACGGGGCTGCTTCTATGTACAGAGGTGCTTGCACCTGATCTTGATCCTTTCTTTCTCTTTGTAGAATTTGCAAGGGCTGTTTTTTGAATTGAGGATTAAAAACCCCCCTGTTCTGTCTTGCAGGCTTGCTATCTATTTCCAACTTTACCAACTTATTGGAAAGATTTTTTATGACCTTAGTCATGTCTTCGATTCTCTGATCCTGAGCTGAGGCTTCTTCTTTAGCCTTTCCTTTATCTGAAACTTTACCAGCAGCAGACATATTTGCTTCAATCTCCAAAGCATCAGTTTGAATCTGTTCCAACGTAGGAGACCTTCTTTCCCTTAGCGTAAAACTAAAATCTAGTTCAAAAGCACCAGCAAAAACAACCCTTGCTCCAATCGGAGGGGGTTTCATTTCAACAGGAAAACTATTATACAATTTGTTAAATCTTTTAACAAAATCGTTCATATTTTCATCAAATTTTTTCTTGATTGCATTAAACTCTGTCAAAGAATAACCGTGGTCCCTTTTTTCGCCCCATCTTTCAATGAAACGTCTTTCCAGGGCATCCCAATCATTAATGGAACCATTCTGTAATCCTTTGAACCATTTCCTTGCCTCTCCACTCAGAGACTGAACGAAAAGTCTCATGACAACATCCAAATGTTCAACATTTAAATTCTCTGCAAAAGTGCAAAACAGGGGCAAGTGCTGTTCTGCAGTTATTTCATCCTCACCAGTAAATCTGGGGAGTAACTTGAGATACTCCTGAGGCAAATCATGCAACGGTTGTGGTAGATTTAAAGGTGCATATCTGTTCATCAAGAAAGCAGGGGCTGCAAGAACTGCCATGTTTACGCCCGGGTTGACTGCTCCTTGAGCGGGGGTAAAATGAATACCAGTTGTGGGAAAAGATGAATGAGGTGAAACAAATGATATGGGAAGTGGACTATGAACAATCGCAGAAGAGCTGGCAACTGTATGTGGCTGAGTTTCTGTAAAAGGAAAATACACAAACTCCAAAGACTGCTCTTCTAATGTGGGTTCTTGAAAATGAATGGGCGATGGTGATGATTCTTCTTCCGAGAAAATGAGTTTCTTGGAAGCTTTCTTGGATGAGAAAACGTGTGAACTGCTGCCAGGTGCGAGCAGTGTGGTTTCAGGTGTAACTAATATTTTTGGTTTCTGGCCCTTCTTTGAAACAAGCTTCTCAGGATTTGACAAAACGAGAACTGTTTGCTGAGAGGTGTCTGACCTCGTGTGAGGTTTCTTGGGAGCCAGAGCTATTTTCAAAAATCACAGCGTACTATTTCCTCCTCTCTGAACAACCAGAGGAAATATAGAACAAAACCCAGGGAAGAACTTCGACTCTTCGATCCCCGGCAACGGCGCCAATTAATGTTGTTCCTTGAGAAACAATTCTTGGCTGTGTACAAGAATCCGTGCTCAAGACATTAAAGATTATGTCACAAAATGTATATATGTGTCTCTGTTTCTTAACCCTTCAAATATTAGTAATATATTTCCCAAATATCAAATCTTTATTAGCTCTGCAATGCCATATTCCTTTTATATTGAAGTGAGCGAATGGAAGATGAAGAAAGAAAAGGATTTTAACTTGTCATGCTGCTTAAAACAGAAACTGCCATCATAAAATCCTGAAGAAGTGAAAAACAAATAAGCTAAAGGAGAGGAGCACCCATTAAGGATGTTTAACTCTTAGATATATAAATATCAAGAGACCTGCAGCTCTAATCACTCTACTTTATTCATAGATATGGAAATGAAATGAAAACCAAGAAAACTCTTCAACACAGATGGAATATTGGAAACTTGCAAAATTTTTTCATTCATTCAATATTGCTCAGTACAAAATTAGCCTTCAAAGGTTCAAAACTCGGAACCTTCTTTCTTCCTTAAGATGTCTTTAAATACAATCTGAACCAAAATGGTTTTCAGTTATAAAACTGATTCTAACTAACTTATAACTGCTTAACTACTCTTTGTGACGGAGGTACATGCCTCGGAAACATTTCATTACATTTGCATAACTTCACTTAAAATAAAATATGATAACTCCTAATCTAAAGGAACTGATGTTCCTGGAATAGCAGCTGACTCAATGATTACTTGCGGCTGAACGGCTACTTGTGGTTGCTTAGCTGGAAATCCTTTTTCTGTGTCAATAGAAAATTTCTTACATTCCTTCCAGAGCTTATCTTGAGTTATTGGAGCATTCTTATAACGATGATATTCTACTGTGAAGGCAACAATATGACTGTGAGTGAGGTTACTTGTAAACAATGTTTTCACCATCCACAGCAGAAGGAAATGTCTTTGTAAGAAATTGAATACTGTTTCTCCCTTCAGTATCTGCGTCTTCTCATGTCGGCCATCTGCTCTGCTTTTTGAAAATACCAATTGATCCTCATAAAATTTCCAGGACATAAACTCACCTCCCTCCTTCCAGCATGAGGGCAAACCGGTTCTTATCAACTTAATAAATTGAATATCAAATTTTAACCATTCTCTTTAATTACTCCACGCTCGCTTCCTCGATGCCTCGGTTGCGCCATTTTTAATAATCATTTTGTTTACTTCTTCCGCATAAAAATACTCCGATTCCGTATCCCCTAATATCTTTCAACTCTTCATCTGCCTTAGGCATTAATAAAATTCAATAAATTTTGGCCCAATTTGATCGTTTGATACGTTTCTCAAGCTTATCCTGGAGCAACAACTCTTTTTCTTGATCTCGTAACAATGTTCTTCTCTCTCGAAATCACTTTTATTAGTCCCATTTTCCCCGTGATTTTAAAATGTGATCCATCTGTATAGATCTAGCTTTGATAAGGGAAATATTTCCCTTTAATTTCTCCTTGAGCTCTTTGATTTCATCCTCAGCTTTCTGTAGCTTCTGCTCATTCTCATTTGCTTTTCCTTCCCATCCCCATCAACTTAAGAGCTCATATTAACTGCACTGGTCTGCTTGGTAATCCTTCGCCATTTTTAATTCTGTGTTCAGCTGAACAACCTGGGCTTGTGGGTCGGCTCCACCTGCAGAAAAATCAAAAGTACAAGTATGGTTCTGGATTTGATTTTGTAAGGTTATAGCAGTCTGATTTACCTTATCAAGTTCCTCGTCCTTCTTTATCAACTGTTGTCGTAGTTCCTCTTTTTCCTTTTCTACCTCTGCTACTTCGGCTGCCAACGAATGCTCTGCAGCTGGCAATTTCAGCTTTTTCCTTAATGAAGATATTCCTGATTCTGCACTCTTCATCAGTTTTTGAATTGCGCTTTTATCATTTGGATCAACCCCAATTTTCATTATAATTTTCTTCAGCTCTTCATTCTGAGTAGTTAATGCTCTTGCATTGGATTTTTCCATCTTGCATTGTTTGACCACCTTAGCAAGCATATTTTCTGTCTTGGCTGCTGTAGCAGTGGTTTTGCTCAAATCATTGACAATCAACTGACTTGTCTGCATGTGGAGATTCATCTTGTCCCACAAGGGGATCTTTTTCACATCCATAACTATATTCAACTCCTTAAAGCTGCCTGTAGGTCCCAGAGACATTCCTGTTGGATGCGACAACGCCATTTTAAACTGATCTTTCTCCAGATCCATTACAGTCAATAGTCTTGTTTGATCAGCAGGTATATGGTGCTCTGCTTGTGTCTCTATATTGGCCCTTATTCTCTGGTTCTTTTCTTCAATCTGTGAGAATACTTGCTTCATGGAAGGAGCCTTTTCCAAATGAAATTCTGGTCTTCTCGGAGATGACGAGCCACCCTGTTCTTCACTGACCTGGAGAGTAAAACCAGGTGAATTGGAGGAGTGGTCTTTTGCTAATTTCGTCCTTTTCTCCTCTCGAGGTTCCTCCTCATCAATCTCAATAATGTCATCTCTTCCTCTCTTGCCCATCTTCTCCAATATTGCAAGTGTTTGAATATTGATCCGTGATGAACTTGGCCCTCCTGGATTAGCCAACTTCTCTAAATCCGGTTTACTCACATGAGTAAAAGCAGCATACCCATTCTCGACCCTTCTTTGTGAAATAATCCCATGTGGGTCATAGGCCCATTTCTCTCCCAACAGCAACTGTGTTCCTTCCAATATCTTTGATACCTCCTCAAAAGCTTGCCTTGTGTTAACAACAAAAGGGCCTACACTCATAGGCAACTTGTACATTAATCCTTTCTTCATAGGAAGAAAATGAACTTGATCCACATTAAGACTTTGCCTTATAAATTCCAAGGCAAACAGTCTCATGGGAACAAATGTTGGAAGCCTATAAGGCTCGATACTGACTCCATATAGCCTTATTTCAGAATAATCTTCAAAAACAAACCAGTCTCCATATTTACAATTAGGTCCTAATTGCAAGAACTCCTGGGCCTTTGGCAGGAAGCACGGAGGCAGAGTTCCATTAAGAATTTTATAAGCAGTGGTCATGAAATGGTCCACAAATTCAAATAAACCAGCTTCGTTCTCTTCTCTTCTGACCATATCGGTCCAAAGCAAAACTGACTGTTTATTTTTATTACTATCCATTATATTCAAACCAACACTCAGGAATTCTTCAACATTCTGATATAAAAACAAGTAGACTACCAATGAGGGAAATCTGAAATAACCTGTTAAAGGGAAGGCAATCAATTGAGAATTCACCACTTCCTGCCAAAAGGATGGGATATCCAACACCACCCCTGGTTTCATCATGAGAGCGAACATCCCCAGGGCTACCTTGTCAATTTCGCGATCATCATCTCTCCCCAAAATCTCCATAATACAGCTAAGAACTGGCCTGTATTGAACATTAAATGCCTCCAAACTGAACTTTCCCAATTCAAATTGAGTCTTCTCTGGACTTGATACCAAAAACGACATGCAGCGATTAAACTCCTCATTTGAAAGCTCCTCGAAATATTGAATCAACGAATCTTCAGAGAACTGTAAAGGAGAATCATTTTCTGGAAAACATAATGCCTGACGCATTAATTGAGTTGAAATCTGCAAAATATTTTCCCCTTGGGAATCCATAACAAAACACTTGCCGGGGTACATCGACGAAACTAACCAAGAAATAAATTCAGGAAAGACATGAGTTTTTGGAATACAGGCGAACAACACTCCCGAACTTTGCATAGCAGAAAACACAGGTGACTTCTCAATGTTCAAGGTTACTTGATAATGCAAGAGAGGGTGATTTACAGAAGACGCAGTATCACGGGCATCTTTCTCACTATCTAGGAGAGGGCTCAGATTTGACAAACCAGACAGTGATGCTCGCTTGGCCATGATTGACAGGAATTTCGAAAACAATTCAACTGAATAGTGCAAAGGTGGCAAGACGCAGTTTGAAATAGGGCAAACAGTCACAATTAAATCACAATAGGACGAAAAACCCCACTTATAGACAACAAGAACCATAATAAATGCAAGGGTGACGTGGAAGGACAGTGAACAGTGAATGAAAGTTGTTTGCCACCTCAGCGGATGACGTAATGCGGGGGGTCTGTGAGTACGGCAGAGAATTTCTACCCATACCCCCCGTAATTAATCAGGACCATTGATCATCGGAGTTTTGCGATCTGACCAGTCAACTGCGGGGGGTCGGGTTTTGATAACCGACGGGCTAGTTGACCCCCCACAGTTGCATATCCAAATGCTTCTTCGCACGATTGTGACTTCCACTCCGGAAGTTGCTCGAACTTTATTTTTAATAGAAATATATCAACCCAAAGTCAGCCCGCTCCATGTATCAAAATATAAATGGAAATATATTGCATTCCCTTTTTTTTATACTAAAGTATAAAAACTTTATACTATAGCATATTTTCGGATTCATATATATATTTTTTTAAATTTTCTTTTCAAAATTTCAAAAATGAAATATAAAAAGGATAGGTAGATACTGATCCACAACAGGGCCCATCCATTAGGGTTTACTCCATAAAGGAATATTCCCTCCTCTATCTCTGCGTTGTCCCATGTAGTGCTTTCCACCTCATACCCTGCGTTGGTTGACTTGGTCAAACCTCTTTGCAAATGTCTCTTTTCACACATGGGGGTGTGAAATCTAGTTCCATGGCTGATCCCTTTCCACACTAGAGGGATTTTATTTATGTTTTTATTATCATTGGCCCTCCTTACCCAATTATTCATCTCCTAAATGAATTTAGACAGAAATTAATGTTCCAATTTATTGAAGAACAATTTTGAACATTACAGTCCTCCCCTCCCAAATGTTGCTTGTCCTCAAGAAACTGCAAGGATAGAACTGGAAAGTCTCCACTCAAGGAATGGAGTCATAAATTTGATGAGGAACATATCCCTCATATTAATCCTCCATCCCCAAGCAATCATCCAAACAAAATGAGTCACCTCCCAACATGGCAACTTCTGAAAATCTGCTTCCACCTCAAGCTCTGGAAATGAAGGTGGGCTGAAAATTTGAACATGGTAAGCATCATAGCCTACCGCAAGCTGTCCTTCCCTCCACTTATGACAAGTGTAGAGTGTGTGTTGATCCTGGGCTACAAAATTATTTTCCTCAAGTGGCAAAGTGAAGAACAATCCTCCAAAGAATGCTCCTCCAACAATGAAGAACAAGCTAGCCCAAAACAATCCATCCATGATGAATAGGACATGGTAATCATAGAACATCCTAATGAAAAATTTTCTGAAGGTTGTACATAATGATACATGATTCAAACAATGCCTCACAAGGATACAGCGCAGTTTCATCCATTGCAACTTTAGAAAATTACATGGCAAGCAATGTACAAGATCCATCACATCTACTAATGAATAGTAAATGGCTGAATACAACAATAATACAAGATCAAACACTTGCCCTTGGCTATAAAATGTATGATTACCAACCTCATGGCCCACCCTAAAAGAGAACAAACATGTAGCTATGGTGGCCATATCTCCTCCCATGCTCCCATTAGAACATTTAGCGCATAAATTGTGAGAATTTTTCCCACTCAAGGACACATCCATCTCATGTGCCTCACTCATAATCATGCTTCCTTTACAAATCTGATCTATATCAGCAAATGAAGTCATGATCAGAAAAAAAATTAAAGAAATACTATTGCTTTTACATGATGCTTGAAGGTACCAATAGTCTCCCAAGTACATACAGCGTAGTTTTAGAAACTGCTGCTTGAGAAAATCACATGGCAAGTTGTTTTGTGTTACATGAATAGTTATGTATGTCATGATAGCTATTGATAAATAGAAAATGGCTGAGCATATCAACTGATCATACATGAAATAAAACACTTTCCCAAGGCCATATAAAATATGGTTGTATCCATCATACAATTTGGCCCAATTTTGTCTATGGAGCTTAATGAAAAACTTGCCCTTATCTAGAGCAATGCACTGAATATGAATGGTAAGAGTATCAAAATGTTGTGTTAGATAACCCATGGATACAAAAACAATATTCTTACCATATGTTGAGAGAAAAATTATGCATGTGCATATGAATGATCCCTCCATAGTGGTATGGCACATTCCCAGGAAAAGAATTGAATCATATGTTGCATAAAGATCACCCTCCTCATACTTGGAAATCCAAGTCAAGAAGATCATAGCAAGTGAGGTAATACAAATGTAATAGATGTACCCATCCGCTACTCCATCAATCTCACCTCCTCTTTGTCCTCCAATTGCATCAAGTGTGAAGTGATCCTAGGGAAACTCCATCAATAACCCCAAGCTCTCAAGTGACATCACTGTTGGCCTCTGCAAATGATCTCTGGCCAACTCATAGCTCCATTCTTTGACATGCTCCTTGTCAAAGATATCTCCCATAATGCTTCAATACATAAGAAGCTCCTCCCAGGTTGGAAGTACCCCTCTACCATCAAAATCCAAGGAGATAATGCCATCTCCTCCTCCTGCAATATCATGCAAAGTGTGAGAGAAAATCTGCTCTTGCTCTCCCAATAACAAGCAAAGCAACAAAGTATTTTGATGCCTCCCTATACTCCCATCATACAACCCATGTGATGAAGACACAATGAATGATATGAGTGTCACATAAACATCATGCATCCATACTCTATGCTGCTCAATGATGCAAGTATCCTGCCATCTTTTCTCCATCCTCCTACTCTTAGGAAGAGTGTTTTCCAAGTGATGGCCAAACTCTTTCAAGAGTAACCAGCGCATCCAAGCCTCCTATTTCTTGGTATCATAGATTTGCAAGTAGCCTCCTTGCTCCTTGCTTATCAACCACATCCACTCAACCACTTGTGGATGCTTCCTTCTTCTCTTCATCTTGGTACTCCCCTCATGAGGGCTACCATCCTCCCAATTCAAATTCCTTTCTTTGCACTTCATGGGATTTTGAAATGCAATCTTCTCAAGGATCAATGAGACCCTATCAAGACCCAAATAGGTGGTAGGAAAAAACCTCCCATCATGATGTGTATGTCTCAAGGAATGTCCAACACAAGCATGAGAGATTTTATCCATCCTAAGATTTCCTCCATCTTCTATCTGCTCTTGTGAGAAAGGAAAAAAATCTTTGCACTCCATGGTGTGTAGAAGTGCACCTCTAATGAGATATCTCCTTGAGATCTCCCTCTCATCAATATTCTTCCAAAACCAATGAGGTCTTGGATTTGAAAGTAGAAGTTCCTCTTTGAGCTGAGAGGAGCTCATTGAGAAAGTGTCATCTTGAAGGGAGAAAGGGTTTATCACTACAAGATGTCTACTATCATAAGGGTTTCTCACTGCAAGATGTCTACTATCATAAAGGTTTCTCACTGCAAGATGTCTACTATCATCCTTCAAGGCTCCAAACCCCAACCTCCAATGTGATATGAAATCCAACAAAGGCTCATGAAGATGATGTTTTTTCTCCTCCTTGAAATTTTTCATGTTGCACAGCGCAGTGCAACAAAGTTGCTCTATGGTAGCAATGGGATTTGACCCTTGGTCATTCAAAAGCAAGTCTCCACATTGATCTAAAGAATTTGCTACAACAAAAGAATGTGGAAATATTCTCATACCTTGATGTGAATTTGGAACTTCTTGTAGGGCTACAAGAGTCCCTTCCTCAAAAGTTTTGGCTGCCCCAACTATTGATGCATGTGGTTGCTCCTCCATGAGTGTGACAACGTTATCACAAACCTCCTCAAGTGGTGATGTGATATTTTCTTTCTTTTCCCCTCCATCATCAAAGGTTTTGATCAACCCTTAGATGAACTTTGAAAAAGGTTTCACCCCTTCATGGCTTAAGTGGTTGCTCCACCAATCATAGGCTTCACCCTCCAAGTGCAGCGATGAGATTTAAACAGCTTCTCCCTCTACTACAAGATGTAGAAAGAAAAATGCTACCAAATCTTTCACCCAAATTTTTGAATTAGATGACCCATCAAAGGTAGACAATATAAATCTATTGCCCTTGATTTCTCTTCTGCTACATGGTCTCTTCTCTTCCTTCAGCTGGATGAAATGAGGAAATTCTAGAGTCTCCTTGAAGGCTCTAGGTTGAGATCTATACTCAACAAGGTAATCACTCAGAATATGATGATCCAAGTATCTTCCATGCTCAATGTCTTCTTTTTTATGAGAATAATAAGTGCATGGTCCTTCCTCTTCTTCTTCTTCAATCTTCTTGACCTCCTTGGAGAGGTCTCCTCTGGATCTGAAAATACATGAGAAGAATCTCATCTTTTTCAACATTCTGATGTTCTTGGGCTTAGACTCACGGGCTGAGCCACGAAAGGAGCTCTAATACCACTGTAATGTTCCTTTTTTCTGAAATATCACAAGTCTATTCCAGAGATAGACTGTGGGGGAATTTTCCAGATATGTCACCTTCACAAGGAAGAGTGAGATCTAGAGGCTACCTGGCCCTTCACAGACTCTGTCTATAGATATGTGAAATTCCTTCCTCGGGAATTTCCCAAAGAATGGGGTTGCAGCAAATACTTGAGCCAAAAATGAAGCAACAACGTTATTATACAATCATGAGCACATGAATATCTGATCAGCCAAAAAAGGATGTTATAGCAGCAACAAGAGTACAATATCTTGAGGAAATAACCTCTCAAGAAACGCAATGCAAGCCTCAATAATCCATGTACATGAAATGAGAAAACATAGCTACATATATAAAACCCTTGGCTATGGCAGCGCAGTCTATTATGGAATACTGCTGCAAACAATCTCAATACATGGATATGTCAATGATATGGCTCACTTACATCAGGGGAGCAAAGCTCTAACCCTTAGAAGCAATAATACATCAATCCTCCAAAGGATTGGCTGAAATATACAAAATGGAAAAAATGTCGGAGTAGCTGGGTAGCTGCAGCAACTCAAGTATGGAACTTAATAGATAAGGCTGAAGATGATGAGCAATCTGAAGTAGACCTTCTCCAATGGATCTCCAAAGTGGAAGGCTGATACTTACACTTGAGATCTCACCCTCCAATCAACTCTGTAAAACCCCGCAACAATTGCACTATGAAAATAACGCAGTTACTGGAGTAAGTTGCGCTGTAGGGGAAAGGATATGTGTTGTCTTGATGCCATGATCTGAAAATAAGATCCAAAGCTTCCAACCTGATCCTCCAAAGGCAAGAAAGACTCTCCCTCTAAAAAACAAGCAATGGAAGAGGTGTTGTGACTACTCACTGCAACACCCAGCAACACAGTGTTATTCTGCTACAGAAATAACGCTATCCTAATGGAGGAAGCTTGGCCTTAATCCTAGATGTGAGAAAAATCATTCCAAACCCTCAAGAGGCCTCTCAATAAGGATAAGGAATCCTAAACAGGAATTCCCTGGCAATTATTGCTAAACAACAGAGAATGCACAATGTCTGAATAGACATGAAATCATAAACATATGCATGAATAACAATGGCTCTCCTTCTCTCCATATATAGCATGTGAAGGCTCTCTCTCCATGGGGCCTATTATTGCCTAAATCTACCTCAGGCTGAAGGAAGGCAGAGTCTAGGGTAACATCAAACCACGCTCAGTCTGGTAGCTAGCCCTACCAGATCAGGAGAGGGCTCTCTCTGGGTCGATCTCAGCAAAGATAATCAATAAGGCTTGAGATGACTTGAAATAAAGGCTTATTTTAGGCTAGGTATATAGGTGAAAATATTTGATTTTGATTTTGGGGGTTTTTTTGGAATCAAAAGGAAAGGCAGTTTTGGGTCCGGGGATGAGACCTAGTTTTTTCCGAGTTCTGAATGGGGCAAGGAAGGAAATTGTTTTGATGCTTTGGATTGAATTAATGGATATTTCAGACCAGTGAGGATCTAAAGAGGGAAATAAGCTTTCAATAATCCTCTTCAAACAGATGAAAACATGGAAAATTAAACGAAACTCAAGGCAGAGCAAAGAAAACTAATGAATTCCACCTTTATCACTCATTTGTTTAATTTAAGAAGAAAGGAGAAGGGAAATGATACACATAAAACATCAGTGAAATTAAAATCATAGAGAGAAATACACCATCAAAACATAGAGCCACATGGATCCCAAAGAGTGCTACAAACCCTGGTCTATTCCTTTGCCAAAATTGTAGAGATGAAAGTACAATGAAGTGCCAAGCAATCCCAAATGTCCAACCCTGAAAATGACTGAGAAAATACAAGATATAGACAAGCCTAACTCATCCCCATGACTCTATGGGTCAAGCTCATCATTCTAGGAGTTGTTTCAACAAGATCTAAACTAAGAACTGGAAAATAGGCAATGAAACAGCTTGCCTCTATAAGATAGGAAACTGATTCATTCAGTTACATTTCACTTTTTGGTGAATGAATCTACTTGGATGAGTAAAATGTGCCAAAATTACACCAAATTCATGAAATTACATCAATTTACACAAATAGTTGTACATATGAGGATAAAAAAGTCAAACTGGCCAAAAATAGGCGAAAATTTGAGCTGTTGAGTGAAAAATAGGCCAAATTTCCCAATGCGTCGCGCCTAAAATCTCTATGCATAGCGCCACTTTGAGGCTGATTTTGAGGGCCTTACTGAAGTACAAATTGATTGTATGATAGCTCGTTGGAAATATCTGCCTATCTAATTTCCAACCCAAGTGGAATTTCTGAATTTGGTTTCCATTTGCCCCTCCAAAAATCAAATCTCCCAACACTGCTTCCTGTGTGTGCAAAAAGTGGCAGAAAGGCCATTTTTAGGGTGTTTTTGACCCTTCAGGCAACCCAAAACTTGTCAAAATCCTTAGGTAATGGGTAGGCATGCATAAATTTTTATGCAAAATCTAGAAAAGCAAATTTTTCCTCAAGAGGAGCTACCAATTATAAGCATGCGCCAAGTGGCGCTACGCGTCGGGCAGGAAAATCTGTTTTAAGGCCAAAAATTTCAAAATTGACAAAAATTTTCCCAAATTTCTTGAAATTTGGGCTGAAGGTCCACCATCAAGTGCTATGCTAGGCCAAAGAAGCTTCAGCCAAAATTTGGAGTCTTTCATGCCTTTTGCGACGTTTTAGTGCCCTCCTTAGCTTTGCCTTCAGAATTTTGATTCGCGCTTTGCAAACATGATTTCGCGCCCAATAATGGTTCTTCATGTGCCTTAGCATGTTATTTTCCTTTTTTTCCTTCTCCAACAGCTTATCAAGATGAATATTGACCCTCTCAAGCCAAGTCTCTCTATCAGCCTCAATCTCCCGCTCAATGGATGTCATCTCGATTTGGCTTCTTTGGGCAACTTGTCAGTTCTCACGAATGTTTTGCAACTCCATGATTGTTTGCTGATATTCTAACTGTTTGTTTCGTTGCTCCAAGTAGTTTATGATCCATTGGGCTCTCTACAATTTGACGGTCAATGTGTCTATCTTCGCCTTCTGCTCCTGAATGGTCTCTCTCATCTTTGAGCTTGGAGAGCTCAAATCCTCATCAATTAGTATGAAACCTGTGTCTTGGCCTCCTCAAGGGCCCTCATCCTGCATGGGCCTCTTACCTCTGTCCTGTACCTGTGCTTCTTATGAAGGAAACGAGACCCCTTCCACCCCAGGTGGATATAGTACTCGCCGGGCTGCTGCAAATAATCCTCTAGTGCCTCTCTGATAAGTGACATATGTCGGCACACTAGTAGTCCCTGCCTCCTGACCTCCATATTGATGTGAAGGTTCACCTACATCATGGACAACCTCCGGAGGAACCTGAGGAGCTGTGAAGAAATCATGGGAAATGAAATCCTCCCATGAAATACCCTGTAATCCAAGCTGATGTACAACCACGATCTTGATGAGTGCATAGTGATAAATACTGTTGTACTGCTACTCGGGAGTTTTCTTCTACACAAGAGTGGTCATTCTCTCGATGTTCTAGCACATGAAATAAGGAATGTTCATCATCCTTACCCTTGTCAAATGCATCAATAACCTGATATGGTAGGCATAGAGGCATGAAAGCCGTCCCTCACAACTGAAGTATCTGATAATGAGTTTCATCAGAGGCGCATAGGATTCCTTTAGGAACCGGAATGGGAACACTCTGCTAAGCTGCCTCACAAAGCTAGGCCTAATATATGCTTCATAATGCACTCTGTCCACCTGTTGTCTTTTGTTCCACCATTCACCCACATTCAGTATTTCGGTTGCTTGAGAGATGGTTTCCGGTGTCAAAGTGAAAGTTACACCAGCAAGAGTTACCTGACCATCATGTAAATGAAATACAAACAAACGAGCCAACTCCTGATGATAATGAATCCTAGCAATCATTTCATAAAACTGATAGCATGACTGCTCTCGAAAACATGCCATGGAAAGTGGGCAAGCCTGCAATTCAGTCAATGAGGTGGGCTCCTCTCTCACATGTCTGCCACCTTTACGAGGCCTTCGAGGTGCATGTAGCTCAGTGGTAGAATCACTATCTCTATCATATGATATATCAATTTCTATCTCCATGGCATCCAAGGTCTATGCAAGGTGTATGTTGGCTTGTATGAGATGAAAATGAGAATTTGGGTACTTTTGTTTAAGTGCGAAATATGTGTCAAAGGGGAGGGACTGTAGGAGAAATAGAGTAGTGGGGACAATGGGGTTTAATCAAGTGATAATTTGCCTTTTGAAAACCTATGATTTGACAAACTTAGGGACAAGGGAAAACCACTTGATTTTTTGGGATTTGGGGAAATTTTGCAAATGGGGATAGGGATAATGGGAATGATATGAGTATGAATGGGTTTAGGGATGTAGGGAGATAGGGGAATGAACTGTAATAATAGGATAACAATGAGAGGAAGGAATAAAGAAAGTGAGAAATGGAAAATTTTGGCACCAAAATTACTTTGAAAACACCAACTTCAAAACCCTAAGAGAGAAATTCTAAACAAGATGATAGGGTTTGGCTTTTGTGTATCAAATTCTCATAATCCATCTTCAAAAATTTTTAAATGGCAACTAGAGGGTCACATGAACTTACTTGAGTAGAAAAAACCGAGTCAATTTGATTTTTAGGAATCAATGGCAAAAAATTTGTGTTGTCTTCCCTGTGCACCGCGACCACTGCCCAATGCGTCGTGCCCTTTCTATGCACCGCGACAGTTCAAATTTGCACAGAGAAGAGCGGCCCTATGTGCCGCGCTCAGCCAATGTGCCGCGACAGTTTCCCAGTGCGCCGCACTAGTCAATTTCACCACAGTTCGGCCTCCAAACCTATTTCTTCACTCCTCCACAATTTTCTTTGGCTCATTGATGTCTTTGGTATGCAAATGGAGTGTTGAATTTGGAAAGATTTTATATATACCAAATATTTTAATTTTTGATTTGAAAAACGCACTTTGGAAAGTCTGAAAACTTTGGCACTTTTCAAATGAACTCTGTTTTGCTTGGTTTGTGCTTTTGGACTGAATGATGAGTTTCTTGTCTGTTTTGCAGGGATGGATGGCATGGAATTTTGGCAAAGGTGACCAGGGCTGCGAATGGAGCATTATTACAATTGAAGAACTCAAAAATTACATTACATTTGTTACAAAAGGATAAAATAGACAATTTTTCTTCAAAACAAAGTTTTGAAGAAAAATCATTATCAAGCATTATGATGATGAAATTTTTGCAGTGAAACCTTATTTGAAGCTTCCTCATGTGCTTACTGACATTATTAGACATTCTGAAGACTAAATTAACAAAACCCTAGACCTAATGGGACTAAAAACCCTAAAATGACTCTTTGCTAACCAAGAGACCAAACATGAATATAAATGACTGTAAATGATTTTGATGAACAGAACTAGGCCAGCAGGTACAAGACATGAGGGATATGAGTGACAAGACCCTTCCATCAGATGATCCATGCTCCTAATGGAATGCAGCTGACTGAACTAAATGAGACACCTAAAATGAAATACAACAAGATATTTTGATCTCTGACAGAGGGATGAAGATACCGACTCTAACATTGGCTCCAATGGGGATGGTAGCTCCTTGGAGGTGCCAAGAACTATAGATTTCCGGGAGAGTAGGCAGTGCCTTCGTCCATTGGGCTATGGAGTCCATAACTTTAATAAATCAACACAAGACTCTTGACTCATTTTATTGACAAAAAATTTGACTTAAACTGACTCAATTTTGAAACCAAAAATGACTGAAAGACCTGACTTGACAAACACAAACCAAAGCTGAAATCAATCTTCAGAGTTATATCCTTCACCTCGGGCCCCAAACTGAATAAAAGATCACAGCACACACTTGCAATGAAACTCAAATAAACTGGTATGTACAGTGAGAATGTAAAACAGCAGAAAACATTTCAGAAATGATACCGCTTGAGCAGTGGACCATTGACCGGCCCTCCTGGACAATCTTCCCCATTCATCTCTTTTAGAAGAAAAGCATTATGACCCCAATATGCAACAATTTTAAAGGGTCCTTTCCAGATATTTTCGAACTTACCATGCTTACCCTTTTCCTCGTTTCTTGCATCCCATTTCAGCACCACTTCTTCCAATTGAAATTTGTCCGCCTTTGCTTTTCTGTCATATATTTTCTTAATTCTCTCTTACAGCTTGAACGTGTTTTGGAAAAATTCTTCTCTAGTTTTCTACAAATGGATCATTTGATTTATTCTCCTTTGCATATGATCATCTTCACTGTCAGCTTCCTGTAGAAGTTTGACCACTGGAACTGCGAGAGAGGTAGGAAACACCGTTTCAACCCCATATACTAACTCAAAGGGGAACATACCAATGGATTTCTTTTGACTCACTCGATTTGCCCAAAGTGCATTGACCAACTTCTTATGCCAACTTGTCTTGTTTATTTCCAGCAACTTTTTAATGATGTTGACCAAAGATTTGTTGGAAGATTCCGCCAGTCCATTGCCTTGTGGATGATAAGCGATTGAGTGTCCCAAAGTGATGTGATACTTGTTACAAAACTCAACCATTCTTTTTTATTTGAAAGTTGTTGCGTTATCAGTAATTAACTTATTCGGGCAACCAAAATGAGACAAAATATTATTCTCAAGGAATGAAATTATTACCGAATCCGTAGCTTGCCTGGTGGGAATTGCTTCGATCCATTTTGTGAAATAATCTGTCACTGTGAGGATCCACTTGTGCTGAGCTAAAGAATCGGGATGGATCTCGCCAATGAAATCCAAACCCCACTACTAAAAAGGAGCACTAACCTCAATGGGCTTAAGCGGCAAAGGCTGCAATTTCTTCCTCCCTTCAAAAATCTGACATTCATGACAGCTTTTGACAGTCTTATACACATCAGCAAAATGTGTCGACCAATAATATCCCGCTCTAAAAAATTTTTTGGCCGTTGTTTTCCAGAAAAGGTGACCTCCACAATATCCCTTATGAAAATCTTCCACAACCTGCTTTGCTTCTTCTTTCACCAAACAGTTTAGTAAAACACCACCAGGATCTTTCCAATAAAGTGCATTGTTCAAAATACAAAAGTTAGCAGCCTTCAATTTCAGAGTTCTACTTTTATTTTTAGCCATTCCTGGCGGTGGTGACAAGTTTTGGAGCACATATACAATATCTGAATACCAAGGAGAATGAACAAAGATGTCTGATACCTGAATTAGCGAACTTTCTTCATTTTCCTCAGACATAGCAGCAATGAGATTAATGTCCAAGGCATGTAAATTTGACTCAGCCATTAGCTTAGCCAACTCTTGTCCTTTGATAAGATTTATAGGCTTTATCTCCACATCATACTCCAACAAGGCGGCAATCCATTTTCCTCGTCTCCCCTCTGGATCTGTTTGCACTAAAACATCCTTAACAGCAGCATTAGGAACATAAGCAAGAATATGAGAATGCAGAATATATAATCGAAAATCTTTCAATGATTTCACTAAGGAGAGAGCTTGCATCTCAATAATGTTATGTTTTAAGGCTGCATCTCTTATAGTTCAGCTGAAAAAAGCAGTTGATTTTTCATGCTGATCTCTTTTCTGCATCAATACTGTTGCCATAGTATGCTCCGAAGCAAATGAAAACAAAATAAAATCCTGAGTATAATCCGGGCTGATCAAAACCAGAGTTGAAAAAAGAGCTAACTTCACTAAATTGAAATACTTTACGGCCTCCTCAGTCCACTTCACTACGCTATCTTTCTTAAGCATGTTTGTAATCTCCCTTAGATTTTCTGCTAAATTAGGCACAAAGCGGCGTAAGAAATTCATCTTACCATTAAATGATTGGATCTCCTTTTTGTTTTAGGGAAGATCAATTTGCTGAATAGCTTCTACTCAAGCTGTGTCAATACAGATGCCATATTTTGAGATAATATGACCAAGAAGTTTGCCCTCATCCATGGAAAACAAACTCTTCTTCGGATTGAGCGACACACCATACTTTCTACACCACCGAAAAACAATCTTCAAATGGTAAAGGTGCTCTTCGTGAGAATTAGAAAAGACTGTCAAATCATCAAGATATACAACTAGAAAAAAATCCTTCTCATTCGCAAATGCCATATCCATTGTACGCTGAAAGGTTGCACCAGCATTCTTCAAACCGAAAGGGATTTTAGCATAATGGAAAGTTCCCTACGGAGTGGTGAATGATATTTTGTCTCTATCATCCTCATGGACCAGAATTTGGTTATAACTAGAATAACCATCGAGTAGCGACATACGAGATGCTCCAACTACTCGCTGAAGTATGTGATCCATTTTGGGTAATGGATAATTATCTTTCAAAGAGACCTTATTCAGATTCCTAAAATCAATGCACAAACGAATCTCACCTGTTTTCTTTCGGATGGGCACCAAATTAGAGATCCAATCTAAAAACCTTATAGGAATAATGATACCAGCCTTGTACAATCGATTCACTTCCTTCTCAATTGAGGGCAGCAACTTTGGATTTATTCTTCTCAACTTCTGCCTTAAGGGCTTTTGATTTGGCTTGATCGGAATGGTGTGCTGAATTATGTTTGTATCATATGTCTTCAAATCTGAATAGTCCCAAGCAAATACATCAGTAAAAGAGGACAAAAAACTGATATACTTTTCTTTTACCTCCGGTGGCAATGCTTTGGACAATTTTACCATTTTTGGATTCTCAGCTGATCTAATGTTCACATCTTCAACTCCCTTTTCAGTTGGCCGCAAGGTTGGTTTTTGAGCTACGTCATCTTGATCGAAAAGCTCCTCTAAAGGTATTAGACCTTTAGGAATGACATTATCCTTCAGCTGCAATACTTCCATCTGATTTATTTGCACATCAGCCCCACCATCATCATGCTCCATATCAATAGAAGTGTCTTTGAATTTACCTTTATTTTGCAGAAATTCATCAATCTCTTCATCATCTTGAAATACTTGCCAATACCTCTGATTATCCGGGACAGTCGGACGATGCTTCACATGAATTTCAAATTTTTTACTTGAGTTCATCGGAATTTTCAAATTACTTGCTGCCTTAGCAAGCACATCTGCAATACCATTCTAAATATGAGGGACACGAGTCAAAGTATAGTCTGAAAACAATTTCAAGATATCAAGAACAGCATTTCGGTAAGCCCGCATTCGAGGATGCTTAGCTTGGTATTCACCCTTCACTTGCTTGATAACCAATTCAGAGTCACCATACACTACAATCCTCTTAGCATTCAACTTTCTAAGAATTTTCAGACCAGCAATCAAAGCTTCGTATTCTACCTCATTATTTGAACAATCAAAAGCTAATTTATAAGAACAGACCCTTACATTACTCGGTACCTTGTTCGGGGCGGAAAAAGGGTTTCGTACCCAAATGCCAATTCCAGCACCATCACTCCCTACTGCACCATCAAAATCCATGGTCCATAAACCATCTTCATCTTCTTCTAAGTGCTGAAATTATGTTTTCTCTATTATTTCTTCTTGTTGTCCATCAATTTTTTGCTGCTGTCAGAAGGCTGATTGCTCAGCGGAAATTTCAAGTTTTTGTCTCTCTTTCTTCAAAACCTTCCTGAAATTCTCGATGATTTCTGGAATGTCTTCTACTTCAACTAATTGGCTATTTACATCATTGAAACTATTTGAATACAAAACAAATGACTCTAAATCTGTATGTACATAATTGATTGGATGATTTACCGGTTTCTCCTTGCTGGTGATCATATACTTCATCTTTTGCTCCTGATATAATTTTCTCATCTGACCAAACACAGGAATGGTAGCATAGGAGAAATCAAGCTACAATGTTCCTTTTAGTTTCACTCCCCAAGATCTGGATAGAAGCATGCCAAATCTAGGAGGAATATCCGCCACAACCACATCCATCAAAACATTTTTAGTAGGAATCTGATCCAAGCTGACCACCAAATATTTGATAAGCCCAATGCATCTTACTCTACTGGAATCAAAAGAATAAAGATCATGATACTTTCTAGTGATGTTCATTCCCAATTTCTCCATGATTGCCCTTGGCATGAGATTATGAGATGCTTCGAAATCAAACATAGCATTATGTAACACAAAATCATGTAATCTAAGGCTAATATAAAAAGGAGGCACATCACTGTCTGGAGACTCACCATCCAATGCTAGACCAAAAATCAACTCAGGTTGATCATCTTCCACATTTACCATATCAGACAATGGATCTAAATTCAACATCTTAGACACCTGACCCTTATAATTGTTATTCTTCATCAACTCAGTCAAAGGAATGGAAACTTCCGACTTAGCAATTTCATTTTCTAAGTTAAAAACTGAAACCTTCTCTACCTCTTTAACTGGAACATTCTTCTTTTCAATTTTCTCCTTTGATACGATTGGCTGATTGGATCTTTCTTTTGCTGATGGGGACTTACTAGTAGTGGGATCAGCTATCTCTTTTCCCTTCTTTTGCGCCATGGGTGAATCATTATTTGGTGCTGAAACTTCCTTTCTCTTTTGAATTGGGTTAATAGGGACATCTCTGTTTCTAAGTGAATATTGTCACTGCTGGGCTGTCAAGGCATTCATGTATCCCCTCTTATACTCATCAGATTCTTCTTCAAGAGCTATCTCATTTGCCAAGATGAAATCCTCGTCTTTTTGTACAACTGCATTTTCTGCATACTCCTCATCTTCAGTGATAAAATTTGGCATATCATCAGGTGTAAAGAAATTATTCTCTTCTCCTATTATATTCTCTTCATCATCTAATTCCGGACCAATGAAATTCTGCTGTAATGGTGTCTTCACATGCTGCTGTGTTGGCGGTTCTTGTGCTCATTGCTCTCTTTTTTTGATTCTGAATTGCGGTTGTTGCTGACCACGAAAGTTAGGATTTCTGATCTGCGGTTCAGGCTTATCAAATGTTAATCTTTCAAACATATTTTCCATCTTCCGAATCATTTGATCTGACGTAGAAACCTCCTCCTTTTTGCTACTTTCTTTCCAGCTCCCATTCTAGCTCTCCTGGCATTCAAATTAGCTTCAACACTGACTGCAATTTTCTGCATATCTTCTAAGGTAGCCAGACTTCTTTCTCTCAATTGATAAGCCATGTCAGGATCGAATCCATCCGGAAATTTAATTAAAGTAGATCCCCTAGGTGGCTTTATATCATCAGGAATTGCATTGTAAACAGAATTGAATCTAATACAATAGTCTTGAATTGACTCACCAAAATTTTGCTTGATATTGTCCTATTCGGAAAGAATTGAAAGAGGATCTTTTTGCACTTCCCATCGATCCAAGAATTGTCTTTGAATATTAGCCAATGTAGCAATACTTCTAGTCGGCAAAGCTCTGAACCACTTTCTCGCTTCTCCTCCAAAGGTTTGAACAAACAATCTCATTGTTACATTTTCCGACGTCAATTTCATGAAGGTCAAAGAAATCGGCCATTCTGTCCACATGTTGCTGAGCAGTGACACTTTGAGGAGTGCCTTCAAACAATGGGATTTTTCTTTGATAATCTGCGGGCATGTCATCTAAATTTTGAGGCAACACGAGAGGTGCAAATCGGGCAGCCATTGCTCTTGGTGGATTTACAATCGGTCTTGGAGATATAGGAGGAATTGGGACAGTTGATGTATGAGGTGTATGAGGTGTGGATGGAGGCAATACTACTGCATATTTTCGATCGGAAATAGATGGTTGCACGGGAATGGTAGGAATGAAAGGAGGCTCGGTATGAACTTGTGAACTAGATGTAACTACTGATGGCCCAAGAGTTTCAGATGCAGACTCTATGAACTCAGGAATATTTGTTGCCACAATGGAATTCTGAATATTCAAAATGTAACTGATAATGGATCTACTGGCTTGTTCAATTTCAAGATACTTGATAAACTCTGGATTTATGACAATAGAACCAATAACACTTTCAGACTTCATCTCAAACAATGACAATTCAAATTGTTTGTCAAACTCAAGGTCTTCAAGGTACTCAAAAACAGCGAGACATGAATGAGATTTAAATAGAGGAATCACAAGACTTTCTCGACGAAGGATTCTCGAAATAATATTGGGATTTTCATACACAGGAGGTGGATCAGGATCCGGATTTGCTCTAGTATGTCGTCTGGAAGCCAGTGTGTTGAATTATTTTCAAAAATCAAAGGGACAAAACCAACTTGTTCAGCCTATCAAATTCTAAACTCATCATCCAAATTCTAGAACGATCTGATATACTAGGGGCAATTTACAAGTCAAGTTTCACGTTTACAAGCTAGACTGAAGATTGACTGAAGCAGCATTTATCTACTTTCACTAATGCAAAGCAAGAGCTTTTCGAAGGCTACCTGGCACAACTTCAGGCTCCTTCTATAGCTTATAAAAAAAATAACAGTAAAAACCAAACCATTTTGATCCCTAGTGTGGTCGCCACTATGTTATTGCCTAAATCTAACTCAGGCTGAAGGAAGGCAGAGTATAGGGTAACATCAAACCACACTTAGTCTGGTAGCTAGCCCTACCAGATCAGGAGAGGGCTCTCTCCGGGTCGATCTCAGCAAAGATAATCAATAAGGCTTGAGATGACTTGAAATAAAGGCTGATTTCAGGCTAGGTATATAGGTGAAAGGATTTGATTTTGATTTTGGGGGTTTTGTTGGAATCAAAGGGAAAGGCAGTTTTGGGTCCGGGGATGAGGCCTAGTTTTTGAAGAGTTCTGAATGGGGCAAGGAAGGCAATTGTTTTGATGCTTTGGATTGAATTAATGGATATTTCAGACTGTTGAGGAGCTGAAAAGGGAAAGAAGCTTTCAAGAATCCTCTTCAAATAGATGAAAACATGGAAAATTAAACAAAACTCAAGGCAGAGCAAAGCAAACTGATGAATTCCATCTTTATCACTCATTTGTTTAATTTAAGAAGAAATGAGAAGGGAAATGATACACATAAAACATCAGTGAACTTACAATCACAGAGAGAAATACACCATCAAAACATAGAGCCACATGGATCCCAAAGAGTGCTACAAACCTTGGTCTATTCCTTTGCCAAAATTGCAGAGATGAAATGTACAATGAAGTGCCAAGCAATCCCAAATGTCCAACCCTGAAAATGACTGAGAAAATACAAGATATAGACAAGCCTAACTCATCCCCATGCCTCTAGGGGTCAAGCTCATCATTCTAAGATCTGTTTCAACAAGATCTAAACTAAGAACTAGAAAATAGGCAATGAAACAGCTTGCCTCTATAAGATAGGAAACTGATTCATTCAGTTACATTTCACTTTTTGGTGAATGAATCTACTTGGATGAGTAAAATGTACCAAAATTACATAAAATTCATTAAATTACATAAATTTACATCAAGATATGTACATATGAGGGTAAAAAATTCAAACTGGCCAAAACTAGGCGAAAATCTGAGCTGCTGAGTGAAAAATAGGCCAAATTTCCCAATGCGTCGCACCTGAAATCTCTATGCGTAGTGCCACTTTGAGGCTGATTTTGAGGGCCTTCCCAAAGTCGAAATTGAGTGTAGGATAGATCGTTGGAAATATCTTCCTGTCTAATTTCCAACCCAAGTGGAATTTCTGAATTTAGTTTCCATTTTCCCCTCTAAAAACCAAATCTCCCAACACTGCTTCCTGTGTGTGCAAAATGTGGCAGAAAGGCCATTTTTAGGGTGTTTTTGACCCTTCAGGCATCCCAAAACTTGTCAAAATCCTTAGTTAATGGGTAGGCATGCACAAATTTTCATGCAAAATCTAGAAATGCAAATTTTTCCTCAAGAGGAGCTGCCAATTATAAGCGCGCGCCAAGTGGCGCTACGCGTCGGGTAGGAAAATCTGTTTTAAGGCCAAAAATTTCAAAATTGACAAAAATTTTCCCAAATTTCTTGAAATTTGGGCTGAAGGTCCACCATCAAGTGCTATGTTGGGCTAAAGAAGCTTCGGCCAAAATTTGGATTTTATCATGCCTTTTGCAACGTTTTAGTGCCCTCCTTAGCTTTGCCTTCAGAATTTTGATTCGTGCCTTGCAAACATGATTTCGCGCCCAATAATGGTTCTTCATGTGCCTTAGCATGTTATTTTCCTTGGTTTCCTTCTCCAACAGCTTCTCAATATGATTATTGACCCTCTCAATCCAAGTCTCTCTATCCGCCTCAATCTCCAGCTCAATGGATGTCATCTCGATTTGGCTTCTTTGGGCAGCTTGCCAGTTCTCACAGATGTTTTGCAACTCCATGATTGTTTTATGATCTTCTAATTGTTTGTTTCACTAATCTAGGTAGTTTATGATCCATTGGGCTCTCTACAATTTGACAGTCAATGTTTCTATCTCTTCCTTCTGATCCTGAATGGTCTCTCTCATCTTTGAGCTTGGAGAGCTCAAATCCTCATCAATCAGTATGAAACCTGTGTCTTGGCCTCCTGAAGGGCCCTCATCCTGCATGGGCCTCTTACCTCTATCCTGTACCTATGTTGATGATGACGGCAACGAGACCCCTTCCACCCCAGGTGGAGATAGTACTCGTCGGGCTGCTACAAATAATCCTCTAGTGCCTCTCTGATAAGTGACATATGTCGGCACACTAGTAGTCCCTGCCTCTTGACCTCCATACTGATGTGAAGGTTCACCTACATCATGGAAAACCTCCGAAGGAACCTGAGGAGCTGTGAAGAAATCATGGGAAATGAAATCCTCCCATGAAATACCCTGTAATCCAAGCTGATGTACAACCACGATCTTGATGAGTGCATAGTGATAAATACTGTTGTACTGCTGCTCGGGAGTTTTCCTCTGCATAAGAGTGGTCATTCTCTCGATGTTCCATCACATGAAATAAGGAATGTTCATCATCCTTACCCTTTTCAAATGCATCAATAACCTGATATGGTAGGCATAGAGGCATGAAAACCGGCCCTCACAATTGAAGTATCTGATAATGAGTTTCATTAGAGGCGCATAGGATTCCTTTAGGAACCGGAATGGGAACACTCTGCTGAGCTACCTCACAAAGCTAGGCCTGATATATGGTTCATAATGCACTCTGTCCACCTATTGTCTTTTGTTCCACCGTTCACCCACATTCAGTATTTTGGTTGCTTGAGAGATGGTTTCCGGTGTCAAAGTGAAAGTTACACCAGCAAGAGTTACCTGACCATCATGTAAATGCAATACAAACAAACGAGCCAAATCCTAATGATAATGAATCCTAGCAATCATTTCACAAAACTGATAACATGACTGCTCTCGAAAACATGCCATGGCAAGTGGGCAAGCCTGCAATTCAGTCAATGAGGTGGGCTTCTCTCTCACATGTCTGCCACCTTTACGAGGCCTTCGAGTTGCATGTAGCTCAGTGGTAGAATCACTATCTCTGTCATATGATGTATCAATGTCTGTCTCCATGGCGTCCAAGGTCTATGCAAGGTGTATGTTGGCTTGTATGAGATGAAAATGAGAATTTGGGTACTTTTGTTTAAGTGCGAAATATGTGTCAAAGGGGAGGGACTGTAGGAGAAATAGGGCAGTGGGAATAATGGGGTTTAATCAAGTGAATTTTCCTTTTGAAAACCTGTGATTTGAAAAACTTAGGGACAAGGGATAGCCACTTGATTTTTTGGGATTTGGGGAAATTTTGCAAATGGGGATAGGGATAATGGGAATGAGATGAGTATGAATGGGTTTAGGGATGTAGGGAGATAGGGGAATGAACTGTAATAATAGGATAACAGTGAGAGGAAGGAACAAAGAAAGTGAGAAATGGAAAATTTTGGCACCAAAATTACTTTGAAAACACCAACTTCAAAACCCTAAGAGAGAAATTCTAAACAAGATGATAGGATTTGGTTTTTTTGTATCAAATTCTCATAATCCATCTTCAAACATTTTTAAATGGCAACTAGAGGGTCACATGAACTTACTTGAGCAAAAAAAACCGAGTCACTTTGAGTTTTAGGAAGCAATGGCCAAAAATTTTTGTTGTCTGCCCTGTGTGTCGCGACCATTGCCCAGTGCGTCACGCCCTTTCTATGCACCGCGACAGTTCAAATTTTCACAAAGAAGAGCGGCCCTATGTAACGCGCTCAGCCAATGCGCTGCGATAGTTGCCCAGTGCGTCGCGCCAGTCAATTTCACCACAGTTTGGCCTCCAAACCTATTTCTTCACTCCACGATTTTCTTTGGCTCATTGATTTCTTTGGTATGCAAATGGAGTTTTGAATTTGGAAAGATTTTATATATACCAAATATTTTGATTTTTGGTTTGAAAAACCCACTTTGTAAAGTCTGGAAACTTTGGCACTTTTCAAATGAACTCTGTTTTGCTTGGTTTGTGCTTTTGGACTGAATGATGAGTTTCTTGTCTGTTTTGTAGGGATGGATGGCATGGAATTTTTGCAAAGGCGACCAGGGCTTCGAATGGAGCATTATTGCAACTGAAGAACTAAAAAATTACATTACATTTGTTACAAAAGGATAAAATAGACAAGTTTTCTTCAAAACAGAGTTTTGAAGAAAAATCATTATCAAGCATTATGATGATGAAAGTTTTGCAGTGAAACCTTATTTGAAGCTTCCTCATGTGCTTGCTGACATTATTAGACATTCTGAAGACTAAATTAACAAAACCCTAGACCTAATGGGACTAGAAACCCTAAAATGAATCTTTGCTAACCAAGAGACCAAACATGACTGTAAATGACTGTAAATAATTTTGATGAATAGAACTAGGCCAGCAGGTACAAGACATGAGGGATATGAGTGACAAGACCCTTCCGTCAGATGATCCATGCTCCTAATGGAATGCAGTTGACTGAACTGAATGAGACACCTAAAATGAAATGAAACAAGAGATTTTGATCTCTGACGGGGGGATGAAGATACCGACTCTAACAGGGCCCATCCATTAGGGTTTCCTCCATAAAGGAATATTCCCTCCTCTATCTGTGCATTGTCCCATGGAGTGCTTTCCACCTCATACCCTGCGCTGGTTGACTTGGTCAAACCTCTTTGCAAATGTCTCTTTTCACACATGGGGGTGTGAAATCTAGTTCCATGGCTGATCCCTTTCCACACTAGAGGGATTTTATTTATGTTTGTATTATCATTGGGCCTCCTTACCCAATTATTCATCTCCTAAATGAATTTAGACAGAAATTAATGTTCCAATTTATTGAAGAAAAATTTGGAACATTACACGTCCTAAGTCACAATGGTCGTGGGGTTTGAATCTTGGCCTAGAGCTGCTTGATTGCATCGACCAGAGGGGGAAACACTCCTTCGATCCGTGCGGCAGCGTTCTGCGCAATTTCCACCAACTTCTACGAATTTGGGCCTTCAGTGGCAGTGGTAACACTCTCCATGGTTTGATTTAGTTGTTTTACCACAACGTCCAAGTCCTGAGATATCTTGAGGGATTCATCGGTCCATGGCTTGAGGTGGTCACTCAGAACCTTATTCTTGTGGCGAAGCCCTTCTATGTCATCTCTGAGTGCATGGCTGACTTGCAGACGTGCCCGGCATTGAGCTGGGATCAGAGTGGGCATTGTAGCCTCCATTTGCTCGAATTATTATTCCTTCTGGCATAGTTCTTGGGTAAATTCGCACAGGAGAGGGTTGAGCTACACCTTAGACCACAGTTGCATAGTTGTCTCGAGAAATTCAGTGCCCTGAGAAATCTAAGTTATAATGGTGTTCGTAGCTTCTGTGACCAACGCAACTCTCTAGGCACGTGCCTGAGGAGGAGTTTCCAGCTGAAACTTAGCTTGCAACGCAACAATCTCCTACTCCAGCTCAATCTTAACATTTTTTATCTCAGTCCGAGAAGCTTTCAGGGCTGCGACCAGTCCCTCAATCTTAGCCCGGGGGCTAGAAGAGGTCGAAATGTCTTCAGTCACATCTGCGCAGAGTCTGTTGACCAGACACTCCAACTCGGTCTATTGTGTGGTGGCAAGGATGCACATGACCTGTGCCTAGGATTCCTTGGCAGTCTTTTCTACATGACCTGTGCCTAGGATTCCTTGGCAGTCTATGTGCTGGATTTCCTCAAAGAGGGATGTGTTGAGAAATTTTAGCGACTCATGCGGAATCTGGGCCAAGTCCAGATGTACTTCTGCGTAGGCTTGGACTTGCGCACATAATTCAGGCAGACTCATAGTGATAGCTTTGCCTGGCAGGGGGTAGAGGTAGCTCTTGGTTGTGGGGATCAACTCAGTGTTGGTTGCTTGAGGCAACCTCACTTGAACCATGCTCATCTGCAGGGTATTAGCCTTGGGCTGAACACCTTGGAGCTCAAACTATAATGCAGTGACTACGGCCCGTTGTTGCTCTTCCAAGGAAAGCCATCTGTTTTTTGAAGAGATGGTGACTACATCTGAAATTTGCTCCAAATATTCCTCGGTTAAGGTAACCTCAATCTACCTACCAGGCCTCGTAGCCCGTTGTTTCACTCACTGGCCCTTGAGGGGTTTAGCTTTTTGTTTCGTGCCACATGAGGAATTAGTGCCCTGCGCATCTAGACCCTCAGTCTTCATGTCCTACTACGATTCCTACTCCACACCCTGTGTTGTATCTGGGGGAACCTCCATCCTATTGGAGCCTTCTGAGCCATGGCCTTCCAATCCCTTGGTGGTATCAAGTGGAGTGTTGGTCTTCGGGACTGTGCTTGTACAAGCAGTGTCGGTCGTTGCTGATTTAAATCCCAATTTCCAGTGCAGTGGCCAAGTGGTGATGAGTCGATCAATTTCCTCATTAGTGACCATGTAAGGCAGCGACATCCAAGCTAGATCCTTATAGCCCTGAATCTGCATGTTGTGTATCTTAACCTGGAATGCTACGATGTGCTTATATTTTTCATAGACCGTCTGTTAGGGTCCCGTGATTTGGCCGATTGGCGAGCCAAATGATGATGTAACATCAAACCAAGCTTTGGAGCCCAAGGACCTAGCCTTCCTGGACTCAGAGAGGGCTCTCTCTATATGTGTAAAAGATGTCGGTGTGTTCGCTTATGGTGTTCTGATATTAGGCTAGTTATGAAGTGAGTTTTTGGTTTTTTGGTTTTTTAAGTTTGTGAGGGATAAAACTGATCAAAGATATAAACTGGATAACAAGAAGTAGATAAACTGGGCTATGGGGTCAAACAGGTCAAGGAAGCTATGAGATGATGATGCAAGGCTGCTGTAGGGCCGATTTGATTCACGGTAGAAGGGATCTTTGGGCAAAATGGAGTAAATGGACATCAAGCTTGTGAAAGACGAGGGATTTCAAGTATAACTAGTTGATAGCAGACATAAACATGTTATAGCAAGCCATTAATCATGCTAACAAATACATAAACTGGATAGCAAGATGTAGATAAATTGGGCTATGGGGTCAATCAGGTCAAGGAAGCTAATGAGGCGATGATGTAAAGCTGCTGTAGGGCCGATTTGATTCACAATAGAAGGGATCTCTGGGCAAAATGGAGTAAATGAACAATAAGTTGGTGAAAGACAAGGGATTTCAAGTGCAAACTAGTTAATAGCAGACATAAACATGTAATAGCAAGTCATTAATCATGCTAGGAATAACTATAAGCTAATCAATACATAGAAATCAAACATTCAAGCCATACATAGAGGTATATGACCCTCTAACTTCGGGAAAAGGCTATCAGACTTTGGGGAAAACACATGAGACAAACTAACAACTCATAAACTATGCCGGAATGCCTAAACATAGTCTCTAAATCATTGGGCACTTGGACAAATAAGTTTTCATAGTTTTAGGCAAAGGGCTAGATCGGGACTAGGCCTCCTTGGTTCAACAAAATGATCAACAAATCAGTCAAAGAGAAAGTTTTATGGACTGAACTATGGGCAGCTGATAGGTAGGTAGGGAAAACCATACATCCTACTCAACATACATAGAACTTATGAATAAAACTTAGCAACAATACCTTAAGCTACTAAAGAGCAGCTAAGAATTCTTTAGCATAACTAAGGGAGAAGAAAACATCAAGCTATGAAGATTCAGGGATTTTGAGGTGCCTCCATGGGCATATCTCAAAATCAATCTTTACTGATCTATAGCAGCAAGAAATATGTAGTATGAATGAAAACTAGAAGACAAAACACATTAAGAATCACTATACCATTCTACCATGTCAAAGAATCCATCAACAATCCTTCATCATTCCTCAAAAGCATCCAAGAGGCAGTCCAAAAATCATAACTCAAGTGTATTCTTCAAAGCTCATATGACCAATGTATTAATTCTTCTCTCAAGTTCAGCCTCTGATTTACAATGAGAACCCTGGAATAAATAGGCATGAGGGAGGAAAACCTCATGGAGCAACTAGCTATCCCATTGGCCAAGTCAAAATATCTAAACTTGTCCTTGAGGCTTTGCAAAGCCCAAGGCACAAAATATCCCACAAAATATCTAAAAAACTGCTAAAAACGGAAATTATATTGACTTTACATGATTTTCCCATGATAAAAATAGCTTAACGCACATTTGGGAAAAGCAGATTTTTGGAGTTCAAAAATTACAAAAATACTTCATATTTATGCCTCAAAAAGGTCCCCTGACTTGCTGAAGGAAAATGGCAGCCTTCCTGGTGTCGAAACGAGGCTCATGATGGCTCGTTGGAAAGCTCTCTGTGTCTGCTTTCCGGCGCAAGTGAAATTACCTCAATCTGATCTCGGGAAGTACCTCAAAACTGTACCTGTGTGCAAAAACCCAGAAAATAGCAGGCTGCTGATATGGCGGGCAGAATGTGCAAACAGAGGGTGTTTTTCGCCAATTTGAGGGGGCGAATGATCTTCAAATGCCCTGAAAATCGCTGGAGACCTGCTCATGGAATTATGGCATCCATCGGTATCATTCTTTTCCCTTGACGACTCATCAAACTGAAATGGCGAATTTACGAGTTTTTGGCCAAAAACCCAAAAAATGCCAAAAAACAAAAAGTTGTCGAACAAGGCCCAAAATTTGCATGCATGACCCTCAAGGGTCCATAGCAACGTGCTCCGAAGCTGAGGCCAAAATATCAAGGGCTGATATTCTTTTCCCTTCCTTCCGTGCTAGGCGCTTCTCCTTCAACTTCTTCAATTTCTCTTGTGCTACCTTTAATTTTCGCCTGGCAAACTGATTTAGCTTCTGAAAGTGAAGAGTCCTCTTTCTCTGTAGCTCAAGATCCCTATTCGCCCTCTCAAGCTTTGTCTCCAAATGCTGGTTAGCTCTCTCAAGCCATGCTTCTTTGTTTTCCTCAATTTCCTACTCAAGGAGGGCAGTGAGAGGAAAGGCTTCGAAATGAGCTTGTTCTTCTGCTCTCTGTTTCTCCAAGGCTCTTCTAAGCCCGATGGTTCTAGGCCTCTTCCGCCTAGGCTGGTTTTCCTCCTTGGCATGATAGAAGATGGCTTTTTGGGCAATTTCCTCTTACTAGGAACAGTTTTGGTCACTGTTAAGGTGGCAGCTTCAGCTTGCTGTTCCTCATCAATGTTTTGTCCAATTTGTGTTTCAAGAAGTGTTTCAATTTCTTGCCCAACTTGCTGTGCTTCATCAACTGTCTGCTGCTGTCCTTCAACATTCAAATGCTGCTCATCAATGTGTACCTGTGGCTGTTCTTCACTTTGTATCTGTTGTCCTTCATCATCCGCTCTCCGTTCTGGTAAAATGCATCAACAAGTGGACATGGTAGGCATAAATTTGATTAAACCTCCCTTCACAAGTGAAATATCTCATTATGGCTTTCATCAGTGGAGAATAACTGTCAAGAAGATAGGAAACAGGGAAAATAGCAGTGATAGTTTCCCTATGTTCGGGCTTGATGAAAGGTTTATAATCCTCTAGATCAAGATGAGCTTGTTTAAACCACTTTTCACCATGATACGGGATCTTGGTAGCCTTGGATACATACCTTGGAGAAATTTTGAAGTCAAGACCCGCCAATTGGAAGTGTTTGTCCTTGAATCTCAAAGCGCACAAATGTGTGAGTGGCAAAAAACTCTTGACTTCTTCTATCCTCTGGCAGAAATCAAGACAGCCTACTTCATGGAAATTGAAAAGCACAGATGGGTGAGAATTGATTTCTTCTATGGAGATAGGCTCATATCTCTTATGTGGACCGCTCCTGTGATCTTGCTTTGGAGGCATTCTGACTTGAACAAGCTTTGGAAGAGGCAAACTACCTTTACTGTATGAAAAATGCTCTGCTGGATTGAAACTGGCCATTATATTGTTTGGACAAACATAGACACTGTGGTTTGAATAAAATGCAACAATGTTTCTTTGAATAAACTCCTCTGCACTCCTTAAAAACAACCCTTCAACTCGGGATGCACTTTAGCCATGTAAAATTCTCAATAGGACACCTTCAATAAAGATGAGACAATATGCTGTATAAATTTCCTGTATGTAGTGTTAAGCAATCATTCCTCCTGGTGAGTTTGTTAGAGGTCAACCAACCCTTGCATTTGCATCTCTAAGACCAATCTTCAATATTAAAACCCTGCTCTTTAGAAATGGTCTTCCTCTTGAAAAATATCACAATCAACAGCTCTTCAAAATGACACAATGTAGTGAAAAGAAAAAGCAGATCTAGGTTGGGTGTAAAATCAGTGCACAGTGGTTTAGAAAACACACTCTTTGCTTGTGAGTTTAAGAGATCCACCAACACATCTATACCTCTGCCTCCAATGTTTAAATTCCCATCAACAAACTCTGCCCTTGAATGTGTTGTCACCTTTGGAAACTCTCTGTCAACAAATCTTCACAGTAGTGAAAAAATACAGTGGAATAGGGGCAGATTGCTAGAAGGGGCTTGTTGTGATAAGATGCCAATAATTACTCTGTTTTTTGATGTCTTAGATGCCAACCCACACACCTAGCTTCTAGGAGGTTTATAATCATTTAACAATTCTGTCCTGTACAGGTGTGCCCACTTTCCACTGTTTTGCATCTCAAGCAAACTACCACACATATGCTAAGAATGTCAATACACAGGTTTGGGGTGATAATGACAGAGTTTTTTTAGAAGACCACAAGCCTTTAGGTTGAAACTGTGTGAGCTTTCCTTTTCAAAGAAAATATGTCACAATTCCTTCCACTGGTTGCATTTCACTGCTTTGACAATGTGGCAATGTCTGGAGGACTGTGAGGACAATTTTCTCTTTTAAGACTAAACCTTGTCTCTTCATAACAAAGTTTTCTTCTAATCAAAAAACAAATCTTTAAAAGACAACCTCTGCCCTTTGATTGTTTTGAAAACAACTGCCTTTAATCTCAAAAACAAGGATCTTTGTAGGTGTTTGTTTGAAAATCTCAGTCATCTTTTTATCATATTCCAACACATCTTACTGTATGGAAAACACTGTTCTTAGCTACAATGACAAGGTCAAAAGTTTTTAAACCTTCTTGTCACTTAGCAAAACCTTGAAATCGATGGGGAATGTATAAAAATACCTTGAATTTTGATGAACACCCATTTTGAAAGATGAAGTAACGCTGGAAACCTTTGACACTTGCGCGGCACCCTTTGAAGAAAACACGTCGCGCAATAGAAAGTCTGTCGGGTCGGCCTGTCGGGTGGTCGGGCGGCCTTGTATAGGCGCGTCGCGCCAACATACAGGCACGTCGCGCTAACACAGGCGGCCTGTGTAAATCCTCTGCCAGGCACGTCGCGCAAAAACGCAGGCTCGTCGCGCTGCCTCTGCACAGTGTTAAATTCTACCCAATGACCCGAAAATTATTTCTTTGGTGATAGGGAGGCCAGAATTCGTCTTCAGCTTTTGAAAATGAAATTTTTACTCTCACACTTACTCTTTGATGTTATTTTGAAAACAAAGTTCCAACGGTCATTAAACTTTGAATATAACCTTGGTTTTCAATTTTGTTTCGTTTTTAAACCGTGGGTTCAACAACCTCTACATCACTTCTGCCACTGTTTTTAAAGATGTTGGTGCTGTTTATGATGCATAACAACCCTCTTCAAAATTGTCAATGAAATAACTGAATACTGAGTTGTTGCTGAGAGGACAGGATTTTGTAAACCTGTTTTGATAATCTTTGGTCTTTGACTGTTTTCTCCAATCTTTAAATACAACAGGTGCCAAGTTTACTGACATAACTTGGATTTGGTTATGGTTTCTCAATTTCAAAAGGCGCCCCCTTTTTGTTTTAAATAATTTCCTGCCTGAAGGTACATTTGTCCATTTATGACATTGTACACCTATTTAACAAGTCCATCTGGGGAGCTAAACTTGAATAACCTCCCACTGTTTGTAAATGTATGTCTGAAAGGATAAACTGGTGTAGCAGGAACAACAGGGTTCTTTGAAACCTAGTTATTGTTTGACTTTGACCAGGGTATTTTACCTTTTGTAATAGAACCATTTGCAAAGGTCAACTTTGTCCACTGTTTTACCTTCTTAGTGAAAATCTAAAGAAAATCAATCAGAATGTATTAAAGAGCATTTTGACAAACCTTGGCGACTGTTTTGTCATTTAACAGGAGATGGCCTGTGTTCTTCCAATGTATTTGATAATTGCTACTTCCAGGTGATTTATAAGTTTTCTCCCTGGACTGTAAGCGCCCTCTTGTGGTTGCATGCTTTCACACTATACTTCTCTGTGTAATGACTTCTATTCAATTTCTTTGTATCCTTCCACTGCATTCTTATATCAATCAGTTTCAGCAACCTGCAATGGCTTTGGCCATCTGCTCATACATGGAGGAGGCTCTTCATCAGGTAAGGTATCTGAAGGTGTTTTGACAACTCTGTTTGACACAGCTTTTCTCCGGATGTGATGGTAAGTAAACCACTTGAAAAACATCAATATTAGCATCTTTACCTGTAATTATCACTGTGTTTCAGAAGAAACCCTAACCAAAGTGACACTGTTTCTCTGCACTGCTCTAAGGGTGACTGAAATATCATCATTTGTTTTGGTCATCTCATGACAAACTATTTGAAGGATAGTCTTTGTGACTATGGAGGTCAGTGCTTTTTGAAAAACAAAGAACTTTCTTCCTGCCTGTGTAATGGCATTTTTGTCAGCATCTACTCCATTTGATCTTGTGGACAAACAGGCTTTTTATGATTGGAATTTTTACTAATGACAGGCCTTTCTAAAGTTCAACAATTCACATGACTTGAAAGCTTCAGATGACCTCCTTTATCAGACCAGACTCCCTTTTCTTTTGAGCTAGCATATTTCAACTCTATTCCTGTTATGATCATCAGTCACATTCATAAAACCTGGAGTCTCTGTTTCATTTGTTCAGTTCAAGGCAAACTTGGATTTTTGCAATCTTCCAAGTCAATATTGGCCAGCGCCCTCTGCTTGTGGATGAAGGAGGCGCCCTAACCCTCTGCTTGTAAATGAAGGAGTAACTGGGCCTTGACAATTTACCAGTTTGCTGAGACAGTGATGACCCTTTCTTACTGTGATTTTCATGCTGGAAAGAGCTGTAAGGTCCTGATGAGTGACTTTTGTTTTGCAGCTTCATCTCAGGCTCATAATACATTTAGAAGCAGCTGTTCCTCTAACTGTAAATTCAAGCATTTCCTCCTGAGATGAAGTTATATTTCCTGCCTTTGTAGAAACCATAGAACACTGTGAAAAACCTAATAGTCAGCTTGAGATTGGGGTTTATGTAGTGCTGAGATCTAGGGGATGTGAGTGGCGCGACTTAGGGCTGTCTGTCAATTTTATTTGCAAAGTAAGAGGTCAGTCATGGTAGGTTTGTTGCAGATGGAGGCTTTTTGGCTTTTTGATGATTGCCAAGGGTGAAATGTCTTAAAGCGCCACTTCCTAACATAGGGGAGACTTTTGAAACAGATGTGGATTTGCTTTTTAAAGCTGATGGGCAGATCAAGAAGGCTGAAGCTAGATAGGATAGTGATAATGAGGTTTTTGATTTCGACATGGGCGGACTGAAAAGGTAGAAAGGCGAAAAAAGTTTTAGGAGGGTTTTCTGGATGACATATTGACATAAGGAAATCAGTTTCTAGAAAACTCAGCTGTAGATATAGTCATCACTAACATGTAAAAAATACTGATGGCTAACAGTGGCTCCATTTGGGGAGGGCTGCTCCTCGTCAGGAGGTGTCCAGAATTCAGATCTTTGGCTTATGAAGACCAGTGCCTTATCCATTGGGGAAAAATTTACCCTTCTCTTGATGTTATTTCTGAAAAGTGACAGCATGGTTAACATCAATGATACTTCTACCTACCCCACTATCTTTCCTAACATTTTTTCTTCTCTTTGGCGCATTTGAACTAGCAGCCTTTTGACAATGCATATTTTTTCTTTTTGCAAAATGAAACTATCTATTTCTACTCTTATATCTGCCGGGAGTTCAGATTAAGCTGATGAACTCCTTCATTTCTCTACCTAACTAGATCGACCGTCAAGATTAAGCAGTTTGACAGGATTTCATTCTCTAATCTACAACATGAAATTGAAAAATGATCAAATCAGGATTAGGCAGTCTGATTTGTCATGCATTTGCGGCATAAAAGACAAGCTGCACACAAATGTTATTCTGCAATAAAAGGAAACTAGACAAGCGGGGCTAAGATGTACAATGTGTTTTTTATCCCTTGCTTCTCTCTTTGGTTCTGTTTTAGGCATGTGGAACCAGAATCTCTCCCTAATCTAAGCTCTGTGATTAGTCAATCTTACACAATGTTGACTATCTTGGCACTCACTAACTTATCAGCAAATAAATTTAAACATGCTCAGCTATGATTAGGCTAGATAGCCGAACAAGACATTGGAGCACTAGTAGCATCATTTAGGCTTGCTCGCTTTTTGAAAGACTATTTTTTGGAACATGGGGCCTTTGTTCTATCTTCACTTGCCCTCTTTTCTGCTTTTTACTGTTTTTGACTTTCCTATCTTTTACTGTTTTTGACTTTTCTATTTTTTCAATATTTCAAACAATGGTATGTACAATGACTGAAAGTGTTTCAAACTCAAAAATCTTGGAAATGACGGAATTTTAGCATCTTATCCTCGTAAGGATCTCCTCTCACCCTTGGCCCACTTAACTCCTGAAAAGAAAAATTTTCTCTCTCTAACATAACATAGGGATTCATGCAAGAATCTCTAAACAACCTGGTATCCTCCCTTTGTACCTCTCTGAATATCTGATTTCCACTCCTTTCCTTACTGTATGCTGTCTTCAGGTAATGTATGTACTCTTGGTAATTCTTGAAATAGATAATGACATCATCAAGGTATGCAAAAACACAGAAATTTAAAACTGGGAACATGGCTTTCATGAACAGATTTCTGATATTGGGTGGTTTTGAAATTTTGAACTTGAAATCAGATCTACCTCCTGCAAACTGGAAAAAATCTTTAAGTTGTCTTCTTTGCAAAGGAATCTTATGATTATGATCTGAAACATCATCTTGCAAGAATACATGATTAAAAGCACTTTCAATTGGTGAATCATGATCTTGGGTAGAAAAAACATGATTTTTGTTATATGGAGATGCAGTATTATTTCTAAAATCAAAGCAGATTCTATGGCCACCAGTTTTATCCTTGATCATTTCAGTTTGTTTCAGTTTGTTGTGTTTGCCTTTGTTAAAGTTGTTCTTTGAGGAAAAGGTAGTGACACAATGTTTTCCCTTGTTTTTTCTGTAGAAATTAGTATTTTGCATGAGATTCCTGATTTTAGCATTTCTAAGTTCTTCATGAAAGGACAAAATATGAGCCAATTTCAGTAGTTCAGGTATGCTGGGATTATAACTGTCATCCTTGCTCATAAGAAATTCATCTGGCATTTTCTCAAAATGTTGAGCTACTGAGGTTATGGTCAAAGTTTCATTTGCAGTGGGAGAGTCACATGAGGGTAAATCTTCAAGGTATGGTAGAAACATTAAACTCCCTCGCTCCCGGGTTCCAAATAGGTTTATGATGTGTAGGTCTTCTAAAGCTTTTACCCGAAAGAAATTTCCACAAGTTACTGCTGGTATTTGACTAAAGCTAGAGCAATTTGATTGATAGTACATGAGGGTTTGTGCTTCTTGCTCTAATCCTACTTTGGAGAGGGGAAACTTACTTTCCTCAAAACACAGCTGTTCATGATCATGGTAGTGTTGAGTGTCCAGTTCATCATAAGGAACCAGGGACAATTGATGTGGTGAATCTAAGTCTATATCAGTTTCTTCCGACTCTTCCTCCATGTTTACATCAATATGCATAATGAAAGAGTTTAAGTCGGACCGCAAAGAACACATTGGAATGTTATCTGGCCTATCTTGACTGCTAATCATGTATTTCATGTGTGATTCGCAGTACAGTATTCTGGTCTGACCAAACACAGGAATGGTGGCATATGACATGTCCAGTTGGATATTCCCTTGAAGTTTGGCTCCCCAAGATCTGGATAGAAGCATCCCGTACTTGGGAGGAATGTCCGCCACTACTATATCCATGATTAGATGTTTAGCGGGTATTTGGGCTAGACTAAAACAAAGGTCTTTGATCAAACCCAGGCATTGGACTCTGCTTGAATCAAATGAATACAAGTCTTTGTATGGTCTTGTGATTTCCAAGCCTAATCTTTCCATTACTACCTTTGGCATAAGATTATGCGAGGCTCTGGAGTCTAGCATGGCATTATGGAGGATTTGGTCGTGGATGTTTAGGCTAATGTAAAATGGAAGAGTAACTCCCTCTTGGAATTTTCCTTCTACCTTTGGACCAAACAATACTTCAGGAATGTCATCAGTGAGATTAACAATGTTCGCATCATTCCTTAGATTTAAGACTTTTAGTACTTGGGATTTATAAGAGTTTTGGGCAATGAGTTCAGTAAGAGGCATGGTGATTTTGATCTTAGCGATCTCGCCTTCAAAGCTAAAAGGCACTTGAAGTTTAGATATGTTTGTTTCAGCTTTTTCAGCTAAGACCTTGTCTATGTTCTGAGTTTGTTGACCTTGTTTAGGGGTTTTGTTTGCCATAGTTGTTTTGGTGACCTTTGTAGAAGTATCAGGAGTATTTGAGAGAGGATTAGTTTGGGTAACTTTAGCTTGGCTTTGGTCAGTCTTCTCAACCTTGATTTTGTCATTGCCTACTGCTTTCTTGAGGATGGTATTAGGGACTTTAGCAGTATCTGAGTTACCTTTCTTGACATTATCTTGGTTTCTTTTACTTCTAAGGTCATATTGCATGTGAGCTTCTATAATGGCATTCTGAAAATCTATGGCAGGGTCGTCAAGATCTTCATAGTTGGTCTCATCTTGATCAGGCGAAAAGAAGGCTTGTTCTTCTTCTGTGAGGTACACCTCACTCTCACTATCAGATCCTATGAGGTTTAGATGACTTTCATCAAGAGGTTTTGTATCCCTATCATCCTCTTCCACATAGTTTTCATTGAATGGTGGCCTAATCTGTTGGTCATTTTCCCTTGGTCTGTTTTGGGGCTGTTCCCTCCTAAAGTTTTGGTTTCGGTTTCTGATTGGAGGGTTTGGCTGGTTGTCCCTAACAGGAGCCTTTTCATTTATCTTTTCCCACATTTTGGCCATGGATTTGACTAAGTCATCTATTCTAGGATCTAGGGAAGGTGATGAAGTGGAGACCTCGTCTCTATATGTGACCTTCCTTTCCGATCTAGTCCTAGCCCTCTTTTCTGCTAAGTTAGCATCTGCTTTTATGGCTATTTGTTGCATTTCCTCCAAGGTAGGGGGATCCTTATCTCTCAGATGATACGTCATGTCCGGATCGAAACCTTCAGGGAATTTTGCCAAGGCTAGACCAAGTGGAGGTTTGAAATGAGGTGGTAGGGAGTTATATACACTGTTGAACCTAGTACAGTAAGCTTGGACACTTTCCCCATTTTCCCGTTTTAGATTGTTATATTCTGACAGGATTTGAATGGGGTTTCTTTGGATTTCCCACCTATTTCTGAAAACTTGATGTAGTTCTGGGATATCATGGATGCTGTTTGGAGCTAAGCCTTTGAACCATGCTTTGGGTTCACCACCAAGACTTTGGGCAAATATTCTCATTCTGACAGTCTCGTCTTGTACCTCTAGGTATTCATAAGCATCAGTCATTCTACTTATATGTTGTTGAGGTGTGGTGGTGTCTTCTCCAGTAAAGTGTGGAATCTTGTCTTGATATTTGTTTGGGAGAGGAGCTAAAGGTGGTGGCAACACCAAAGGTGCGTACCAGGCTGCCATGACTGGAGCTAATGGATGATGTACAAGATGAGGACTAGTAGGCTGAAATGAAGTGGTTTGAACAGTGGTGGTTTGACCAGGTGTGGCGGATGAACTTGGACTATTGATCTGGTTTTGAGCAGATCTGGGATGATAGGAGCCAAATTGATAAAGAAGCTGGGAATCAGGGGGAGTAGTGGGTGAAGCTTCTCTAATAGGACTCTGTGGTGGGTCTAGGGTTTCAAGATCGTCGAAGTTTATCTTACTATATGATTTGCTTTTGGGAAGAGTGTGTGATGACTCTAGTTCCAAAGATGAATCTAGTAGGATAGTGCGATGCTTAGGCACAGATCTTGTTCTACGGATGGGTCTACCAGTAGCTAGATGATCAGTTTCAGAAGCTTGCCACAGAATCTTTTCTGGGTCATCTACTATGATAGGGGGATTTGGGTCTGGATGGGCTCTGGTACTGATTCTTCGTGAAGCCAGATTTTAGATCCAGAGCTTAGAAAGGATGGTATTGGTGAATGTTTTGGGTGAATGGTTTTTCTAAAGCTTACTAAGGTGAAGGATGGTCAAAATAAAAGGGATGGATTAGTGGAGTCGCCAGGTGGAACTGGGTTGTTTTTGTGAAGATAGCTATGGTCCACCACCAGTAACTAATCTGAGAATGTTTTTGGATTTTCTGATTTTTATGTGCAGCCTATGGTTTGTTAAAGTATCCTAGACTTGTTTCAACACTTTGCTAGGGTGATGAGAACAAAAAGAGTTTACTCTAAAAAATGAGTCTATGGACTGCTTGTTTGTTTATGGTACCTAAAGGACCAAAGAGTCTATAAGAGTTTGCTGGACTATTATGTACTCAGTGTCTTACCATCTCCCGCTATGTTAGTGAGTGATGGGATAGGTCTATCGGATAGTAGCCTAGAATTTGGTAAAATAGTAAGGCTCACTAGAAGTTAGTGGAGTCGCCAGGTGGAATGTCTATTGTTTTGAGGTATATGTGTATGGTCCACCACCAATACTGTCAAAAGCCAATCTAAGGGAGTGTTTTTGGGGTTTTTTGAGTTTTATGTGCAGCCTAGGATGTAAGAGTGTTATAAACCTGATTCATCACTTTGCTAAGATGGTGAAACAGAGAGTTTACACTAAATGATTCTAAAGGCTGATGGTTTAAGTTAAGATTTGAAGGACTAAGGAGTCTATAAAAGTTTGCTAGACTGTCATGAACTCAATATGTCCCACCGTGATCGCCATTATGTTAGGGTCCCGTGATTTGGCCGATTGGCTAGCCAAATGACGATGTAACATCAAACCAAGCTTTGGAGCCCAAGGACCTAGCCTTCCTGGACTCAGAGAGGGATCTCTCTAAATGTGTCAAAGATGTCGGTGTGTTTACTTGCGGTGTTCTGATATTAGGCTAGTTATGAAGTGTGTTTTTGGTTTTTTTAGTTTTTAAGTTTGTGAGGGATAAAACTGATCAAATACATAAACTGGATAACAAGATGTAGATAAATTGGGCTATGGGGTCAAACAGGTCAAGGAAGCTATGAGGTGATGATGTAAAGCTGCCGTAGGGCCGATTTGATTCACGGTAGAAGGGATCTTTGGGCAAAATGGATTAAATGGACAACAAGTTGGTGAAAGACAAGGGATTTCAAGTGTAACTAGTTAATAGCAGACATAAACATGTAATAGCAAGCCATTGATCATGCTAAGTATAACTATAAGCTAATTAATACATAGAAATCAAACATTCCAGCCATACATAGAGGTATAAGACCCTCTAACTTCGGGAAATGGCTATCAGACTTTGGGGAAAACACATAAGACAAACTAACAACTCATAAACTACGCCGAAACGCCTAAACATAGTCTCTAAGTCATTGGGCACTTGGACAAACAAGTTTTCATAGTTTTAGGCAAAGGGCTAGATCGGGACTAGGCCTCCTTGGTTCAACAAGATGATCAACAAATTAGTCAAAGAGAAAGTTTTATGGACTGAACTATGGGCAGCTGATAGGTAGGTAGGGAAAACCATACATCCTACTCAACATACATAGAACTTATGAATAAAACTTGGCAACAATACCTTAAGTTACTAAAGAGCAGCTAAGAATTCTTTAGCATGACTAAGGGAGAAGAAAACATCAAGCTATGAAGATTCAGGGATTTTGAGGTGCCTCCATGGGCATATCTCAAAATCAATCTTTACTGATCTATAGCAGCAAGAAATATGTAGTATGAATGAAAACAAGAAGACAAAACATATCAAGAAACACTATACCATTCTACCATGTCAAGGAATCCATCAACAATCCTTCATCATTCCTCAAAAGCATCCAAGAGGCAGTCCAAAAATCATAACTCAAGTGTATTCTTCAAAGCTCATATGACCAATGTATTAATTATTCTCTCAAGTTCAGCCTCCTGATTTACAATGAAACCCATGGAATAAATAGGCTTGAGGGAGGAAAACCTCTTGGAGCAACTAGCTATCCCATTGGCCAAGTCAAAATATCTAAACTTGTCCTTGAGGCTTTGCAAAGCCCAAGGCACAAAATATCCCATAAAATATCTAAAAAACTGCTAAAAACGGAAATTATATTGACTTTACATGATTTCCCACTGATAAAAATAGCTTAACGCACATTTGGGAAAAGCAGATTTTTGGAGTTCAAAAATTACAAAAATACTTCATATTTATGCCTGAAAAAGGTCCCCTGACTTGCTGAAGGCAAATGGCAGCCTTCCTGGTGTCGAAACGAGGCTCATGATGGCTCGTTAGAAAGCTCTCTGTGTCTGCTTTCCGGCGCAAGTGAAATTACCTCAATCTGATCTCGGGAAGTACCTCAAAACTGTACCTGTGTGCAAAAACCCAGAAAATAGCAGACTGCTGATATGGCGGGCAGAACGTGCAAAATGAGGGTGTTTTTCGCCAATTTGAGGGGGCGAATGATCTCCAAATGCCTTGAAAATCACTGGAGACCTGCTCATGGAATTATGGCATCCATTGGTATCATTCTCCTCCCTTGACCACTCACCAAACTGAAATGGCGAATTTATGAGTTTTCGACCAAAAACCCAAAAAATGCCAAAAAACAAAAAGTTGTCGAACAAGGCCCAAAATTGGCATGCATGACTCTCAAGGGTCCATAGCAACATGCTCCGAAGCTGAGGCCAAAATATCAAGGGCTGATATGCTTTTTCCTTCCTTCCGTGCTAGGCGCTTCTCCTTCAACTTCTTCAATTTCTCTTGTGCTACCTTTAATTTTCGCCTGGCAAACTGATTTAGCTTCTGAAAGTGAAGAGTCCTCTTTCTTTGTAGCTCAAGATCCCTGTTCGCCCTCTCAAGCTTTGTTTCCAGATGTTGGTTAGCTCTCTCAAGCCATGCTTCTTTGTTTTCCTCAATTTCCTGCTCAAGGAGGGCAGTGAGAGGAAAAGCTTCGAAATGAGCTTGTTCTTCTGCTCTCTGTTTCTCCAAGGCTCTTCTAAGCCAGATGGTTCTAGGCCTCTTCCGCCTAGGCTGGTCTTCCTCCTTGGCATGATAGAAGATGGCTTTTTGGGCAATTTCCTCTTACTAGGAACAGTTTTGGTCACTGTTAAGGTGGCAGCTTCAGCGTGCTGTTCCTCATCAATGTTTTGTCCAATTTGTGTTTCAAGAAGTGTTTCAATTTCTTGCCCAACTTGCTGTGCTTCATCAACTATCTGCTGCTGTCCTTCAACATTCAAATGCTGCTCATCAATGTGTACCTGTGGCTGTTCTTCACTTTGTATCTGCTGTCCTTCACTTTCTGCTCTACTTCTGGTAAAATGCATCAACACGCGGACATGGTAGGCATAAATTTGATTAAACCTCCCTCCACAAGTGAAATATCTCATTATGGCTTTCATCAGTGGAGCATAACTGTCAAGAAGATAGGAAAAAGGGAAAATAGCAGTGATGGTTTCCCTATGTTCGGGCTTGATGAAAGGTTTATAATCCTCTAAATCAAGATGAGCTTGTTTAAACCACTTTTCACCATGATACGGGATCTTGGTAGCCTTGGACACATACCTTGGGGAAATTTTGAAATCAAGACCTGCCAATTGGAAGTGTTTGTCCTTGAATCTCAAAGCGCACAAATGTGTTAGTGGCGAAAAACTCTTGACTTCTTCTATCCTCTGGCAGAAATCAAGACAGCCTACTTCATGGAAATTGAAAAGCACCGATGGGTGAGCATTGATTTCTTCCGTGGAGATAGGCTCATATCTCTTATGTGGACCGCTCCTGTGATCTTGCTTTGGAGGCATTCTGACTTGAACAAGCTTTGGAAGAGGCAAACTGCCTTCACTGTATGAAAAATGCTCTGCTGGATTGAAACTGGTCACTATACTGTTTGGACAGATAGAAAATGTGGTTTAGGATAGATTGCAACAATGTTTTTTGTTTGAATAAAAACACCTCTGCACTCCTTAAAAACAGTCCTTCAACTCTGGATGCACTTCAGCCATGTAAAATTCTCAATAGGACACCTTCAATAAAGATGAGACAATATGCTGTATAAATTTCCTGTATGTAGTGTTAAGCAATCATTCCTCCTGGTGAGTTTGTTAGAGGTCAACCAACCCTTGCATTTGCAGCTCTAAGACCAATCTTCAATATTAAAACCCTGCTCTTTAGAAATGGTCTTCCTCTTAAAAAATATCACAATCAACAGCTCTTCAAAATGATACAATGTAGTGAAAAGAAAAAACAGACCTAGGTTGGGTGTAAAAACAGTGCACAGTGGTTTAGGAAACACACTCTTTGCTTGTGAGTTTAAGAGATCCACCAACACACCTATACCTCTGTCTCCAATATTAAATTCAATCACCAACAACTCTGCCCTTCAATGTGTCAGTCACCTTTGAAACTCTCTCACAACAAATCTTCAGCGTAGTGAAAAAAACCGTCAAGTAGGGCAGCATTGCTAGAAGGGGTCATGGTGAGAAAATGCCAATAATTACTTTGTTTTTTGAAGTCTTAGATACCAACCAGCACACCTCGCTCCTTGTTCAAGAAGGCTTATAGTCATTTAATAATTCTGCCCTGTATAGGTGTGCCCACTCTCCACTATTTGCATCTCAAGCAAATCACCACACATATGCTAAGAATGTCAATACACAGGTTTGGGGTGATAATGACAGAGTTTTTTTTTAGAAGACCACAAGCCTTTAGGTTGAAACTGTGTGAGCTTTCCTTTTCAAAGAAAATATGTCACAATTCCTTCCATTGGTCGCATTTCACTGCTTTGACAATGTGGCAATGTCTGGAGGACTGTGAGGACAGTTTTCTCTTTTAAGACTAAACCCTGTCTTTTCGTAACAAAGTTTTCTTCTAATAAAAACATAAATCTTTACAAGACAACCTCTGCCCTTTGATTGTTTTGAAAACAACTGCCTTTAATCTCAAAAAACAAGGATCTCTGTAGGTGTTCTTTGAAAAAATCCCGCCGCCTTTTATCATATTCACATCTCATCGTATGGAAAACTTATGTTTTAGCTACAATGACAAGGCCGAAGTTTTAAGCCCTTCGTCACTTGAAGAAACCTTGAAATCGATGTAAATATATAAAAATACCTTGAATTTTGATGAACACCCGTTTTGAAAGCTTGGCAGCGCTGGAAACCTTCGACACTTGCGCGCACTTTGAAGAAAACACGCGCGCAATGTAGTCCGTTCTGCCGGCTCGTCGGGGTGGTCGGGCGGCGTCTGCATGTGCGCGTTCACGCCACCGGGCTGTGCGCGCGCGCCAACAAAGGAGACCGGTGGTGGGGCCCGCGCCAGCGCGTCGCGCAAACCTGTGCGCGCGGCCGCCTCTCAGACAAAGGTTAAATTCTGCCCAATGACCCGAAAATTATTTCTTTGGTGATAGGGAGGCCAGAATTCGTCTTCAGCTTTTGAAAATGAAATTTTTACTCTCAAACTTACCCTTTGATGTTATTTTGAAAACAAAGTTCCAACGGTCTTTAAACTTTTGAATGTAATCTTGGTTTTCAGTTTTGTTTCGTTTTTAAACCGTGGGTTTGTTATTTTGCATATACAAATTCAAACAATGACTCTGTTTAGTACACAGTCGTCAACCCTGAGCTTTAAACTTTGAAAAATAACCCAAGCACTTCTACATCATCTCTGCCACTGTTTTTAAAGATGTTGGTGCTGTTTATGATGCATAACAACCCTCTTCAAAACTGTCAATGAAATAACTGAGTATTGAGTTGTTGCTGAGAGGACAGGATTTTGAAAACCTGTTTTGACAATCTTTGGTCTTTGACTGCTTTCTCCAATCTTTAAATACAACAGGTGCCAAGTTTACTGACATAACTTGGATTTGGTCATGGTTTCCCAATTTCAAAAGGCGCCCTTTTGTTCTAAATAATTTCCCTGGCCGAAGGTACATTTGCCCATTTATGACATTGTACACCTATTTACCAAGTCCATCTGGGGAGCTAAACTTGAATAACCTCCCACTGTTTGTAATGTATGTCCGAAAGGATAAACTGGTGTAGCAGGAACAACAGGGTTCTTTGAAACCTAGTTATTGTTTGACTTTGACCAGGGTATTTTACCTTTTGTAATAGAACCATTTGCAAAGGTCAACTTGTCCACTGCTTTACCTCTTCTTAGCGACACTCTAAAGAAGATCACCGAATGTATTTAAAGTTTATTTGACAAACTCGCGATCGTTTTGTCATTGAACAGAGATGGCCCTGTTCTTGAAATGTATTTGATAATTGCTGCTTCCAGGTGATTTATAAGTTTTCTCCCTGAACTGTAAGCGCCCTCTTGTGGTTGCATGCTTTCACACTATACTTCTCTGTGTAATGACTTCTATTCAATTTCTTTGTGTCCTTTCTCTGCACTTTTTAGACCAATCAGTTTTCAGCAACCTGCAATGGCTTTGGCCATCTGCTCATATATGGAGGAGGCTCTTCATCAGGTAAGTTATCTGAAGGTTTTTTGACAACTCTGTTTGACACAGCTTTTCTCTGGATGTGATGGTAAGTGAACCTCTTGAAAAACATCAATATTAGCATCTCTTCTTGCAAGCATCACTGTGTTTCAGCAAAAACCCTAGCCAAAGTAACACTGTCTCCCTGCACTGTTCTAAGGGTGACTGAGATATTTATCTTTTGGCTTGGTCATCTCATGACAGATTACTTGACAAACAGTTTCTGTGACTATAGAGGTCAGTGTCTTTTGAGAAACTAAGAACTTTCTTTCTGCCTGTGTAATGGCATTTGTTGTCAGCATTTATTCCATTTGATCTTGTGGACAAAACAGGCTTCTTATGATTGGGATGTTTACTGATGACAGGCCTTTCTAAAGTTCAACAATTTACATGATTTGAAAGCTTCAGATGACCTTCTTTATCAAACCAGACTCTCCTTTCCTTTGAGCTAGCATATTTCAACTATATTCCTGTTATGATCATCAGTCACATTCATAAAACCTGGAGTCCCTATTTCATTTGTTTCAGTTCAAGTCAAACCTGGATTTTTGCAATCTTCTAAGTCAATACTGGCCCGCGCCCTCTGCTTATGGATGAAGGAGGCGCCCTAACCCTCTTCTTGTAAATGAAGGAGGTTCTGGGCCTTGACAATTTACCAGTTTGCTGAGACAGTGGTGACCCTTTTCTTACTGTGATTTTCATGCTGGAAAGAGCTGTAATATCCTGATGAGTGACTTTTGTTTTGCAGCTTCATCTCAGGCTCATAATACATTCAGAAGCAGTTGTTCCTCTAACTGTAGATCAAGCATTTAATCCTGAGATGAAGTTATATTTCCTGCCTTTGTAGAAACCATAGATCACTGTAAAAAACCTAATAGTCAGCTTGAGATTGGGCTTAGTGCTGAGATCTAGGGGATGTGAGTGGCGCGACTTAGGGCTGTTTGTCAATTTCATTTGCAAAGTAAGAGGTCAGTCATGGTAGGTCTGTTGCAGATGGAGGCTTTTTGGCTTTTTGATGATTGCCAAGGGTGAAATGTCTTAAAACGCCACTTCCTAACCTAGGGGAGACTCTTGAAACAGATGTGGATTTGCCTTTTAAAACTGATGGTCAGACCAATAAGGCTGAAGCAAGATAGGATTGTGATAATGAGGTTTTGATTTCGACATGGGCGAACTGAAAAGGTAGAAAGGCGAAAAAGTTTTAGGAGGGTTTTCTGGATGACATATTGACATGAGGAAATCAGTTTCTAGAAAACTCAGCTGTAGATATAGTCATCACTAACATGTAAAAAATACCGATAGCCAATGTATTTACTTGTATGATGACTGA